>JACSYO010001005.1:5000-18164 GCA_016806645.1 Ophiodon elongatus | reverse complement strand
GTTCCAAGAAGTCCTTTGTCTCCCCGGAAGTTTTCTCAGAATACAATAATTGGTGACCCCGATCGTGGAGAGATGGACGGGGGAGACGAGAGACGGACACACGATCAGCCGTTTTGACCTAAAGGACCCTGGACGTTTGATTTTTTCCGCACACACGGCGCCACTACGAGAGGTAACGCAGGAACCTGTTAGTTTAAATCGAATTCTGTGCAGTTTAGGTGTGGGCGGAGAAAAGCGATTGTTTGAGGTTAACTACATTTTAGCCATGAAAGATTTTCAGAACTATTTGAAGAGGCGATGTGATACGGAGTACAAATGTGTGGAGTTTGAAAGGACGTCTTTGCATGAAGTACAGACGCCGTTCGGCTGTATGAATGTGTGCAGTAGCGATATTCAACTGTTCAGTCATAGAAATGTGTAGATAACCATTTAAAGTGCAGGGTCTTGGGCCTGAGCTACGGCAGAGAGAACCACAGTTAATTACTATTGGACAGACGAAGCTAAGGCCAGACATCCAAATTATCGGAATAAATTTGCAGTACAGAAAAGATCAGTTGAAAAGTACGTTACGAGTGTGTTGTTATGAGTGTTGTATGTTGTTAGAATTGTAAAAGTACAACGGAGTGAGGCCGGATTTAGAATTGTTGTTCGGAGGCCCATTTGAAATCCCCCCCCAAAAGAAAAAATTCCTCTGACAACAAAGGCCTGTGGTCAAGACAGCCACTGATTGGGGGAGGGGAAGACACGTGGGTGAGAACTACAAAATGGCGGCTGGAGATGAATAAAATAAAAGATTCTGCCAACGGTGGAGTGAAGCATTGACCGAGAGTTAAACCAAGATAAATACTGGTTCATTTCAGCATACGGTTATTGGGCTCTGGTATTGTTTCCTGCTACCACTATTTTTAACATTGTTTTAACACAATTTTCCCATTTTAAAGCATTTTCATAATTGATTTAACACATTTTTCCTATTTTTGCATTTCAACTTAAAGCTTAGTAGGCCCTGTGATTAGTTTGCACCACGTACACATACAGAGACAAGGAGACAGTCAGAAAGGGAAACATGGAGAAAGACAGGCAGGTGAGAGAGAGAAAGGCAGGTGAGAGAGAGAAGAGACAGGTGAGCACGGAGAGTCAGAATCACACACAGAGACACACACATATACATACAGAGTCACACACAGTCACACAAACACACAGGGACAGACAGACACAGAGAAGCACACAGACCGAGGACAGTTCTAGGTCACGCATTGTATCTCGCTACTCCTGACTGCATGAGGCCATTCCTTTTGGATATTTCTGAAACAAATGGGATGGTATCCGCAGTATTGTTCCAGAAAAGGAGGGAGGTAGAAGATCAAGAACTGGATCACAATGAGTAAGGACAAACAGGATGCGAAACACATCTAGCAGTAGAAAAAAATCAGAGATGACGAGGTGAGAAATTATTAGCGTAAAAACACGACACATTAAATAAGGATAAGACATTGTATAAGAATAAGAGTTGGAAATAAGTGTATAACGTTTGAATGGAATCCTCGTTTTGAGGTGTCGGCGCTGCCGATTGATAACTGTGTGCGGACATTATTCATCTTCGAAAAGAAGGATCCGCCTCCGTGCAGACAAACGGTCGAACAGAAAGAAAAGAAAAAACCTTCCTCTTATACAGGGACCCGACGCGCGCTACAGGTTTAAAGACAGGGGGCCAGGGGCCCAGCTGATCTATAAAAGAGACGTCGTACGATCTCTGTAAGATAGGACAGGGACCGGCGAGTCACTGTGCCTGCTGAGTAGGTGACAATAAAATCTTGAAAGATTACGAGGCCGACGGGTCAAGTTATATCCTCTTTAGAATCCACGCAGACGAGGTCAGGATTAAGAAACACAATGAGCGAGCGAGAGTTCGCAAAGGGAGCTGAGCGAACGGAAATTCGCAAGAAGCTGAGTGAAGTTGTAGAGCAGAAGAAGCGCTTAGATGCGGGAAAGATTAAAAAAAAAAAAAAAAGAAACAACGAAGAGCACAAAGATAGAAGGGAGTGCAACACCCAAAATAGGAAATAGCGCCTCTAAAGGCAGGAAAGACTCATTACAGAAATACCCAAGCGGGCGGACAGGGTACTGCAGGGACTAACCCTCTAGCGCCACTGTGTTCAAAGTTGGGTATTACAACAGAAGGGACATTAGCGCCACTGAGTTCAAAGTTAGGTATTACAACAGAAGGGACATTAGCGCCACTGTGTTCAAAGTTGGGTATTACAACAGAAGGGACATTAGCGCCACTGAGTTCAAAGTTGGGTATTACAACAGAAGGGACATTAGCGCCACTGAGTTCAAAGTTGGGTATTACAACAACAAGACTAATATCCTGCTGCTTCTCCTCACAGACACACACCATCGACACAGCACAGACAGGGGAGAATAAAACCAGTAGGGAAAGGAGAAGAATAAAGCCATAGGCATTAAATTAATAAGACAAGGAAGA
Source organism: Ophiodon elongatus (assembly GCA_016806645.1). Classification (NCBI taxonomy): domain Eukaryota; kingdom Metazoa; phylum Chordata; class Actinopteri; order Perciformes; family Hexagrammidae; genus Ophiodon; species Ophiodon elongatus. The sequence continues at coordinate 15,676 of JACSYO010001005.1, read as the reverse complement.
TAATAACATTTATAAGCTGAAATTAGATTACTCTTACATACACCACCAACACAGTACAGAGTAAGACTAGTGGCCAAAATAGGGTATTACAGCAAAATAGTGTTAGACCCCAGAGGAAGGTAGAAGAACTAGAATAACATAACTAAAGGGAAAATAAACATTCAATTGCAGTGTATAACTTTGTTTCCAACATAATTGCATTTTTTACAGTGGCACCACACCTGCACGTTAGACACCATTTTTATTTTTTATTTTTCTTTCAACGTTTACATTCCCCATATAGCGCCAAAGTTAACACCTGCTCCTCTCAAGGATGCCCACCACAGCCATGACCCCACCCACATGGGTTGATGCAGCATACTATGCCGCCCTGGACATGACAGTCCCAGGAGAAAGAAGGAAAGCAGCCACTGCCAACAGAAGCAGCCTCTGCACTCCTACCATCAGCCCCAGTCCCCACCCCTCTCATCTACCCCGCCCTACCTGAATGCCCTCCCCCGTACAACCAAAGCTCACACAACCCTAGAACAAAGAGCAGTCCCACTCTTATATAACAAAAGTAGAAGGCCCTGTCTAGAATAGAGGAACAGACCAGGGAACAGGAATATGAGGACGGCTACAGAAGGAAGCAAGAAAGTCCAAGAAAGAGAGAGAGAAATGAAGAAAAAGAGGAGCATGAAGGCAAGGCAAAGTTGGAAGTAAGATTGCTAAGAATGCAACTAGCAGAAAGAGACGCTGAGGCTACTAAGAAAGGCCTCAAGGCACAGAAACAGATGGCTGCTATGGGAGACTTCACCCTCCAGATCAACGAAGCAATGGCCAAAGTTCTGGAGCAGAATAAGAAAGAACAAGAGAAGAAAGACAAAGAAAGAGAGAGCGACATGGAAAAAGAACGTGAAAGACAAAGTGAAAGGGTCAGATACCGCGAAAGAGACCAGCCCTGCTGGCTACGAAGAAGTGAGTCAGGAGGCAGAAATGGCTTTCACGATGATTAAATAGGAGTTTGGCCGAGCAACGAAGCTCTCCACATCTGACTACACCAAACCCTTCCACCTTGATGTTTCTGAATCAAATGGGATGATATCCGCAATATTGTTTCAGAAAAAGGAGGGAGGGAGAAGATCACTGATATGCTACAGCTCAAATTTGAATACATCGAAAAAGGAGGATGGAGAGAGGAGAAGGACATCAGGACTCACACGCACCCACACACACACACCCTGATAGGCACACATAGACTGTTACAATAAAGAATGTATTACAAAGATGTATACACTAAGAAATAGTGTATAAGGAGGGACTGTTAGGTTGTAATAAAATAATATGACTTACACTTGTAAATAAGGAATGTCTATGTATAAATTACGATACTTTAAAAGGATAATTAATAAGGAATAGTGAGCCTTATGGGAAGGAGTATGCGTGACATAGAAGAAAGTCACATTGAGTTTCTTACTTAGACTTAGTTCAGGTATGCATAGAATGAGATAGAGAGAGTGGGATGGATACTGAAGTCTCCTAGAGGAACACAAAGGGCAATAAAACAACTCCACTCGAGGGGGGTTGTTCTGCTGAACTTTACGAGAAGGTGGAGAGATGACATCAAGAGCCATAAAGCCTAGAGGAGGCGATGCAGCGACGTGACCAATCCGATTGCTGATTCTAGCCATGTGAAACTTTAGCCGAATATATGTTGTAAAACTGAGCCAATGAGAGGCGATGATGCACATTTTCATTGGACTATATAATCAAATGTACTGGTCAGTTATAGGCTCTCTTAGGTCAATGCGCACAGACAGTTAACTCTCGCAGGCTGCTTTTACAGGCAACTGTTGAGGGGCTGTGGTCTGCCATTGGCCTATGATCCATCAGCTGAGATTTTTACTCTGTTATCACAACGCTTTTCACTTTACTTTAAGTCCTTTGTCTCCCCGGAACTTTTCTCAGAATACAATAACATCAAGTTCTGCACAGAAAAATGAATAAAAATAAAAGGAAATAAAAAGGTAATAAAATTAATTGGATATTTAATGTTTTTTTTGTTTTTTTTAACAAATGGACATCTACTGTCATAGCCTGGCTAACTGTGAACTATATCATCTGCCAGTAATTGATATGGCATTATGACATTCACATTGAGAAGATACAGCATAACTTGTAATACAGGGCAAGATTAGACGGTCAAACGTCTCTTGATAAGGTTATCATGAACATACAAGCTCCCAATCTCCCTCTTCCTATAGCACATGTGTCAAACTCAAGGCCAAATCCGGCCTGCGGTGGAATTATCTTTGGCCCGCTGGGTAATATCTAATTTGTATTAGAGTTGGCCCGCCGGTATATTGCACGTACCACTAATACTACAAGTCCCACAATGCACCGTCAGCGCGTCGGCACGTCAATCGAGTGCGAAAACCCGCCCCACTCGCTCATCAGCAGGCTACCTGTGGTCAACTTTCAGCTACCCCTCTCCCCAAAAAATGGCTAAACGAAAGGTGGACTTTGAAAACAGGGGTTTTCAAGACAGGTGGGAGGCAGAGTATATGTTCGCAGATATAAAGGGCAAAGCTGTTTGTCTTGTGTGTGGAGACGGTGTGGCCGTAATGAAAGAATATAACGTAAGACGACACTATGAAACGAAACACCACGACAGGTACAAGCATCTGGACATGAAACAGAGGCTCCAGAAGGTAGAAGAGTTGAAAAGAAGTCTTGTGTCACAGCAGGCTATGTTCACAAAAGCCAAATCACAAAGTGAAGCTGCTGTAAAGGCCAGTTTTATTGTTGCAGAAGAGGTCTAAATCAGCCCGGCCCTTTACCGAGGGAGAATTTGTCAAAAACTGCATGATGCAAGTTTGCGAGGTCGTGTGCCCAGATAAAAGGCAAGCATTTTCAAATGTTAGTCTGAGCAGGAACACCGGTGCTGATCGTATATTTGAGCTAGCCACCAATCTACAACAGCTGGTGGGAAAGGGGAAAGATTTCATCGTATACTCCCTTGCTGTGGATGAGAGCAGCGACACTTCTGATACTGCCCAGCTGTCGATGTTCATCCGTGGAGTGGACTCAAGTCTGTGCGTAACAGAGGAACTTTTGGGATTAAGATCCATGCATGGCACAACTACGGGAAAATATATCTTTCAAGATATATACTTTCCAGGTGTGTAAATGAAATGGGGCTGCCTTGGGATAAACTTGTGGGACTGACAACAAATGGAGCACCCGCGATGTGTGGATTGGTGGGCAGGATCCGGGAGAAGATGCAGGAGGAAAACGGCGCAGATGAGCTGACAACTTATCACTGCATCATACACCAGGAGTCGTTGTGTGGCAAAGCCTTGAAAATGGAACACGTAATGAGCACCATAACACGAGCAGTTAACTTCATAAGAGCCAAAGGTTTAAATCACCGCCACTTCAAGTCTTTTCTGGAGGAGTTGGGTTCAGAATATGGTGACTTGCCTTATCACACAGAGATGCGATGGCTAAGCCAAGGAAAAGTGCTGAAAAGATGTTTCGAGTTGCGTGAAGAGATCTGTCAGTTCATGGAAAGCAAAGGGAAAGACACAACAGAGCTCCGGGAAGAAAAGTTGCTGTGTGAAGTGGCGTTTCCGTGTGACACCACGAGCCATCTCAATGCGCTCAACCTGCAGCTTCAGGGACGGGGCCATGTGGTCACTGACATGTACGCTGCAGTGAGGGCTTTAAAACCAAGCTGCGCCTGTGGGAGACGCAGATGCTGCAAGAAAACTTGAGCCATGTTCCATGCTGCCGAGCTATGAAAGAGCAGGTCTCTACCGCTGCGTTCCCAAGTGCGCAGTTTGCCCAAAAACTCAGCATTCTTGGTGCCGACTTTGAAGCCCAAAAAAGCGGCTTGAACTGCTCAGTAATCCATTTGCAGTTGACGTGGAAAGCGCACCAACCAACCTCCAAATGGAGCTGATTGAACTCCAGTGTAGTGACACACTCAAAGCAAAGTATGACTCTGTGGGTGCTGCACAGTTTCCACGGTTCATCCCGACACAATGCCCCATCTGAGCCAAGCTGCCCAAATGCTCTCTGTGTTTGGCAGCACATACCTGTGTGAACAACTGTTCTCTTTGATGACGTAAAACAAAACATCACACAGGAGTCGTCTTACTGATGAACACCTTCATTCAATCCTGCGGATTTCCTCAGCTCAGAGCCCGACCCCAAACATTGATGAACTTGCATCGAAGATGAGATGCCAAGTATCTGGCTCACACTAGTGTGCATCACAGAGCAGCAAACTGGGCTTTAATGTATGTTTCATTTTTGTACTTTTTTCTTGCATGTTTGATTTTTCTTTTAAGGAAATTATTTTTTGGCTGTTGATGGCCTGTGGAAAAATGTTTTCATTAGAACTTACTCTGGAAAAGATGCAGATTAAGCCATAAGAAATTAATACAACTGATTTTTCATTCATTTAATGTCAATATTGTTTTTATAGGCAATAACTTATAAGCTTTGTTAGTTACAGAGTCAATATGTGCAATAGGTTTATTAAAATAAGTTTTGAAATAAACATTGAACCAGTCTGGCCCTCGACTTGTAGCGATTTTTTAATTTTGGCTCGCTGTGTATTTGAGTTTGACACCCCTGTCCTATAGCTAGCTACTCGACTGATAAGTTAACTTGCTAGCCTAGCCAGCATGCTAGCGTCATTAGCATGTCAGCATCGATCGCTAGCTTGATATTATAACCATCACCATGTATATAGGCTATGTAGACAGACCCAGACATAAATGATACATCAAGCTAGTTGACATCTGTCACACTCAGATAAAATATTTACCTTGACAGACAATCCGTTGAACTTGAAGATCTGAAGACTGAACTCGTGAACTGTTTTTTGATTCGTGGAGAAAGTATTTTGAGTATTTTAGATACAAAATTACTCCACTCTAAAGTATTTTGTTACAAATTACGTTAGATTTTTTATCGGCCCTATCAAATACAAATTACAAAATACTCAAAAGTAATTGAAATACGTATTTCAAATACAAGTAATAGAAATACTGCCCATCTCTGACTGTGCTTATGTTACTAGAACAACATTTTATTCATCAATCCATCCATCCATTATCCGAACCGCTTATCCTTTTTTTTTAGGGTCGCGGGGCGCTGGAGCCGATCCCAGCTGACTTCGGGCGAAGGCAGGGTACACCCTGGACGGGTCGCCAGTTCATCGCAGGGCAACATTTTATTCATTTTTATTTAAAAATAACAACTTTTACACAGTGCTGGGCTTCAGGCGATTTCCATCACAAAAAAAAGAAGTTTGAATATAAAACAAACGCGCAATAAAGTAGTACGCCGGCCCGCGAGGCTTCGAACGTCACCACGTACGTCATCAACACAAGCCTCGATACGCGCTTCACAAAATCTTCCTGGATTACTCGACACACGCTTCGAAGCCTCGACACGAAAGGACACATCACTAGTAGCTACTAGAATCACAACATGTTGACAAGAAACAGAATTTAGAAATGTTCCGTCATTATGATCCTTGAAATCAATGAACTGAAGATCACAACATTTACAGGACAAAGGGCAGTAAAAACACAGCAACAATATTCATGTATTTGTAGCTACAGCCACAGATGGGAGCGGATGGAATCACAGAGAGACTCAGACATTTGGAGTATTGGGTCATTTATTGAAAAGCAAAACTAAAGTACAAAGGAAATAAAACGGAGCAACTTCATTTGACTTTCATCTACGTAACACAAGAAGTGATTCAGAGCATCGCTGTTCAATTTCTACTAAACCAAGAAGGAAAACATCCCTTGTCCCAAAATACTAGCATGAAATATATTCAAGAAGATTTCTATCAGCTGAGAAGCTTCAAACATCTCACAACGCTTTTAAAATCTCAGCTGGAATTTAAACATGAGGATTAAAAATCAATCAAAAGATGTTATGAAACAAAAATAAAGCATACTCTTGATTAATTCAGAAAAAAATATTATTATTATTCTTTACTTTGGCCTGGTGCTAGAAAAAAGGAAATATACAAGCAAACTATTCACACAACTGTAAAATAAATGTCTCTCACCCTGCTGAGAGTGGAGGGGGACTGGAGCCAATCCCAGTTGACACTGGGAGAGAGCTGGAGTCCAGTTTCTCACCAGCAGTGACCCAGATAGACAACCATTACACGGACACTACGGAGATTTAGGGTGTCCAGTTGACGTAACGTGTTTCTGGATGTTGCTGATTGATCTGCAGTGTTTCCCCCAGTGATGGAATCCAAGCAGAGAAGCAAAGAAGGACTTCCTCAGTAGAACGAGTGAAGGAAACTCTACTGGTTGACCAACATCTCTGATCTCAAGCTTTCTGTCATCACATCAGCAGACCCTGTGTGTGTGTGTGTGTGTGTGTGTGAGTGTGTACATGTGAATTTACATTTGTGTTAACAGTATTGATTTCAGCAGAAACCCCAACAGCAGAAGTATTAAAGTGTAACTATGGTGGATTTGTTTTAGATGAACACATCTTTATGTGTGAAGAGAGCTGTGATGCTTTCATTGTTCTGAAGATCTCCAAAAAGAATCATCCTCATTTGATTTAAACAAATATTTCACCAGAGGAAATTACATTTACTTAATTTAAACTAAACAATCCCAGTAATTTAATGTCACCATTGATCATATTTTTCAAATATATTTTCTTTGTATTAAAATCGATAATCATCTACAAATAGATTCCCAACCCTGATTCAATCGGTTTATGATATGAATGATGAATAACTGATGAATCCACAGTTTATGGAGGAGAATGTGGTGACGTCATTTCTTGATCCAGTGCAATATTTATCCATAAACCTGAAGAGACAAAAAGAAATACGACACATAAAATATAAAAACTAAATTATTCATCATAAATGTTTAAATCAAAAACAAAGCCACATATTTACAGTATCATTTAGTACTCTAATATCCATAATTTATTCATTTAAGTATTCACTTTTTCTAAGTATTCAACCATTGTGTTTGTGAAGTAATAATTTCTTATTTTAATTTGGTTTGACACCCTTTTGATAAATTGGTGTCACTGTGTTTCTCAAGGTGAATATTTGAGTTCTGAATATGAGACTTTATCTGAGCTGCTGATGTGAAGCTTCCTGAAATCATCTGTCTTTCTCTTAATAATCTCACTTCAAACAGCTTCACCTTTGTTGTGGAACAAGTCAAAGCTTTTCTTTACAGCTACAACGTGTCACGGAGGTCTGACAGCGGATACAGAAACAATCACAGAAGGTTCTTCTGCTCATAGTTTCCAGCAGCTTTGTTTCACAACAGCTGGGAAGAGTTCATGTCCCACATGAAGCAACTCACTGTGTGCAGGGCGCTGAGGTCATCACTTAGGCTCAGGGTTCAGTTTCTCAGAGAGCTCAGAGCTGTTGTCAGGAGTCGGAGGGCATTTGGCTGGAATAAAAAGCAAAGACACCATTTTAGTTCTCCAGAGTCAAAATGTCTGAATGTCTTCTAACACCTTCCTCCCAGTGGATATGATCCCCTCTCCTAGTCTCTCACTCTGATGACTAAATCTCTTCTCTTCCTTCACTTCTCTCTGACATCATCACGCTATCATCACTGTGGGATGCACAAGCAGCTCCAGAGTGGAAGCCTGTAACTTTGTGATCCTAAGCACATCGCTCACTCTGACTCCTCTTGGAGATGAAAAGGGCTTTTATTCACCATCTGTCCCTTGTGCCAAAAATAAACATGACAAAACAGACAATATTCCAATAAAACATTACATCCATCCATCCATCCATTCATCGTCCTCCACTTAATCGGGGTCGGGTCTCGGTGGCAGCAGACCCAGCAGGATGACACAGACTTCCCTCTCCCCCGCAACATTTACCCTATCTCTAAGGCCGAGCCCGGCCCCCTACAGAGGAAACTCATCTCCTTACCCTATCTCTAAGGCTGAGCCCGGCCCCCCTACAGAGGAAACTCATCTCCTTACCCTATCTCTAAGGCTGAGCCCGGCCCCCCTACGGAGGAAACTCATGTCCTTACCCTATCTCTAAGGCTGAGCCCGGCCCCCTACAGAGGAAACTCATTTCGGCCGCTTATAGCCGCGACCTCGAGGGCAGAGAGAGAGAGAGAGAGAGAGAGAGAGAGAGAGAGAGAGAGAGAATATATATATATATATATATATATATATATAGGTAAATATATTTATATATATATATATATATATATATATATATATATATATATATATATATATATATATATATATATATAGGTAAATATATTTATATAAATGTCCGTGTGCTGAAAACTGTGTAGAAAACAACCAGCCACCTGAACGTGTCAGTCGATTGTCTAAAAGTAAACCGGCATTAAACATAATATATGAAGAATACAAGCGAATATGATGAAATAACATATAAATAATGATGAATGTTTCACTAAAATATGAATTTGGCTCTTCTACTCATGTCCTCATGACATTACCGCTGACTGTTGAAGTCAAAACAGACAATATTCCAATAAAATATTACAGCCATATATATATATATATATATATATACACACATATATATATATATATATATATATATATATATATATATATATATATATATATATATATATATATATATATATATATATATATATATATATATATATATATATATATATATATATATATATATATATATATATATATATATATATATATATATATATATATATATATATATATATATATATATATATATATATATATATATATATATATATATATATATATATATATATATATATATATATATATATATATATATATATATATATATATATGTACTATATATATATATATATATATATATATATATATATATATATATATATATATATATATATATATATATATATATATATATATATATATATATATATATATATATATATATATATATATATATATATATATATATATATATATATATATATATATATATATATATATATATATATATATATATATATATATATATATATATATATATATATATATATATATATATATATATATATATATATATATATATATATATATATATATATATATATATATATATATATATATATATATATATATATATATATATATATATATATATATATATACACACATATATACACACACACACACACACACACACATATATATATATTTATAAATAAATGTCTGTGTGCTGAAAACTCTGTCTGTGTGCTGACAACTCTGTAGAAAACAAACAGCCATATATATATATATATATACACATATATACACACATATACATACATACACATATATACATACATACATACACACACACACACACACATATATATACATATATATATACATACATACATGCATACATATATATATATATATATATATATATATAGATATATAAATAAATGTCTGTGTGCTGAAAACTGTGTAGAAAACAAACAGCCACATTAACGTGTCAGTCGATTGTCTAAAAGTAAACTGGCATTAAACATAATATATGAAGAATAGAAGCGAATATGATGAATTAACTTGTAAATAATGATGAATGTTTCACTAAAATATGAATTTGGCTCTTCTACTCTTGTCCTCATGACATTACCGCTGACTGTTGAAGTTTGCTTCACTGTCACATTCTGGATAAAAGCATCAACTCAAAGCCTAAAGTTCAGATACTAATCAAATACTAACGTCTGTTTGGGTCTCTCACCTTTCCTCTTCTTGTAAGCCATGACTCCAACCACAGCGAGAGCAAGAACAGCCACTACAGCGAGGATGATGATGATGGCCATGTAAGAAGACTTCTCTGTTGAGCAGAAAACAACAATAAAACAGTCACAACCTGAACAGGTGAAGCAGGTTAGAAGAGAAGAAGATCCATTTATCAAGCAGACCACAATCCTGAATACACACACCACATGTGGGTCATGATCTTTATCTGGTCTGTACATGATGACTGTATCTACGCTTGTTGATCGTGTCCAGCTGTGTTGTCTCTGTTTAGCTGTATTTTGGTTTTTGACACGACGAGAACTTCTGACAAACACATTCAACCTCCTTTCTGACTGTCAGCACACTTTGAATGAACTTTATTCGGCCTGATTCACTGAGACACGTACATTCATCCAGGTATTTAATCATTCCGTCTCCTCGTCTTCTAAAAGTGACCTACGATCTCTGAACTGTGGTTACTGTGAGAAAACTGAGCCTTAAAGCGCTTCTAGTGACGATCAGTGTGAATTATAATCTGTTTTCTTGAAGAATGTTTAAAACCATATTGAAACTTATTGTTTGTTGTACACCGAAACTTACTAGATGCGTCGTATAACAATAGTGCCTTATGGTATATTCATATACAGTAAGAAACCGAAGATAACAGGTTGACCATGAAAATGAAGTTCACCACCGACTCCCTTTTGACAAACCACAGATAACAGGTTGACCGTCTACTCCTTTTAGGAATAATGAGGCACCTGCTTCAGGAGATGCAGAGCTGAATCCCGGAAGTCGGAGGTGGAGCAGATCAAGGTCATAATCCAATCCCTGTATGAAACGTGTCGCTAACGTACGGAGAATAGGTGGACTTTACGGCAGGACATAACTTGAGTGTTTGTGAAAAAACGACA
>JACSYO010001003.1:490000-493176 GCA_016806645.1 Ophiodon elongatus | reverse complement strand
ACATAAACAACCTGGTTCATAGTATTACTTTATTAATATAAACAACCTGGTTCATAGTATTACTTTATTAACATAAACAACCAGGTTCATAGTATTACTTTATTAACATAAACAACCAGGTTCATAGTATTACTTTATTAACATAAACAACCAGGTTCATAGTATTACTTTATTAACAACATAAACAACCAGGTTCATAGTATTACTTTATTAACATAAACAACCAGGTTCATAGTATTACTTTATTAACATAAATAACATGGTTCTTAGTATTACTTTATTAATATAAACAGCCTGGTTCATGATATTACTTTATTACTTATAACCTGGTTCTTATTATTACTTTATTAACTTTATAAACAACCTAGTTCATAAATACTTTAATAACATAAACAACCTGGATCAAAGTATTACTATTAACATAAACAACCAGGTTCATAGTATTACTTTATTAATATAAACAACCGTTCAATATTACTTTATTAATATAAACAACCTGGTTCAAAGTATTACTTTATTAATATAAACAACCTGGTTCATAGTATTACTTTATTAACATAAACAACCTGGTTCATAGTATTACTTTATTAATATAAACAACCTGGTTCATAGTATTACTTTATTAACATAAACAACCTGGTTCATAGTATTACTTTATTAATATAAACAACCTGGTTCATAGTATTACTTTATTAACATAAACAACCTGGTTCATAGTATTACTTTATTAACATAAACAACCTGGTTCATAGTATTACTTTATTAATATAAACAACCTGGTTCATAGTATTACTTTATTAATATAAACAACCTGGTTCATAGTATTACTTTATTAATATAAACAACCTGGTTCATAGTATTACTTTATTAATATAAACAACCTGGTTCATAGTATTACTTTATTAATATAAACAACCTGGTTCATAGTATTACTTTATTAATATAAACAACCTGGTTCATAGTATTACTTTATTAATATAAACAACCTGGTTCATAGTATTACTTTATTAATATAAACAACCTGGTTCATAGTATTACTTTATTAATATAAACAACCTGGTTCATAGTATTACTTTATTAATATAAACAACCTGGTTCATAGTATTACTTTATTAACATAAACAACCTGGTTCATAGTATTACTTTATTAATATAAACAACCTGGTTCATAGTATTACTTTATTAATATAAACAACCTGGTTCATAGTATTACTTTATTAACTACATAAACAACCTGGTTCATAGTATTACTTTATTAACATAAACAACCTGGTTCATAGTATTACTTTATTAACATAAACAACCTGGTTCATAGTATTACTTTATTAATATAAACAACCTGGTTCATAGTATTACTTTATTAACATAAACAACCTGGTTCATAGTATTACTTTATTAACATAAACAACCTGGTTCATAGTATTACTTTATTAACATAAACAACCTGGTTCATAGTATTACTTTATTAACAAACAACCTGGTTCATAGTATTACTTTATTAACATAAACAACCTGGTTCATAGTATTACTTTATTAACATAAACAACCTGGTTCATAGTATTACTTTATTAACATAAACAACCTGGTTCATAGTATTACTTTATTAACATAAACAACCTGGTTCATAGTATTACTTTATTAATATAATCAACCTGGTTCATAGTATTACTTTATTAATATAAACAACCTGGTTCATAGTATTACTTTATTAATATAATCAACCCGGTTCATAGTATTACTTTATTAATATAATCAACCAGGTTCATAGTATTACTTTATTAATATAATCAACCCGGTTCATAGTATTACTTTATTAACAAGGTTGGAATATAAATGAAAGCATGAATATGAAAGTGAAACCAAGGGATCGTCTCAGAGAACAAAGCTACTAAACTGTCTCATTGTTCAGTTTCTAACATGCTGAATTAAATATGTTCTCCACTAACAATGTTGCTTCATTTTAAACCTAGTTTTTACTAATCTCAGATTAAATGAATCCTTGTTGGTGCGCCCCAGCCTCAACCCCCCAGGAGAAAAGTACAAAGCTGCACATGGGTCCACAACAGGTGTATTTCACAGCCAACCCTCCGATCAGACCGACAATAGTGGCATTCAGCAGCAGGAGGTCAAAGGTCAACACAGTGTGACTCCCTGTGTTATTCTACGGTTCACGGAGCTTTTGTGACGCCTGAATGTGTCGCATGTGAGGTCAGAGCCCATCAGAGTCCTGTTCGAGGGAAAACCTGGGAACTAAACCCGGTTTACCCAAAGCACTTACATCATGAAGAGTTCCTCCTCCTCCTCCTCCTCCTCCTCCTCCTCCTCCTCCTCCTCCTCCTCCTCCTCCTCCTCCTCCTCCTCCTCCTCCTCCGGAATCAGCCCGATTTAAACAGGTACCACATCCTCTTCTTTCTTACTTTACTGTCATCTTGCATTTCTGCATTCAAAGACAAACGCATGAAACAATAATTTTGCAACATGAGACGTCGGCGCTGTCTCATAGAGATCTAAGGACTTTGAGAAGGATGTCAACAATGCTGGAATTAAAAGATGTTAAAAAAAAATATTTATGAAGGAGAAAAGGCTTAATTAGAGTTGTTTGAACTCAAGGTTACACTTCGTGAGTCACGGTGAAGGAAGAGATGCCGCGTCGAGGAAATAAAGAGGAAGTTTGGAAAATGTTTTTTAAAAACAGGAACGACGACAAATAAAAAGGAACAGATTAGAATCTGAAAGCGAGAGAAGCTTTTCTCAGACGGCGTGAAGCGGAGGAGCCGTCCTCTTGCTCAAATGTCAAAATATCACAGCACTCCACCTCGTAGAGGTTTTAGAGAATCCCCTAAAATATTTGATGTCGTTGGCAGTTAATCGCATTGAAAAGGCAGATTATCTTAAACATAACAAATGAAGCTTCAGCAGATGATTATGAATCTGTTGATGAGGGTCAGACCTCCGGACACCAGCAGCTTTATGTTCCTCAGACAGATTGAACTCTGACTTCACCACGAGCATGTCAGTGTGCTGCAGGAGACCAGGGGGAATATGAAAAAATAAAAAAGCTAAAATTCGTAACCTAGAATTAAGATTTTAAAGTATTTGTGACATTAGTGATGTTTGAATATTGAAGCTAGACGACGCTGCCGTGCATCTGACAGAACGACGGAGCAGATCAAGTG
>JACSYO010001003.1:480000-482500 GCA_016806645.1 Ophiodon elongatus | reverse complement strand
ATGGAGCCCCTCTCCATGGAGCCTCTCTCCATGGAGCCCCTCTCCGTGGAGCCCCTCTACATGGAGCCCCTCCGTGGAGCCCCTCTCCATGGAGCCCCTCTCCGTGGAGCCCCTCTACATGGAGCCCCTCCGTGGAGCCCCTCTCCATGGAGCCCCTCTCCGTGGAGCCCCTCTACATGGAGCCCCTCCATGGAGCCCCTCTCCATGGAGCCTCTCTCCATGGAGCCTCTCTCCATGGAGCCCCTCTCCGTGGAGCCTCTCTCCATGGAGCCCCTCTCCGTGGAGCCCCTCTACATGGAGCCCCTCCGTGGAGCCCCTCTCCATGGAGCCCCTCTCCGTGGAGCCCCTCCATGGAGCCCCTCTACATGGAGCCCCTCCATGGAGCCCCTCTCCATGGAGCCTCTCTCCATGGAGCCCCTCTCCGTGGAGCCTCTCTCCATGGAGCCCCTCTCCATGGAGCCTCTCTCCATGGAGCCCCTCTACATGGAGCCTCTCTCCATGGAGCCCCTCTCCATGGAGCCCCTCTCCATGAGACGGCCTCTACTCTATCGGCCTCCATCTGAAACCTGATCCCTCAACACGCTGACGTAAATATAAACAAACTCATAGCGAGAGACGTTCACAGTTCAGCTCCTCCTCCATGTTGACGACATGATACACTGATGAGCAGTCGGGTCAAAGGTCAAGGGCCGTCCCACAAAGAGCCGTGTGTGTGTGTGTGTGTGTGTGTGTGTGTGTGTGTGTGTGTGTGTAGCACTTACTCCGTCCTCACAGAGGACTGCTCTCTTTACCAGACGTCTGATGGGGCGTTTAACCCCCGACCTCAAAGAGCCACACTGAGTGATGCTGAAGTTCAAACGGGGGGGAGAGGGGGGGGGGCAGATTCATTTCTCGGGGGTCACAAATGGCATGAGAGTTATCTGGACGACTCTCATGACTTGCTCATCAAAGCTGAGATAAGCCCCAAAGTGAGTGAGTTATGTAGGGAGGGGGAGGGGGAGGGGGGGGGGGGCCTTGTCGTGTTTGATGGTTTGACCTTTTCCTCTCAACGCTGTAGATTCCTGAGGGCGCCTTGTTTCAATGTTACACCCCCCCCCCATGTAATGACCCCCCCCCTCCAGACAGATGATAGCAGCCCCGTGACGATACCCAGTAGTTTTCCTCCCATGTGGCGTGGAGCCCCCCATGTGGTGTGACCCCCCCTCATGTAATGACCCCCCATGTGGTGTGACCCCCCCCTCATGTAATGACCCCCGTGTGGTGTGCCCTCACCTCTTGGTGCCACAGGCGTCGGGGCAGGTGGGGCATTTCTCGCAGGTGTCCCCGAAGGCCCCCGGCTCGCTGCAGAGGCAGCGGCCGCACACACAGCTGCCCCGCCCGCTGCACAGCTGCCCGTCATCAGACACGCAGGGCGACGCCTCCGTGGAGCAGTTACAGTTGTCACCGACGTAGCCGGCGTGGCATTTACACTCCCCACAGTGACATTCTCCATGACCTGGGGGGGGGAGAGAGAGGACGTCAGCGGGGTCACTCTGTGGGACCATCCTGACTTTATAGTCTTTTAGCTTTATTCATTCATCGTCTAACACACACACACACACACACACACAGCTCTGAGCTCCTCCACGTCTCCGGTGGGTGAACGACCTCCTTCACGCCACTCATCAACTTGTTATCTGCAACTGTAACTAATCCTCCAGGAGGAGGAGGAGAGTCTCCAGGAGGAGGAGAGTCTCCAGGAGGAGAGGAGAATGAGGAGAGTCTCCTGGAGGAGGGAGAGTCTCCTGGAGGAGGAGATAGTCTCCAGGAGGAGGAGAGTCTCCAGGAGGAGGAGGAGAATGAGGAGAGTCTCCTGGAGGAGGAGAGTCTCCAGGGAGGAGGAGGAGAATGAGGAGAGTCTCCTGGAGGAGGAGGAGAATGAGGAGAGTCTCCTGGAGGAGGAGGAGAGTCTCCTGGAAGAGGAGAGTCTCCAGGAGGAGGAGGAGGATGAGGAGAGTCTCCTGGAGGAGGAGGAGAATGAGGAGAGTCTCCTGGAGGAGGAGAGTCTCCAGGAGGAGGAGAGTCTCCAGGAGGAAGAGGAGAATGAGGAGAGTCTCCTGGAGGAGGAGAGTCTCCTGGAGGAGGAGGAGGAGAGTCTCCAGGAGGAGGAGAGGATGGCCACAGACTCTCCTCCTGAGGCCAACATGTCTGGTTTAATCTCAGGCCGTTATCAACACGGCGGGTCGAAGCCGAGCGTTCGTGGTTCGTGTCAAAAGAAATATGCAGAAGTTACATAACTATGCTAGTTATGTAACGCTTGTTATTGTTTTTATACTGTTGTCATTTATCTGCTATGTTTTATATAGTTATTCTTAAAAGTGCCTCTGAGTACCTTTTAAAGCTCTATACACATAAAAGGTGTCATTATTATTATATAATGTATAAGTTATGTTATGACCCTTACGTTGGGCCTCGTGCAGCAACATTCTCCTCATTTCTCATATTTCTTTCCGCGTAGAGA
>JACSYO010001003.1:440000-475000 GCA_016806645.1 Ophiodon elongatus | reverse complement strand
ACTCTGGAGTTATTGTTCACAAGTCATTTTCATTTTGGGTCGGTCATTTTCATACTAAGACGATGAGCTTCAGCCACCACAGCTATATATAAGCACCAGTGAAGTCTTTAGCCTTCCAGCCAACACATCCAGTGTTGGCTGGAGGCTTCTGTTTCTTTTTGTCTGGCTCTCAAAAGAAAAAAAAGCAAATATGTGTCAAATGACAGAGCGCTCTGGATATCAGAGACGTTGCCCCTCCCTGAAGGAAGGAGCTCCGACAGCAGAACAATATCTCAGTAAAGCTAATTACACAGAGGAGATCACCGCCTGGTCACAGGCTCAGACGGGCTCCAGGGGGGGGGGTGTGAAACAGAAGGGTTGCATTTAAACTCAGTCCACGGTCACATTGTACCAAAATGAAGGGCTGGTTTAGTTTGCACTTTATTTCCTTTTAAATTATTTTAGGAATCGAACAAACACACTTTATTTTTGTAACTGTGGTCGAGAGAATCCTGCACAACTGTTGATTCAGTCAGACGCTCTCCTCCAGACCAGGAGACGGGAGCGAGAAGAACCCCTCGGTGGAGGCCCCTCGGTGAGGCCCCTCGGTGAGGCCCCTCGGTGGAGGCCCCTCGGTGGAGGCCCCTCGGTGAGGCCCCTCGGTGAGGCCCCTCGGTGGAGGCCCCTCGGTGGAGGCCCCTCGGTGGAGGCCCCTCGGTGAGGCCCCTCGGTGGAGGCCCCTCGGTGGAGGCCCCTCGGTGGCCCCTCAGAACTCGATGCAGTGACTCCTCATCGTTCTTCACGCCCGTGCATTAAGCCAGGAGCATAATGGGATTAGCCTAGCTTAGCATTAAGACTGGACATTAAGTCAGGCTGGCTAACTCCAAAGTGAAGAAGTATGCAGACGAGCACCTCTACAGCTTAGCCCCCGTTTCCAGCTTTGATGCTATGCTATGCTAAGCTAAGCTAAGCGCCTCCCGGCCAAAGCTCTCTGCACATGAGAGTGTTGTGGATCATCCAACTGGATGAAAGAAAGAAGAGTGTATTTCTCTAAAGGTCAAACTATTTAAAAGTTACTTTGAAAAGGTCACAGTAAACGTCTGAGGCCGAGGACTTGCCCGTTAAATATAATAAACGCGCTGCACTTCAACTCCGCTCTGTTTTCTATGTACCAGGGCTGTTAAAACAATATTACTACCCTCTGTGTGTCTGTCAGAGGAAAACAGCTAAAAAATGTGGCCTATTAAAGTGTGCAGGCCGAGACAAGATCCCTCTTGTCCACCGAGCCGCTCGTCACCAGAAACAAACGGAGACGATATCTGGTGAGAGGGAGGGAGGGAGGGAGGGGGGGAGAGAGAGAGAGACAGAAAGAGAGAGAGAGAGAGAGAGAGAGAGAGAGAGACAGAGAGAGAGAGAGAGAGAGAGAGAGAGAGAGAGAGAGAGAGAGACTTCTTTGTTCTTTGGCTCTCTGTTTGTGTGCCAGTAAAAGAGGAATAATGCCACCTCCACAGATGAGCAGCCTGCAGAGCTAAAGGATGAGATCGGGAAAAAAAAATGGATGACGGGTATAGATAGATAGATATATACTTTACGGGTGGATGACGGGTATATTTGTATATGTGATTTCTCTTGTGGATAACATCTCGCGCTCAACGGACAACAGTCATTACCGGCTGTGTAAACTGTGTTTACTAGATTCTGCTGAGTGGCCGAGTCACAGCACACCTCAACACCATCAGCATTACTCAGAGAGCAGGAGACGAAAGCCTCTAAAGATCAGCTCCTCGTGTCTCCAGCTCCCCGTGTCTCCAGCTCCCCGTGTCCCCAGCTCCCCGTGTCCCCAGCTCCCCGTGTCCCCAGCTCCCCGTGTCCCCAGCTCCCCGTGTCTCCAGCTCCGTGTCTCCTCCTGTGTTTGCTGCTGAGCAGCTGGTGCTCGGTGACTTCTTCTCAAACAGCTGGAATCAAAGCTGACGCCGTGAGAAACTAAAGATGAGCTGAGAGACAGCGAAAGCTTCCAGAAGAGGATCGTTCAGGACTGAACTCAGTCCTTCGATCCACTGAGCTGCTACTGTGAGGAGAACAGCAGGACTCAGGACTCAGGGCCTCAGAGCCTCAGAGCCTCGGGGCCTCGGGGCCTCGGGGCCTCAGAGCCTCGGGGCCTCAGAGCCTCAGAGCCTCGGGGCCTCAGAGCCTCGGGGCCTCGGGGCCTCAGAGCCTCAGAGCCTCGGGGCCTCAGAGCCTCAGAGCCTCGGGGCCTCGGGGCCTCGGGGCCTCGGCTCCAGCAGCATTCGGGAGCTGAGCTTTATTAATGTCTCCAACGGCGGCGCGGCGGCCCAGCGTGCGTCCGGCATCGAGCGAGCAGCCGCGATGTGAAACCATCAAGGTCAGCTGTTGAGCTTTAAAGGACCTACATCCCGGGTCCCGGGGCCCCCGGGGGCCCTTAGTGCCCAGGACCCACCCAAGAAGCAGAGCTGGCCTAAAGACTTGTGAATAAGCCCCGAAAACAGCTGTTCAGCCCACAAAGTGAAACCCAAGCACCTTCCACCTGATACGGGTGGTTCTGTGGGGCCCCGGTGGCCCCCGATGGCCCCCGATGGCCTGGGCATGCTGGAGCCACGGCTCGAGTGGAAAGAAAAACACCTGCGAGTTTCTAAAGGAACTCCATCAGAACTCCAGCGGGGGCGTGGCCTCGTGGGCGTGGCCTCGTGGGCGTGGCCTCGTGGGCGTGGCCTCTCGTGTGCAGCACTCTCACCAGAGAAGCACCCCGAGGCTTTCATGTTCAGTCAGGTCTCAGAGAGGGGGGAGGGGAGGGGGGGAGAGGGAGGGGGAGGGGCCCGGTGCTCCTCACCTTGGAGGCCAGGTGCTCAGGTGCCTTTGTTCAGGCGGTCGCTGCATGTAAACATCAAATACGCCCAAAAGGCTCATTCCTCCCCCCCCCCCCCCATTAAAGTAGGAGAAGAACAAAAATCAAAGAAAACACATCTACGCTTCACGATAGTCATTTACTGTAAAAATAATAATAATATCTTTTATTTCTTTTCCGTCATTTCATAGTTGAAATATCTGTCATGGTTATCTTCTAGTCTGCAGCTAACTGCTTTGTTTGCTCAGCAAAAGTTGAGGGATGAATTAAAGTTGTTAAGAGCAAAAGAGAGTTTGGCTTCACACTGAGCAGATCTACAGCCTCTACGTGGGAAGAAGAGACAGAGCAGCTCCGATACAGGGAAACAGGGTTCCTCTCCGTGTGAGTGATGGGATCTCCTCCACAGCCAGAACGCTGACGAGCAGAACCACAGCACTGTTCCAGTAACCACACTAAAAACACAATGTAAACCACAGCCAGCCAAACTAAAACACTTCAGACTCTGGGAGGGGGAGGGGGGAGAGAGAGAGCGCTCTAAAGATCAGAGCTGCCACATGAACTCACTGGAGGACAAAACCTCTCTTTCTTTCCCCAAAGTTCAGAAGACAAAGGACCTCAGAGAGCAGAACAATGACGACAGGAGAGCAACAACATGCTGATGTCCCTCTGTGGAGCGGAGAGCAGAGCCCGGTGGGTGATGCTCTACAAGAAGCTCATATGTCTGCAGCTCACTGCTGATGAAAGGGCTTCACAACAACAACAACAACAACAACAACAACAACAACAAAGCTTCTAGTTGTAACCAAGAAGAGTAACGGGGCCACCTTGGATCCAAAGCCCAGAGAAACCTCTCTGGGCCTGAAGAGAACCTCAGTCCAGCAGCACGAACACGAGGACACACACATGTTCCCGTTTACCCTGCAAGGAGGGGCACACACACACACACACACACACACACACACACACACACGCACACACACACGCACACGCACGCACACACACACACACACGCACACACACACACACGCACACGCACGCACGCACGCTTTGGGGACAGTGGTTTTATTTTATGGGGTAAAAGAGGGTTTGCCCAGGTCTGGAAATAAAGCTGCTCTATTTCTGGAGACTGCTGAGGCTCAGATCATTATTTAGAACCAGCTGCAGAGTCTGAGAGGAGAGTCAGGAGGGGGGTGGGGGGGGTGTCAGGAGGGGGGGCGGGGGCGGCGGGGGGGAGGGGGGGAGCCTCAGGAGAGGGGAGCTCCAACACACGGGAGGATGTTGAAGGCCGACAGCGAGTAAAAGAAGACATCGATCACAGATCAGCCCACAGGAACATTTCATCATTCAGTTCATCTGTAAAATGTCCAAAATGCAATAAAACAGTCACATTCTGAACATTTTAAATCATTAAAAATAAAAATAAAATAAAAACTATTTTAAACTAGATTTAAAATGCAATAAGGGTTTGACCTGTAGATGCTTATGTTGTGCAGCGCTCATACGTCTGTAGAGGAGCTGCACGGGGACCAGAGGGGCTCTCGTGCACGGGGACCAGCGGGACTCTCGTGCACGGGGACCAGAGGGGCTCTCGTGCACGGGGACCAGAGGGACTCTCGTGCACGGGGACCAGAGGGACTCTCGTGCGATTATCTCAAAGATGATGGAACATTTTCATAATGCAAACTGGACGTCTGTCTCCTACAACAGCTCCCTGGTCATGTTGTAGATATTCATCACACAACATCGATTTAAGCATTTTTCTTGCCTTGGTTTCCACAGGACAACAAAGCAGCAGTCAGTAGACCATAAAGGGTTAATCCATAAAGTCAACACACGAGGAGCCATCAGTTAGAGAGGAACTAAAGTCAACACTGAGAACGCCTGATAAGAGATGAAGCCAGAGAATAAACTACATTATTTGATTTAGAAAACCTATGACACGTGGACAGGTCTGCATCTCGTCTCTCCACCAAGGAGGAGGAGGAGGGGGAGGAGGGGGAGGGGGAGGGGGAGGGGGGGGAGGAGGAGAGATAACAGAGGAGCTCAAAGTGCTGACAGAATAACAATATCAGAGAAACAACATTTCACTTAAGAACATAAACAACAACAAACATGAACGAAGAGAAAGATGAGATGAAGAGATTTAGGGGAAGGAATTGTAGACATGGCAAAACACACACACACACACACACACACACACACACACACACACACACACACACACACACACACACACGAAGTTGATCCTAAAGAGGAAGCAGGATGCCAGCTGATCTCCTCTTTATTAAAAGAACCTTCCTCAGACTCCGGCCCAGTTGGAGCACAACACTCTTTACAAGAGTCTTCACTTGCTCAGGGGCTCGAAATAGAGCATACAAGTATGTCCTGTGAACAGAATGGTTTTTACAGAGTAGTCTCACTCGGGGGGGGGGGGCACTACCACGGTAATTAACTGAGAGATCCAGAGAATAAAGTGTGGAGCAGGCGTACCGTTTGGTAACATTAGGAGCTCATTATGGCTCCACGCTGGGGGGGTGGGGGTAGTGGGGGGGGGGGTAGTGGACTGTTAAGATTTAATGACTGCTTACGGATGATCGGCACACACAAGCGGACGCTCAGCGTCTTTGCCGCTGACTACACATAAAGACTTGAGTTCTCTCTCTGGGCTCAGAGACAGAGCGCTTTGTGTCCCGGGTCGAGCCAGAGCTGCCACAAAGCGCTCTCTGTGGTTTCACAGGAACAGCCGTTGGTTGGGGATGAGCCAGTGCCCCCCCCCTCCCCTCCCCTCCCCCCCCCTCCTGCATCCAGGAGGTCTCGCACCAGAACGTCTTGGACCCGATGTTCTGGGAACACAACTGAGCCAAACCTGGCTTCATGGGGCCTCTTCAGGGCTCAGAGGAAAGAAGAGGGGGCGGCACACACACACACACACACATACACGCACACACACACACACACACACACACACACGGGAAGGTGACTCTGCAGTGTTGTTAATTATGACCCGCGACAAGCTGCAGATCTAAAGAGTCTAGAGAGCGATGTTTGATGTCTGTATTCTCATTAGGTTCAACACACAGGGAGGAGGAGCAAGGAGGAACAGGGAGGAGGAGCAAGGAGGAACAGGGAGGAGGGAGCAGCCTCTCATCAGGGAGGAGCAGGGAGAGGAGCAGGAGGCAGGGAGGAGCAGCCTCTCAACAGGGAGGAGCAGGGAGGAGCAGCCTCAGCACAGGGAGGAGCAGCCTCTCAACAGGGAGGAGCAGCCTCAGCACAGGGAGGAGCAGCCTCTCAACAGGGAGGAGCAGGGAGGAGCAGCCTCTCATCAGGGAGGAGCAGGGAGGAGCAGCCTCTCAACAGGGAGGGGCAGGGAGGAGCAGCCTCTCAACAGGGAGGAGCAGGGAGGAGCAGCCTCAGCACAGCAGCAGGATTTAGAAACCAGATGCAGACAACATGTGTGTGATGTTTAGAGACGCTCCCTCTACACCCAGTCTGTGGCCACAAGGGGGCGTACTGGTCTGCACATGTGCAGAAGCGATCAGGTACGGATCGGTAGAGACGTGATGTTGCGAGCGAGCTGGCGAGGCGGGTGGGGTCCTACCTGAGCAGAGGACGCCTTTGTGCCGGGCGCAGGAGAAGTCGTCACACTCGCAGTAGCTGCCGTAGATCTTGCCGAACTCGGACTCGTAGCAGAGGCACTGGTTGCAGCTGCATTCCCCTCGGCCGCTGCACAGCTGCTTCCCCTCCGCCTCGCGGCACGCGCTCAGGAACAGGCTGCTGGCCTCGCCCTCCTGGCACTCACAGCGGGCGCCCAGGTAGCCCGGCTCGCAGTTACAAGTCCCGCAGTTATAAGTACCTGAAGGGGGGCAAGAGGGGCAAGGGGGGGCAAGAGGGGCAAGGGAGGGTAAGGGGGGGAAAGGGGTTCAGATGCATTCATTTCACCTCTTTATTCTGCATTAAAAAGCTGTTTATCATATCAAGCCCTCTGGAGAGTCGTAGTTCCTAAATCTGAGATGTGTCCAGTTGGGTTACAGAGTTTCTAACTTGATGTTTGTCTTTAAAACCCTCACGTCATCTGGAATGTGAGAGAAATATTTGAATGTTTTGATGAGAACTGATAACTGAAGCCCATCTGTCTCACTACAAAGCTCAAGCTTACGTTATGGTGAGCGTATGGTTTTGGCTTGTATGGCATCACGCCAGAGGAGGAAGTCCTCTACGCGAGGCGGGCGTTGAGTAGCAGGTCTGACCTCGCTGATGGAGGCGTTCAGCTTCACCACGCTCTCGGCCGACAGGAAGCTGGACACCAGCAGCTTCCTGTCCCGTGTGATTAACAAAGCTCATGTTTCTTGCTACAGTGTTTTGGTTTTTGTTTCCAGGAGCTGACTTTCACATAGATGTTGATGTGAAACCTTTGCTTTTCTAAATGGTTGCAGGAAGATGCTGATCTCTGCTTTTACAACGGCCGAGAGAAAGGAGAGAAAAGATTGATATCTTTTACCTCCCAGTTGTTGCCCGGAGACGTCATTATTTATTATTTTAAATAACAAAATGTAAACTGCAGAATGTTTTTGCTGCAAATGTTATTCCCATGATCACATTTTCAATATTAAAAATGGACAGCCGCTCTTCTCCTCATGCCCCGTGATGAGGTGAGCTACCTATGGAGCTGCAGATGCTGCTGTTGGTCTGCGCCGTCCGGCTGCAGCCGCAGTCACACCGGTAGTCCACGGACACCTGCAGCCGGTCCTTGAAGCCCACCGGCTTGATGGTGAAGCTGCGGTTGGCGCCGCGGGGGGGGCAGCTCCTCGCCTCCACGCTCACTTTGAACGACACCTACACACGACGGGGCAGTTAGAGACAGAAAGCAAACACCACCCATACGCTGATGGAGAAACAGATGAGCGACTTCCTGTTTGGGGAAGGGGTTCAGATGGTTAGAGGGATAAGGAAAGGAGTTGAGTTCTTTAGTCTTTTCATGTGAGGAAACAGCCACCATGCTAACGCTAACGCTAACGCTGGGCAGCTGCCAGCTAGCTGAGGACGTGACCTGCACGTGACCCCGTGTTGTCACGTTCCCACCAGTGGGAGAGAGGCCCAAGGCCTCCACCCAAGGCCTCCACCCAAGGCCTCCACCCAAGGCCTCGACACAGGGCCTCCACACAGGGCCTCCACACAAGGCCTCCACGCAGGGCCTCCACACAGGGCCTCCACACAGGGCCTCCACGCAGGGCCTCCACACAGGGCCTCCACACAAGGCCTCCACGCAGGGCCTCCACACAAGGCCTCCACGCAGGGCCTCCACGCAGGGCCTCCACACAAGGCCTCCACACAAGGCCTCCACACAGGGCCTCCACGCAAGGCCTCCACGCAAGGCCTCCACGCAAGGCCTCCACACAAGGCCTCCACACAAGGCCTCCACATAAGGCCTCCACCCAAGGCCTCCACCCAAGGCCTCCACATAAGGCCTCCACCCAAGGCCTCCACCCAAGGCCTCCACCCAAGGCCTCCACGCAGGGCCTCCACGCAGGGCCTCCACCCATTTGATTGCTCCGAGGAAGGAAGTCTGGGTGTGAGGAGAAGCCCGACCCCTCCGCTCAACGCAGCCTCGGTTTTAACTGAGGAAACTATGCTGCCATGAAATTTGCATAATTGCCTCATTGGATCTGAGACTAAACAACGATCATGAGGTTCGTTCCACATTTCAACGTAACAAAGCGTGCAGAAGGAATGAGGTAATCCTCTCCCTGGTTCCAGAGATCAGATCCAGAGGGGAGGAGAGGAGCTTTGAAGCTCCGACTGGAAGCACCTGACCTTCAGAAGACGACTGAAGTCTCACCCAAAAGAAAACAGCAAGGGGAGGGTCTCCTGAGGGGGGGAGGGTCTCCTGAGGGGAGGGTCTCCTGAGGGGAGGGTCTCCTGAGGGGGGGGGGGTCTCCTGAGGGGGGGAGGGTCTCCTGAGGGGGCCTGAGGGGAGGAGGGTCTCCTGAGGGGGGGGGGGTCCCCTGAGGGGGGGAGGGTCTCCTGAGGGGAGGAGGGTCTCCTGGTCCCCATGTGGTGGATAAACAGCTTCCTCCCATTAGCTTTCGGGTGTGACTCAACTTATTCTTTCAGGAAATCCAACGCTGGAACTGGACCAATGAGAAGTCAGGTGTGAATAATGGAAGCCAGGAATAATCTCCAGGGTCAAAGTGACTCAACACTCGTCAACATGAATCCATACTGGTTTCTTATCACTTTGATGAATCTTCAATTGTAAGCCTTCACACGTTGAAGGCACCGATAGTTTGTTTACACAAGAACCAACAACATCCCCAACTTTGAACCCAACGCCCACCTTCCTCTTCCTAACACGCCACATATTTCTGATTTCTGATTGTATATTTTATCACGCTCACCGGTACAAATGAGCAGTTCAGGCTTCGGGGGATTAAAATGTCTTTTACTTCAGTCCCGTATACAACACAAGGAGGAACCTCCGTCACACGCTCCCCCGGATTCCCCCTTCCACTTCCACTTCCCCTTCAGCGCGGGAAGCTTAACGAGTTAACGAAGGACGATATTAGATTTGCTGTAAATGGGAGTCGCGAGGAGGCCGGCTCACCCAATCATGTGGCTGGTGAGGAGGAGTGTGAGGCTGAGGAGGAAGAAACCTGGGAGGAAGTAGTAGTAGTAGTGAGGGTTGATGCATCGAGGCTCGGCTCATTGAGGAAAAGCCTCGACACAGTAGTGGGAGTGATGTAATGTTAGGAGAGACGTATAGTCAGGGGTGAGATCAGGGAGTTGTACTGTGGCGAGAGGGAGACAGGACAAACACATGGTTGTATGACGGCGTTATCTCCAATAGAAACGTTGGACATTTAATCTCGAGAACATTTTCCTCACGATGAAAAAATTAAAACAAAACTTTCTGGATGATGGGATTCGTACCATTGCCTGAAATTAATTTAACATGGAGAAGAAAACCCAAAAGAAGATCAAACAAAACAGCAGGAAAATAAACCTGTGCTACGTGAGCGCAGACTCAGCCTCATGCATATGCATGAGGCCTCATGCATATGCATGAGGCTGATTCAGCCGCCATGCGTTCCTGCAGCGGACGCCGGCTTAGCTACGTACACTCCAGCTAGCAGGTCTTCCTGCTGCTAGTTCCCATCTTTCACGGCGTGCAGGCTCACAGCCTTCCCCTCCCCCCGTCCCCCCCTCCCCCCTCCGCCCTCCCCCTCCTCCTCCTCCTCCCCCCTCCCGCCCACTTTTTGTTTGGAGACCATTGAGATGCAGCATGGGGCCCGATGGTGAGCTCCCACGGACACGGTGACCGGCACCTGGGAAGTCTGGCAGCCGCTGCCCTCCATCCCCCTCCTTTCACTGCGGAGGGGAAAAGACATGAGCGAGGCCCATCACCCGAGAGCCCCCCCCCCCCCCTCCCCCGTCCCCCGTCCCATTCACTGCTGTTGTTCTGCCCTCAGCTCCTCCGCCACCCGTTCCCATCCCATCCCACCCCGTCCCGTCCCTGTGTGGAATATAGAGCGCCCACCAGAGAGGCCTGTGTGGAATATAGAGCGCCCACCAGAGAGGCCTGTGTGGAATATAGAGCGCCCACCAGAGAGGCCTGTGTGGAATATAGAGCGCCCACCAGAGAGGCCTGTGTGGAATATAGAGCGCCCACCAGAGAGGCCTGTGTGGAATATAGAGCGCCCACCAGAGAGGCCTGTGTGGAATATAGAGCGCCCACCAGAGAGGCCTGTGTGGAATATAGAGCGCCCACCAGAGAGGCCTGTGTGGAATATAGCCCACCAGAGAGGCCTGTGTGAATGCCAAGAGGCCTGTGTGGAATATAGAGCGCCCACCAGAGAGGCCTGTGTGGAATATAGAGCGCCCACCAGAGAGGCCTGTGTGGAATATAGAGCGCCCACCAGAGAGGCCTGTGTGGAATATAGAGCGCCCACCAGAGAGGCCTGTGTGGAATATAGAGCGCCCACCAGAGAGGCCTGTGTGGAATATAGAGCGCCCACCAGAGAGGCCTGTGCAGAATGCAAAGCAATTAAGATGTAGCATCAGGTCACCTGACCTCGGCCTGTTCAGAGCGACAGCGTCCGGGCTCACGGCCTCCGGAGGTTAACGGGTTGTTTCACACTGTGCATGAAACCAGGCTGAGGTTTTGATTTTATTATTATTAATTAAAAGCCAATTGCACGCAACATTAAGAGGGCAGTATTTATGAGGTAAAACCAAATGGTTGATATCACTTTATTGTAGAGGAAGGAAACAAGTCCTGGAGTTGGAAACCAAGCGGGAGAAGAATCTGCTCCAGAGACCGGGATCCAGACGCGGCTCGGCAGAGAGGCCGTTACCACGGTAACACCAGCTCAGGCCTCCGGATGATAGATTCTCAGTGTGACCTCACTGCACTCACCAACAACACGAGCACACTCACACTCACATCACAACACAACACACCTCAACACAACACACAACACAACACAACTCAACACACCTCAACACAACACACTCACAACACACTCACAACACAACACACAACACACTCACAACACACTCACAACACACTCACAACACAACACACAACACACTCACAACACACTCACAACACAACACACTCACAACACAACACACAACACACTCACAACACACTCACAACACAACACACAACACACTCACAACACACTCACAACACAACACACTCACAACACAACACACAACACACTCACAACACACTCACAACACAACACACAACACACTCACAACACACTCACACGCTGAGCGGCTGATCCGGAGCGTTTATGAAGACGAGCTGCGGGTCGATGCGGGCGAGTCGCTGCAGAACCGGAGAGGAGTTAGAGTCGGAGACAGCTGTGAGCCTGAAGGCCTCAGACACCAAACACCGCCCGCTGTTTGTCACAACACCGGGCGGGATCCACCGGGCGGGTTCCACCATGCGGGATCCACCGGGCGGGTTCCACCATGCGGGTTATCACAGGAGCGGTGGACTCCGCCCACGGCGGTGACGGTTGTGAGGCTAAAAGGTCGTCCGGGGTCGAGCGCGGCCCGAGCACAGGGAGAGCTGGATCCTCTCAGCTGGATCCTCTCAGCTGAGACGTGGACCCGGGGCCCCGTCTGGACGTGGACCCGGGGCCCCGCCTGGACGTGGACCCGGGGCCCCGCCTGGACGTGGACCCGGGGCCCCGCCTGGACGTGGACCCGGGGCCCCGCCTGGACGGGGACCAGGGGCCCCGCCTGGACGGGGACCAGGGGCCCCGCCTGGACGTGGACCAGGGCCCCGTCGAGTGGTTAGAATGAGTTAATGATTGAGAGCCACACTGACACTCAGTTGCTCAACGTGACTCATTTCTCCGTTTAATTTTCCTCGCTGGTGCCAACAATGTCTATTTAGTCACAATAAGAGGGAATATAATACCCCCCCCCCCACACTCCCCCTCACCCCCACCTCCCCCTCCCCCTCCTCCCAGACAGGAACTCCCCTTTAAGAGGATCCAAAGGTCACACAGTGTTTGCTGCAGACTGCCAAGTCACAACTTGCTTTCTTTAGACATCGACTGATTATTAAAAGCACTTTGAGCTGCACAACATCTACAATCTGTTTCAGCAGGAAGTATTATTGTGTGTTTACGTTGTTAACGTACTCTTTGTAACTTTGTAACATTGTAACTTTGTAACTTTGTAACATTGTAACTTTGTAACTTTGTAACTTTGTAACATTGTAACTTTGTAACATTGTAACTTTGTAACTTTGTAACATTAACTTTGTAACTTTGTAACATTGTAACTTTGTAACTTTGTAACATTGTAACTTTGTAACTTTGTAACTTTGTAACATTGTAACTTTGTAACATTGTAACTTTGTAACTTTGTAACATTGACTAGTTCTAAATGCATCAGTGGAAAAAGGGAATTGCGTGCTGATGAATTCTGGTCTCTGGTCTAATCGCTGACAGTTGTTGGAGATATTCTACGTTTGTAATCCGAGCTCATCGATTGGAGGCCTCGCAGCCAACGGTGGAAAACAACTGCAGTCTAATAAGTTTGATGATTAATGTTGTGTATTGTCCAGCTCCCCCTTCAGGAGAAGTGTAGCCTTCCAAAGGTTAAATGAGATGTACCCCTCTATAAATAAGTGATAAATGAAACACAGCGACCCTCGGCTGCGTCCTGGAGATGGGATCTATAGCCAGACGCCTCAGCGAGCATACAAAACATCAACATGAATCGGAAAATTGAAAAGCCACAGAGAAAATCATTTCCTCTCACACAGTTACGACTCAACAGTTACTCTTCCCGAAACCATTACCTCAGCCTCTCACATCCTATAAAACTATGGAATCCACACGCTCAGACATCTGCTGCTGTGCACACGGGGACAACACACCGGGAATGCATGCAATGAGAGCAGCAGCCGGGAGGAATGAATTACTACGGGGATAAATGAATACATATTTTTACTTTACATTACTTCCAACTGCTCGAATCTGCAACCTCTAAAGTGGTTGTTTTAAAATCTCAGACAGGGATTTCCATGCATCCTCAATTATGAAACAAATGTTGCTCTGAATGTGCTGAAAGGTCATTTGAACTTTTTCCATCCCGCGTCTCGAGTATTTACTGGTACTAGTACTTTGTTAGTTGAAGAAAACGCCTTCATAGAAAGGCGTTTATGTATTTGTATGTACTGATAATACTACAGGCAGAGTTATGAACATACAACAGCATCATTATTCACATATAAAAAGTACATGCTGGAGCATGAACAGCCCACAGGTCCGAGCCACTGCTCCCAAGAGATCATCGAGTGAAATGACGTCATGGAAAAACCAGCATCCTGAAGATGACCAACACAGTTAATCGCCTCCTTAAAGGGACAGTCCGGAAGAGGGTGGTAAGAGGTCATTATCCAAAGGCAGTGTATTACGCGGTCGGCGGTCAGCGGTCAGCCCCAGTTACAGCAGACGGACCGGGGAACCAGCGGGGGGGCAAAGGGGGGTACATTAGGTCACACACTGTACAGAAGGTAACACTACACACACTGTACAGTAGGTCACACACTACACACACTGTACAGTAGGCCACACACTACACACACTGTACAGTAGGCCACACACTACACACACTGTACAGTAGGCCACACTACACACACTGTACAGTAGGTCACACACTACACACACTGTACAGTAGGTCACACACTACACACACTGTACAGTAGGTCACACACTACACACACTGTACAGTAGGTCACACACTACACACACTGTACAGTAGGTCACACACTACACACACTGTACAGTAGGTCACACACTACACACACTGTACAGTAGGTCACACACTACACACACTGTACAGTAGGTCTCACACTACACACACTGTACAGTAGGTCACACACTACACACACTGTACAGTAGGTCACACACTACACACACTGTACAGTAGGTCTCACACTACACACACTGTACAGTAGGTCTCACACTACACACACACTGTACAGTAGGTCACACTACACACACTGTACAGTAGGTCACCTACACACACTGACAGTAGGTCTCACACAC
Source organism: Ophiodon elongatus (assembly GCA_016806645.1). Lineage (NCBI taxonomy): Eukaryota > Metazoa > Chordata > Actinopteri > Perciformes > Hexagrammidae > Ophiodon > Ophiodon elongatus. Next base: position 460,582 of record JACSYO010001003.1, on the reverse strand, counting down.
ACACACATAGTCACACACACTGTACAGTAGGTCACACTACACACACTGTACAATAGGCTCACACTACACACTGTACAGTAGGTCACACACACACTACAATACACACTACACACACTGTACAGTAGGCACACACTACACACACTGTACAGTAGGCACACACTACACACACTGTACAGTAGGTCACACACTACACACACTGTACAGTAGGCCACACTACACACACTGTACAGTAGGTCACACACTACACACACTGTACAGTAGGTCACACACTACACACACTGTACAGTAGGTCACACACTACACACACTGTACAGTAGGTCTCACACTACACACACTGTACAGTAGGTCACACACTACACACACTGTACAGTAGGTCACACACTACACACACTGTACAGTAGGTCTCACACTACACACACTGTACAATAGGTCTCACACTACACACACACTGTACAGTAGGTCACACTACACACACTGTACAGTAGGTAACACTACACACTGTACAGTAGGTCACACTGACTGTGGAGAAGCACCTCAGACAAACCCAAACTATCCCTTTAAAGATCTTAAATCCACAGATAGTTTAAAGTCATAAAAATAAATAACATGGTGTCGGGCCGCAGCGATACTTTATCAGAGCCAACAGGATGCATCAGCCTTTGAGAAGGTGAGGCGAGTTGGAGGGGGTCGTGGGACTCACTGTGTCTCCAATCTTCAAGTCGGCGCACTTCCTGAGGCCCGGCAGCGGCTTCCCGTCCTGGCAGGTGGCGGTGAAGGACAGGCTGATGTCCTCTGGGTGATCCCACACCGACAGCTCCACTTTAGAGCGGATGTTCTGAGGAGACACGGAGGGTGTTGCTACACGTTAGTGACTCACAGACTTCTGTTGCAGGGGAAAAACAAATCTCCTGCAGGCTTCTCTGCAACACGGCACACAGGAGTTCTACCGGCTGCCATCAATGCACATGAACATTTTCCAGTCAGCGCACGAGGCCTCAGACATTCATAATGACACGTTTATCTTCTCCTGGAACTCTGGAGGAACAGCCTGGAGAAGAGGGACATGTTGGAATGCGTTGTTAGGCACATTTATACTTAATCTCAGGGAGGCAGGGAGACAAGGAGACAGGGAGGGAGGGAGACAGGGAGGCAGGGAGGCAGGGAGGCAGGGAGACAGGGAGGCAGGGAGGCAGGGAGACATGGAGGCAGGGAGACAGGGAGGCAAGGAGACAGGGAGGCAAGGAGGTTAGGGAGGCAGGGAGACAAGGAGGCAGGGAGACAGGGAGGCAGGGAGGCAAGGAGACAGGGAGACAAGGAGGCAAAGAGGCAAGGAGACAGGGAGGCAAGGAGGCAAAGAGGCAAAGAGGCAAAGAGGCAGGGAGGCAGGGAGGCAGGTTGCATGCTTGTGGATGCGATGCACCACTTCTGTCTGCGATGCCCGCTGCTCGAGGCTGAGTGACGTGTGCAGAGCCGATCTGAGGCCACTCGTGTGCATCTACTGAGACGCATCAGCAGCATCAGCCTCCAGCAGCGACCCGGTGGACACAATGTGGCAGCTGGACCGTTAACAAGGCCGCGAGTCGACGCGCTCGGTTCCCGCTCACTCCCACGCGCCGAGTCCACGTTGGACACAAGTTTAGTTTCTGACTGTTTTCTTCAACAGGCTGCAAACGGGACCCAACAGGCAGGCGGCTCCTCCCTCCACCCACAGGGACACATTCAGGGAGAGGCTGACTCACTTCAAACATACTACACCACATTGAACAACAAGGAGGGCAAAGAGGACAAACAGGATCAGTGGACTCAGACTTCGTAGGTCGATTCGTGTCCTCTATGTTTTTCATGCTGAATGACACATCTCTGGTGAACACCAGATTTAAAGTGGTGCTTCTGTGTTGTTCTCTGTGGAGAAACGCAGTTTCACATCTACTTCCTCTCATATCCACGCATCTTTTTCTTCAATGATTACCAATCGTTGATCACTTCTCTGTATTCTACTCATCACTTCTATCCTCTGAGCAGCAGCTCCTTAAAAGCCCTTCGGCTCCGCGTCCTCTCCCCAAAAATGACAAATGCAGCTCGTGTGCAGCCTCATGTCAGCTGGGATCATTAACAATGTCACAGCAGCACGAAGACTTCTAAGAATGTCCCTCCCCTCCTCTCCCCCTCTTCCTCCCCTCTTCCTCCCCCTCCTCTTATCTGTCTTGTCGTTACTTCTCTCTCTCAAACAAACAGGAGACCAGACTCAGCTTCTCTACTCACATTGTACGCAGCGATGATCAGCTGAATTACATTCTTGGAGTCCTGGTCCAGGATCTCCACGGTGGTTCCAGGTATGAGTGCTGTGAAATTCTTTGTGAGGACAGAAATAAAGAGAGAGCATTAGTTACCCAAATATGTGATCGATAGGAAAAGTATGTAAGCGTCTGCCGACAAAAAATTGCAAATTCTTGTTGGATTTGTGAAAGAATCATGTGACGACCATCAGGACACGTAACCAGTGATATCTCATCAAAATCACTTTGTTCATCTCTTATTGAAATATTATATATATATATTAAAAAAACATCAAATTTTGTGATCATATGAAATAAAAACATTATAAAACTCAACTTGCGTTTATTTTTTCATGCTATATGGAACAAGATTTTTTTGAGTTTCCTCTACTTTTAGCCGTGAGTGCCGTTTCCATAGAGGAGTTACATATCGCAGTAAAAACAAACCATGCCAGAGTCATTTTAACAATAAAATGATATAAATAAATAAAAAAGTACCTTGTAAATAACGTAGAGCCGCTTTGTGACGGCGAAGATGAGGAAGATGTTGTTTTCAGCCAGCTTCTCCCCCAGAAGAGCCAGAGAGGGGTAGTCCTGTGGGAGGAGAGGAGACAGTGCCCGTCAGGAAGCCGGCTGACGGATGTCGCTGCCCTTTGACCCCGGAGTTGTGTTCTCGCTGCCCCCCCCCTCAGAGGAGAGGGGGCGGAGACACAAGCTCATCTTTATCACATCTCAGCATCAAAAACTATGAAACATGATCGTTCTCATCGGAGGGAATCCACTTCCTGCTGACGGCTCTATTTCAGATGGACGGGAAGAAATAACCAACGAGTGAATCGTATTAATTACCAATCCAACGTACCAGAACCACAGCGGGGAACAGCGGGGAACAGCGGGGAACAGCGGGGAACAGCGTGTCCCCACGAACGGAAAAGAGAACTCAACTTATTTCAGATGAATGACTGAATTCAGCTTTTAGTGGAAAATCAACCAGAAAAAACAAATGGAAACTAAAAGGCAGACGTGTGCAGCTCTGCTCCGGCTGCCTGCCCAACGGCTGTGAGGCTGAACGAGGACACGCTGAAGATGCCTCAGCTCCTGCTGGTGGGGGGGCCGGTGGGGGGGGCGGTCGGGGGGGGCCACAGTCAGGGGGCCGGTCTGGGTGGGGGTGGCGGTCTGGGGGGGGCCACAGTCAGGGGCCGGTCTGGGGGGGGTGGCGGTCTGGGGGGGGCCACAGTCAGGGGGCCGGTCTGGGGGGGGGGGGGGGTTAAGAGCAGTTAGAGGAGCCGTTGTCTGAGTGAACCAGGTCATAAAAAGGCGTTTTGAGAAAGACTGAGTCATCGGAAACCACAACCCGAAATAATTCGCAGTTTTGCTGCGGCAGAATGCGAGATACGCTGTGGACGGACACAGAGGTGCACCCTCACGCACGCACGCATAATTTAAAAAAAAATCCCCGATTAAATTGGAGCACAGTGCCATCCACGTGATATGCATCCAGTTGCACAGCATTAGTGCTCTGGCATCTTTCAGACATCACGTGAGTAGACCCTGATGTGAGTCGGTTGGCTGGCCGCCCCCTCACCATCTGGGTGGAGGCGCTGTACTCGTTGTTGGCGTCCAGGTGACAGCGTCCGTCGTGGGGCTGCACGAGGCCGCCCAGCCGGCCGTCCAGAGCGAGGTGCGGCACGTCGTCTGTGGCGAACACCAGCAGGTGGTAGGCCTCCTTCCTCCACCCGATCTCCTCCTGGGAACAGAAGAGGGTTCAGTTGTTTTAGTATCCGTGTTGTTTCTGAATCTAATCGTGTAGCTCTGGTTTGGAGTTCAGGATCAACACCACAGGAGGACTCGGTGAGTCATTAGAGCCGGAGGGTGTGGAGGCCTTTCAATTACAGCTGATGACAAACAAACACATTAACACGTTCGTAGATGGATTCATATCCCGTAAGTTAACTTAACTAAAACCTCATTATTGCGTTCCACATAGCAGAGAAGCGCTGATCCAGAACACAGCCCGGGGGCCCGAGCCCGGCCCAGGACCCGACCGCTATCAGGAAACAACGGGCGACGGGAGTGGGAGTGCTGACTCACGCACCACAACAGAAACAGAACATTTCAGCAGCAAGAGACGGATCCTGATCACTATGTGGCCGGTAGGGCACACAATGGAGCCGGTAGGGCAAACAATGTGGCCAGTAGGGCACACAATGGAGCCGGTAGGGCAAACAATGTGGCCGGTAGGGCAAACAATGTGGCCGGTAGGGCACACAATGTGGCCGGTAGGGCAAACAATGTGGCCGTAGGGCACACAAAAAACACACAATGTGGCCGGTAGGGCACACAATGGAGCCGGTAGGGCAAACAATGTGGCCAGTAGGGCACACAATGGAGCCGGTAGGGCAAACAATGTGGCCGGTAGGGCAAACAATGTGGCCGGTAGGGCACACAATGTGGCCGGTAGGGCAAACAATGTGGCCGGTAGGGCACACAATGGAGCCGGTAGGGCACACAATGTGGTCTGTAGGGCACACAATGGAGCCGGTAGGGCACACAATGGAGCAGGTAGGGCAAACAATATGGCCGGTAGTGCACACAATGGAGCAGTGGGCTCCCCGATCAACAGGCCTCTTCGAAGAGAGACGACAGCAAAGTGTTTAGCTCAAAAGAAAAGTGTTGTGTGAGAATGTTGAGCCACAAGAATCTGGGGGTCAAAACGCTCACACTCTCTCACACACACACTCACTCACACACTCACACACATACACACACACATACACACATACACATACACACACACACACACAGCATAAGATGAACTGTGTGTTAAACCAGTGTTTCTCTTCTGCTCTATGAATTGTGAGAAAAGCCAATTTGTGTGTAAATAAACGTTCCGGATCTTATCTGCTGTTTCCTGTGAAGTGCTTTATAAACGATGCCAAATAAAATGCATCTAGGCAGAGTTCACTGAAAACAAACGCTGGTTTTTATGTTTGATTATTAGATATTAGAAACATGAAAACAGACGGCGATTATCAGAAGAACACAAACATTGCAGCTCAAACTGCAGATAGAAACGTTGTGGAAGAGACGACCCGACGATGACCTCTCACGACCTCTCACGACCTCTCACGACCTCCCGACCCGTTTAACCAACTTACTTTAAAACAATCACAACATAATAACGTGATCATGGAGTTTCCCCTCGTAAGATTCCACGTATGCATGACAGCTAATCAGCTTTTCTTCCATTTACATAAAAACGTCTCTTTGACACAATGCAACTATTTCATTAAATGCCATTAGCTCGCTGTGGACGGAGCCGGGCCTCGGCCCAGCGTTTGACAGCGTGCAGCGTGAGCAGATTACAGGGAGCGGCGTGGAGGAGTCTCTTCCTGTGGAGACCAATCAGACGGGGAGGAGACTCTCCCCATGTTTAACCAGCTGCTCCAGACGGCACTTCCTGTCTGCCCCCCTGGGGCTTTTAATTAACAGGCAAATAGGCCAGACGCTTGTCACGGGGCGGGGCGGGGCGGGGGGGGGGGGGGTCTCCACAGAGGAAAGAGATAGATAACTGATAACTGGTGATAACTGATAATAACTGATGATAATAACTGATAACTGATAATAATAACTGATAATAACTGATGATAATAACTGATAACTGATGATAATAACTGATAATAATTGATAACTGATGATAACTGATTGTAATAACTGATAATAACTGATGATAATAACTGATAACTGATAATAACTGATGATAATAACTGATAACTGATGATAATAACTGATAATAATTGATAATAACTGATGATAATAACTGATAACTGATGATAATAACTGATAATAATTGATAATAACTGATGATAACTGATTGTAATAACTGATAATAACTGATGATAATAACTGATAACTGATAATAACTGATGATAATAACTGATGATAATAACTGATAATAACTGATAACTGATAATAACTGATAATAACTGATGGTAATAACTGATGGTAACTGATGGTAACTGATAATAACTGATGGTAATAACTGATGGTAATAACTGATAATAACTGATAATAACTGATAATAACTGATGGTAATAACTGATAATAACTGATAATAACTGGTAATAACTGATGATAATAACTGATAATAACTGATGGTAATAACTGATAATAACTGATAATAACTGATAACTGGTAATAACTGATAATAACTGATAATAACTGATAATAACTGATAACTGGTAATAACTGATAATAACTGGTAATAACTGATAATAACTGATGATAACTGATGATAATAACTGATAATAACTGGTAATAACTGATAATGGTAATAACTGATAATAACTGAAATGATAATAACTGATAATAACTGATAATAACTGATAACTGGTAATAACTGATAATAACTGGTAATAACTGATGGTAATAACTGATAATAACTGGTAATAACTGATGGTAATAACTGATAATAACTGATAATAACTGATAATAACTGGTAATAACTGATAACTGATAATAACTGATAATAACTGATAATAACTGATAATAACTGATAATAACTGATGGTAATAACTGATAATAACTGATGGTAATAACTGATAATAACTGATAATAACTGATAATAACTGATAATAACTGATAAAAAACAAAACATAAACAAAAACAAAAACGTAATAACTGATAACTGATAATAACTGATGGTAACCACCTTACAGACGGCGGCCTGCAGGATGGCGTCGAAGCCGCCCTCCGGAGCGTCCCGGTTGCGAGACACCATCTGCTTCTGCACCTCCTCGTTGAAGCGGTCCACTTTGTCCGTCAGGGACAGGATGTGGCGGAACCCGAAGGTGGGCACGCAGTTGGGGAAGAGTTTGTATCTGTGGGGGGAGAGGGAGAGGGAGGGAGAGACAGGGAGGGGGGGTGGGGGAGGGGGGGAGGGAGAGAGCCAGATATATAGTCACATCATCATCACATCAAGCAGCAGAAAGGTTTCATCTGTTTTTATACACGGAGTTTATTCACAACATGACGGAGCTGACCGGATGTTTACATCGCTCCTCACGAGCGTTATTATTTTAGACTTATTATTTTAGACTTATTATTTTAGACTTATTATTTTAGACGCTTCCTTTTGCTTCAATAAGGGCTTTAATGTGAGCCACACTGTCGTTAGGATGAGCAGAAAGAATCTGGGGGTCAAAACGCTCACACGCTCTCTCTCTCTCTCACACACACACACACACACACACACACACACACACACACACACACACACACACACACACACACACACACACACACACACGCACACACACACACACTAACCTAGATGGGAAGTGATGCGCGATGGCAGGCGGTCTCACCTCGGGGGCAAACTATCTGCTCTGCTCCCTCTCAGCTCGCCCTCATTAATATGCGGGAGGGGGCGGGGCCATTCTGCCTCAGCCAATGAGAAGGAGATCTGTCATCCTCTCGACTGCAGGACATCTGATCATACATGATTCACGAGTGTGCAAAAAATAGAACGCGTGGGTTCAGGGTGAATTATTATGTTTCCTCCACAGAGAGAGCAGCTCCACCTCAAGTAATATTACTCTGAAAACACGCTCAATATTACTTTTCTATTTGTAAAATACTTCTTGTACACTGTATACTTATGTTGTTGGGATTTACTTTGTCTATTTTAGTTGATTTTTATTGATTTATTATATTTACCTCACTCTTACTGTCAGTATTACTTCCTATAAACTTAATAGTTATTACTCAATTGTTCACATATGCTTGGTTCATAAATAAATACTTACATCCCCGTGAGAATGTGTCTCTGTTACACTCTTGCACATCTTTTTTCTATTAAAATACACTTTGATAATACTCGTTTTAACGTACTGTTATTTGTTTACCATATTTTTATTGTAAATTTGAATATGTTTCTATTTTTAAATGATGTCTCATCTTATTGTGTTTTTTTTGTTTTTTGTTTTTTGTTGTGCACCTTTCACCAAGTCACATTCATTGCATGTGTAACGTACTCAACTAAATACACAGTTCTGATTCTGACTCTACATCTCTATTTTTAGTCTATTGTTATTTTCCAGCCCAATCAATCCTTCTGGATCAATAATGCTCCATCTCATCTCCCACAGTCTTCCTGTTGGTAGAGCTACATTCAGACCTAGAATATGAATATATGCATGAGCGCTGCCCCCTGCCCCCCCCCTACCCGCTGCAGGGGTTCTCCTGGTACTTGGGCGCCGTGTAGGAGAACGGGGACATGTTCTTGTCCACGAAGGAGCCGAAGCCCAGCCGGAAGTTGCTGGTGAGCTTCCCCATCTCCAGAGCCAGCTTGGTGCCCAGGTTACGGATGGTGTCCAGGTCGTCCTTCATGGAGAGGGACAGGTCCATCAGGTAGTACAGGTCCACCGGGTAGTCCTCCACCTGCCGCACCTGCAGCCCGAACCACGTCTGGTCTCCTGGGGGGGTGAGGGGGGGGGGAGTGAGGGGAGGGGGGGGGAGACACACAATCCATCACTCTTCCAGGTCGCAGAAGGAGATGTGTATTGCTTATGAGGAACCTTCACTGCACGGGTATCTAACGGCGTGTTTGTACCTGGCCGCAGGCTGACGGAGATCTTCTGGGGCATGATCTGGACCACGTCGTACTGGGTGGACCCGGACCCGGACCCGGACCCCTTGGAGCTCAGGGGCAGGCTCTGCAGGACCGACACGCTGCTGCTGGGGAACTCGATGAGCCGCGCGTCGCAGCCCCTGTTCTGCAGGCTGTGGCTGAAGTCGCAGCGTGACGTCAGGCTCCGCCCCCCCCCGAACTCCTGCAGGGGCGAGAAGCAGGGCGTCAACCAGTGAGATCATCTTTGGGTCATTTATTAAGAAAGAGACTAACTCATTCCAGCTTCTTGACTATTTGCTCTCTTTCCTCCTCTGTGAAAGCAAACTGAATATCTTTGAGTTGGACAAACCCAGACACTTAGACGTCTTCTGGTGGTCTGTGTGAACCCTGACTACAGGTGGTCTGTACCTCTGGTGGTCTGTGTGAACCCTGACTACAGGTGGTCTGTACCTCTGGTGGTCTGTGTGAACCCTGACTACAGGTGGTCTGTACCTCTGGTGGTCTGTGTGAACCCTGACTACAGGTGGTCTGTACCTCTGGTGGTCTGTGTGAACCCTGACTACAGGTGGTCTGTGTGAACCCTGACTACAGGTGGTCTGTACCTCTGGTGGTCTGTGTGAACCCTGACTACAGGTGGTCTGTACCTCTGGTGGTCTGTGTGAACCCTGACTACAGGTGGTCTGTACCTCTGGTGGTCTGTGTGAACCCTGACTACTGGTGGTCTGTACCTCTGGTGGTCTGTGTGAACCCTGACTACAGGTGGTCTGTACCTGTGGTGGTCTGTGTGAACCCTGACTACTGGTGGTCTGTACCTCTGGTGGTCTGTGTGAACCCTCTAGTGGTCTGTGTGGTCTGTACCTCTTGTGCGCACCAGGCGCAGCCGGGGTGGATCAGGAGACATTCTTCACAGGACGTCGCGCTGCCACTCGTACATATGTTGAGACCTGAGGAGGGACGAGAGGATCAGAGGGGGACAGATCAGAGGGGACAGATCAGAGGGGACAGATCAGAGAGGACAGATCAGAGGGGACAGATCAGAGAGGACAGATCAGAGACATCAGAGGACAATCAGGGGACAGATCAGAGAGGACGATCAGAGGGGACAGATCAGAGGGACAGATCAGAGGGGACAGATCAGAGAGGACAGATCAGAGGGGACAGATCAGAGAGGACAGATCAGAGGGGACAGAGCAGAGAGGACAGATCAGAGGGGACAGATCAGAGAGGACAGATCAGAGGGGACAGATCAGAGGGGACAGATCAGAGAGGACACGGAGCGGAGACCGGACTGGGACACAACCACTCATGTACTTATACCACAGGAATCCATCCGATACTGACTGAGGTGTTTGTTCAGCTACATTATGGGATGTTTCTAGTGTTTCTATTCATCTGTAAATGAGTGGACACGCCGTCATGACACACACATGCAGATCAGTAAGCATAAACACAGCCAGGAACACAGAGTAACAACTAGAATATCACGGAGGTCATCTCCTGCTCACAGTGCTGACTCAGGGCTTTACACTTATTATGTTTGTGGTATATTTTGAAGTACGTCTCACATCATACAGTTCCTTTATTTATTGTGAAAGAGGACGGTGTTATGATTTATATATCTATATATAAATATATATATTTACCTCTAATGTAACACTGCCAGTAAACAAAACAACCAAATGTTGATTCTCTCGCCTCCATGTGGCTCCAGTTTACAGAAGCTCTACACTGAGTGTGCGTGTGTGCGTGTGTGTGTGTGTGTGTGTGTGTGTGTGTGTGTGTGTGTGTGTGTGTGTGTGTGCGCGTGCGTTACCTGTCGCGGTGTGCAGGAGCGTCTGCAGGAGCGCGCAGCACAGAGCGGCTCTCCACGCCAGCGGCCCGGGTCCCCGGGGTCCGGGGCCCCTCGTGCCGGGGCTCCGCATGCCGTCCCTCGGCGTGTTTCTCCCGGATCCGAGCGTCTCTACCGCGCGGGCCCCGGGGTCAGTGTAGTCAGTCCCGCCGACGTGCGCGAACCCACGGCTTCTCCTCGGCTCACGATCCGCGTGAAGGCATCGTGCGTGTGCATGTGCGTGTGCGTGTGTGTGTTTTTAAAGTAAGCAGGCGGCTGCTCGCGTCGCGGTGCTCGGTCCCGTCCCGACTACTTCCCCCGTAGCCGGCTCCGGCTCCACGACTCCCCCATAGACCTCCCGGCACCTCGGGGCGCCTCCGCGGACACAAAGACCAGAAGAGACGGGCAGCGGAGCTCCAGCTGGATCACGGCTTCACGGAGTTGCTTCCTCCAGAGTTGCGCGTTGCCTCTCCGGGTTGTCCGGTTCGCGTCCCGGCTGCATTCTCCGCCCATACCAGGGATTACGTTAACCCCTTCGCTGCTCCGGGAGCTGCGGCGCATGCGCAGAGGCCGCGGACACCTAGTGGCGGCTCCCAGGGACTGGACCAGGATCCGGCAGGAGGAGTGTGGGTTTGGGGAGAGGGGAGGAGGGGGGGAGTGAGGGGGACCAGCAGTTCTATTCCCTCTTTGGTTGTTCAGCTGGCTGCAGAAGAGAAATCCACAAAGGCACAAAGCAGGAGAGCTGAATGGATGAGGGGCCCCTCGCTTTGGAGCACCTCGCCTTTGAGCCCCTCGCCTTGGGGTCCCTGGCCTTGGAGCCCCTCGCCTTGAGGTCGCTGGCCTTGGGGCCCCTGGCCTTGGGGTCCCTTGCCTTGGGGCCCCTCACCTTAGGGTCCCTGGCCTTGGGGTCCCTCGCCTTAGGGTCCCTGGCCTTGGGGCCCCTCGCCTTGGGGTCCCTGGCCTTGGGGCCCCTGGCTTTAGGGTCCCTGGCCTTGGGGCCCCTCACCTTGGGGTCGCTGGCCTTGGGGCCCCTGGCCTTGGGGCCCCTCGCCTTAGGGTCCCTGGCCTTGGGGCCCCTGGCCTTGGGGCCCCTCGCCTTAGGGTCCCTGGCCTTGGGGTCCCTGGCCTTGGGGTCCCTCGCCTTAGGGTCCCTGGCCTTAGGGTCCCTCGCCTTGGGGTCGCTGGCCTTGGGGCCCCTCACCTTGGGGTCGCTGGCCTTGGGGTCCCTCGCCTTAGGGTCCCTCGCCTTAGGGTCCCTGGCCTTAGGGTCCCTCGCCTTAGGGTCCCTGGCCTTAGGGTCCCTCACCTTGGGGTCGCTGGCCTTGGGGCCCCTCGCCTTGGGTGCTGGTAGACTTAACGCCTCTCTCCCTGGTGGTGTGTCTCCTTGTAGGTTTTGCCCCCCCTCCCCCACAAACTGCTGACGGAGGGAAAACTGCAATGATTCATCAACTAGTTGTCAAATATTTTGATAACCGATTAATCTGTTTGTGTCAACATCCTCTGATTCCAGCTTCTTAACGAGGAATATTTGCTTTATTTCCTCTCTGAAAGCTGAATATCTGAGTTGTGGACAAAACCAGACATTTGAGGACGTCTTCTGATCGACGAACACGCAACACAACAAACCTTCAGGAAAATAACATTTATTAAAAATAATCTCTAGCTGCAGCCCTTGTGGAAATTTGACACATGTGGCCTCCACTTATGATACCCCCACCACCACACCCCCATGTGGACTCCACTTATGATACCCCCCCCACCACACCCCCACGTGGCCTCCACTTATGATATCCCCCCCACCACACCCCCACGTGGCTTCCACTTATGATACCCCACCCCCCACCACACCCCCACGTGGCTTCCACTTATGATACTCCTCCCCCCCATGTGGCCATGAGACTTAGAGCCATGATGCCCCCCCCTCATCATACAGGAGGAGACTCAGAGCCATGATGCCCCCCCCTCATCATACAGGAGGAGACTCAGAGCCATGATGCCCCCCCCTCATCATACAGGAGGAGACTCAGAGCCATGATGCCCCCCCCCCCTCATCATACAGGAGGAGACTCAGCTGGTATCTGGCAGAGGGATGTTCACTACATATTTAATGAAGGGGGGCCAACAATTGTGGTACATATATTTTTGAGAAAAATATTTGTTTCATGATAATAATTTAAGAGTTTCTTTCAATTATGTTACTTCAGTTAAAGGTCAGATCTTTGTGAATATTTTGAATGGAGGATCAGGAGGATAAACAATAAAGAATCTTTTTCATATCTCGTTTTGCTCATTTTTACTAAACAGTGCCAATAATTCTGGAGGGCACTGAACCTCTTGCTGCTGTACCTCTTGTTGTACCTCTTGCTGCTGTACCTCTTGTTGTACCTCTTGCTGCTGTACCTCTTGTTGTACCTCTTGTTGTACCTCTTGCTGCTGTACCTCTTGCTGCTGTACCTCTTGTTGTACCTCTTGCTGCTGTATCTCTTGTTGTACATCTCGCTGCTGTACCTCTTGTTGTACCTCTTGCTGCTGTACCTCTTGTTGTACCTCTTGCTGCTGTACCTCTTGTTGTACCTCTCGCTGCTGTACCTCTTGTTGTACATCTCGCTGCTGTACCTCTTGTTGTACCTCTTGTTGTACCTCTTGCTGCTGTACCTCTGGTTGTACCTCTTGTTGTACCTCTTGCTGCTGTACCTCTGGTTGTACCTCTTGTTGTACCTCTGGTTGTACCTCTTGCTGCTGTACCTCTTGTTGTACCTCTTGCTGCTGTACCTCTTGCTGCTGTACCTCTTGTTGTACCTCTTGTTGTACCTCTTGCTGCTGTATCTCTTGTTGTACCTCTTGTTGTACCTCTTGCTGCTGTACCTCTGGTTGTACCTCTTGTTGTACCTCTTGTTGTACCTCTTACTGCTGTACCTCTGGTTGTACCTCTTGCTGCTGTACCTCTTGTTGTACCTCTTGCTGCTGTACCTCTTGTTGTACCTCTTGTTGTACCTCTTGTTGTACCTCTTGCTGCTGTACCTCTGGTTGTACCTCTTGTTGTACCTCTTGTTGTACCTCTTACTGCTGTACCTCTGGTTGTACCTCTTGCTGCTGTACCTCTTGTTGTACCTCTTGCTGCTGTACCTCTTGTTGTACCTCTTGTTGTACCTCTTGTTGTACCTCTTGCTGCTGTACCTCTGGTTGTACCTCTTGTTGTACCTCTTGTTGTACCTCTTACTGCTGTACCTCTGGTTGTACCTCTTGCTGCTGTACCTCTTGTTGTACCTCTTGCTGCTGTACCTCTTGTTGTACCTCTTGTTGTACCTCTTGTTGTACCTCTTGCTGCTGTACCTCTGGTTGTACCTCTTGTTGTACCTCTTGTTGTACCTCTTACTGCTGTACCTCTGGTTGTACCTCTTGCTGCTGTACCTCTTGTTGTACCTCTTGCTGCTGTACCTCTTGTTGTACCTCTTGTTGTACCTCTTGTTGTACCTCTTGCTGCTGTACCTCTGGTTGTACCTCTTGTTGTACCTCTTGTTGTACCTCTTACTGCTGTACCTCTGGTTGTACCTCTTGCTGCTGTACCTCTGGTTGTACCTCTTGCTGCTGTACCTCTTGTTGTACCTCTTGCTGCTGTACCTCTTGTTGTACCTCTTGCTGCTGTACCTCTTGTTGTACCTCTTACTGTTGTACCTCTTACTGCTGTACCTCTTACTGCTGTACCTCTTGTTGTACCTCTTACTACTGTACCTCTTACTGCTGTACCTCTTACTGCTGTACCTCTTACTGCTGTACCTCTTACTGCTGTACCTCTTGTTGTACCTCTTACTACTGTACCTCTTGCTGCTGTACCTCTTGTTGTACCTCTTGCTGCTGTACCTCTTGTTGTACCTCTCGTTGTTCTTGCTGTACTTTGTGTTGTACACCTTGCTGTACTTTGTGTTGTACCTCTCGCTGTACTTTGTCGTACTTCTCGCTGTACTTTGTGTCGTACCTCTTGCTGTACTTTGTGTACTCAGTGTGACTGAGAGGTGTTAGTTCAGCTGCAGTGCTCTACATCACAGGATTATAGAATCCTCTTTGTAGCCATTTTGTGAGACTTCTGTAAATATCTTGGTATTTTTGTCTGCTACTTATTTTATTTTTTATATCCGTGGCAGTTTTGCGGTCCTTTTGCATGTCTTTGTAGTTTTGTTTGTGTCTCTTTTGTAGTTCTTTGTGGTCATTGTGAGTCTCTTCCTGGTTGGCACCGCCCCTGGAGCTGTGGCCCGGGAGACCCCGTTACTGGCTCCTCTTCTTCTTCTTTGATGGTTTTAAAAGGCAGTTTGCATCCAAAAAGTTGCACTACTGCATTCTAGAAATAAATCATTCTCCCTCTCCCTAATAAAACTCAGGGGGGGGGTAACATTAACACCAGATCTTTGTGTCAAAGAACGCCATCGACTCATTTTGAGGGCTGAAGAGAGGGAAACATTTAATGACACCAATAAAACAAAAGCTGCTGCATATACAACTGTATATGTATTCTTAATGAACATTTAAACTAAATAACTGGCAGAGGAGGCTCTCTGTAAAACGCCCACGCACCATTAACAACGTGATGCTACTAGAACTCACACCAGGGGAGAAGGTAAAAGGTTTGGAACAACTTAATCCGATCTTTCTCCTCATGGATTCATTCGTTCTGTGGAATATCAGAGTTGTGACGCTCTTCAAACATAACACACAACAACAAAGGCCTGAGCGCCGAGCGCCGCTCCCTCATAACTTGGGGGCGTCGGCCGGCCGGGTCAGGAGCTCGGAGGTCATCTCCCTGATGGTCCTGAGCGGCAGCCCGCTGAGGACGCCGCGGTGCTCCGCCCTCAGCGCCATCAGAGCGTCCACGATGCGCTGCCGCCCCGCGGCGGGGTGGCGCTGCGTCAGCTCCGCCATCAGGGTGTCGAAGCTGCCCATGGTGCCGTGGTGCGGGGGCACGCAGGTGCCCTTCGCCGTGGGGGAGATGCAGACTACCTTCCTGGTCCTGAGGCTGGAGCCCAGCGGGGGCTGAGTCATCAGCTGGACAGAGGACAGAGGAAGGAAGCAATCCAAATAGGAAACATGTATTATTGTTTGGTCTCTAGAAGTGATAATTATATTAAATGTTCCAGAGTCCAAGGGGACTTCTTAGTCCAAAACCCAAAGATTTATAAATATCAAGAAGACATTTGAGAGGCTAACATTAGTAACCAATGGGCACTTTGCAGATTCCTTTTCTATGGATTGACTCGTGTTCTGTTCCATTTAACAATCCTCTCATAAGAATGGTGAGGGGACCTGGTTTCACTTAAAAAGAAGTGGCGTCCGTTGGCCGTCTCCAAACAGAGGGTGAACATTATTATGTCTGAGGATACAGCAGGTTGTCATCTTTTTGAACTTCATTGCTTCTTCCAAACCGTTTCTACTCATTTCCACCAGTTTCTCCACCTAAAGACAACGTTCTCCACCTCCCCTCTTCCTGGTCTCACCTTTCTTTCGGTCTTGGCGGTTTGTGGTTGGGTGGCGTCCTCTGAAGACCCCCCGATGGAGGCCGAGGCCAAGGCCCCTCTCTGGCTCCCCCCGATGGAGGCCGAGGCCGAGGCCCCTCTCTGGCTCCTGCCGTTGATGTGCTCCACGTGTAAAGCTCGGCCCCGCGTGCAGCGGCCGTTCAGCTCGCTCACGGCGGCCTCGGCAGACCGGGGCCCGCTCACCGCCACGATGGCAACTCTGAGGACGCAGGCAGCAAGACGGGTTGTATGAATGAATGAAGGACTTAAAACAACACGGGTAACGGAGCTTACACCAGTTTGAGTTCATGCAAACCGGCTGAATCTGCCTTCTGGCAAATCAAGAAGTAAACCTGTGTCACGAGCTAAAGGCAACGATACGACAACGTGATTAATATACATCATGTTCATAAACGGACTAACTGAGCAGCCTGTGTGCAGCTTACTGCCGAGCCGAGGCCGGCTGTAGATCTCATCTCAGGGAGGACGATGTGTTTGTTTACCGGAATGTTTTTTGGGGTGACGAGATGAAACATGGCAGAGATGGTCAACTAAAACTGTGCTGAAGAGATGAGCTGAATAACAGGAGAGATGACGTGTAAAACTCTCTGCTTCTTCTTCCTTAGTGTGTATAGGTGAACCAGCTCAGAGGTGGATTCCCACATTAACGTCAACAAGTGGACTGGAATCGCTCCGCTCTCGTTCATGGCCTCTCGCAGTCTCACTGTGTTCCAATGGTCAAATTTGGTATCCCAGCCCGACCCGGTTTTTGTATTAATATCAAACCGGCCCTGAAACGGTTGAAGCTGAAGAACATTTGAGAGTGAAGCGCTCCGATAGGAGGACGAAGAGGAGAGTGTTGGGACAGACGTGGTCAGAGAGCAGCTCACCTCAGATGGTTCCTCAGAGCAGAGATGATGACCTCAGAGGGACGGTGGTTCTCAAACCACAGCATCACGTCGCTCTGGGAAAGACAGAAGTTAGATATCAGGTCTGCACTGCCCTCTGCTGGCTAGAAGGCTAGTATGCAACGCAGTCACATTACAAAAGCTGAATTACTATTAACATGTCCAACACGTATGAATATTATGTGACATGCATTACCACTGTAATAGCTCCTGTTCTCATGAGCAGGACTGAGATGGAGTAACTCACCTCGCTCACGTTGCTGGGCAGATTGGACACGCAGAGCAGCGAGCTCTGGACCTCCTCACCGGACCCTTCTGGGGTGAAAACAAATGCCACTCAGGATTTGATCCACAATAAAGTGCATCTGTAGCTTCATCCACTGACCACTGGTCTCCTCTCTCACGGCCTCAGTGGGCTCCTGTCCCCTCGCGGCCCCCGCTGCAGGCCCTGCAGGCTGCAGGTCCTCTTCAGCGTCGTACCACGCCTCACACGCGTGCAGCTCTTTGCAGACCGCCGCTGGTCAACACAGAGGCTTTCATTTAGTCGACTGTACTTCCTTCTTAACCTTTAAAAGGTGGAGTGATGCTTCTGCTTACTCGTGGGCTTTCCCTCTGGCCTGTGTGCATTGTGGGTAGCAGCTGCGTCCCGGGGGACGAGGGGGACGGCTCTTCTTGCTCTGACGTTCTCCATCTTTATCCGGTTTTCATTTCCCTCTCTCTGACTGTTCTGGGAAAGAAACGAGCCGAACGCCCGAGCTGTTCACACTTATGAGGAACAAATGCCACATTGGGTTCAATCAGCAGCAATAAAAGCAACACGAGCTGCTCAGAGGTTGTTGTTGTTGTTTTTAACTCTTCTTTGAGGTCTCAGTGTGTGAAGCATACCTGGGAGCCATTAGTGCTCTGATCCTCGGGACATTGCTTCTCTTCTCCTGGTGGTTTTGGTTTCTGTGGCTCCTGGGAGCTCCTTGGGATCAGAACCACAACGTTACAGCATCTGGAGCGTCTACGCCCCAAAACCGCTGACATTGAATTACGTCAGACGCATGCATGTCGGTGCTAACGTACCGCGGTGGAACGTCTCCCAGCACCTCACTTAGGATCTGACCAGGGACGAGGAGAAATTAGAGCCTTGCTATTACAGCTTCGGTTGAAAGACACGATAAGAGTTATTGGAGCGGGAGGTGAGTCTTACCTTTGCAGGGACGTAACGTGTACGTGTGGTTATCCTCTCAGGGTCAACGGACAGAGGCTGGAGTTGCTCCAGAGGAACCCCGGCTAGGACCTTCTCCCTCATCTCATTATAGTCACAGTCCAGCTTTTGCAGAACACTTGCAATGTCTGCAGAAGGGTTCTCCGGCCTGAGGAGAGAGGTGCATACGAGTCGACCTAAAACCATCTGGATGAATATAGAACTAGAGTTTGGAGCAGCAGAGGTAAACAGGTCTGCTTACGTTGGGGGGAGCCGAGCTCCCTCGGAGGAGGTGCAGTGGAGCCTCCAGCAGTACTGCCTGCACATGCTGCGCTGCAGGGCCAGGAGGCTCAGCTCCGCTCGCTGGGCTCGCTGGGAACAGTCACAGGTACAACCGGAGCTGGAGGAAATACATTTAATTCACTATATTAGTCCTACTGGAGAAGAAATGCCTTGGAGCCAAGTTTAATGTCGGACCTTTTGTTTAGTCGGCATGAGGAAAGGAAAAGGAAAGAGAGGGGAAATAATACACTACTTGAGGAATTAAATCTAAAGAAATGGATTAAAAAAACATTTCTGCAAATGCAATGGTTAAGTTCCAAGTTCGGAAATTGTTTAAAAGTTCACAATTATTCGATAAATGCTACTTTAACAGCTGCAAAAATAAATTAAAAATTTTTTGTTCATGAATAAAAAGGTTCCAAAGCATCCTTGCTCCTGGTCCACGTTACCTTCTCATTTCCTCTTCCTGCCCTCGTAGTTTCTCTCCAAACATCTTGAGTTTAGTAAATTCCTGAAATATAAAAAAAGAGGCCGTGTTATGTTTGGCGGCAGCCTTCATAATGATTGTTTACTAGATTGTATATATGTAATATATGTAATAAAACACGACTACTGCTCTTTGGATTCAGCCTCACCTCAGCGAGGTAGTCCAGATCCGCCATGTGGACTTCGGTGAGGACGCCCTTATCGGAGGTTTCTGGGCCCTCGGTCTGGGTGATGGCTGACGTGCACGGAGCCACGTCGCCGCTCACCATGACGTCACAGGTAGTAACGCAGGGCGTGGGGGGGCCGCCCACCATGACGTCACAGGTAGTAACGCAGGGCGTGGGGGGGCCGCCCACCATGACGTCACAGGTAGTAACGCAGGGCGTGGGGGGGCCGCCCACTCCTGCAGACCCGGAGGTCTCGCTGTTGGCCGCCTGCGCTCCACCCGAGTGTCCCCCGGTGTCGAGCGCCTCCACGTAGTCGCTGCTCAGGGAGAACAGGATGCTCTGATCGCCCTCCATGACGCTCTGGAAGCTGTCGCTCCGATCTCCAGATCCCACGCTGGCTACAGCGCGCTCATTACCGGAGACCAGGTGGTCCTGAAGCCCCTCCCCGGTGCCGGTCCCCTCCCCTGGGTCCAGAACTGAGCTGTACTCTGTACCATCCATTTGAAGACCATCGAAGCTGTAGTACTCCGGAGACGAGTCCTCAAACGTTGGCCCGTCCGACCTGGAGCATGAAACAATGAGGCTCCCGTCAATAAGAAGCCGCATCGCACACACCAGGGAGAACCGGAGCTTTACTTTAGGCCCCAGAAACATAATAATAATAATAATAATAATAATAATAATAATAATAATAGTACACAATATGCCCCCATAAAAACAACAACAATGGTAATCTGTTGAGTGGCAGGTTGGGCTGCGTGTCGGGATACGGTTCTACCCGGTATGAAAACGGTAAAGGATTTCTGTTCTTTATGGTAATTGCGTGATTACGCAACATCAGTCCACACAACATGCGATCCAAAGTATGGACAGCGTGACTCTACATGTGGTTACCAATGCCAAAAATATTTTTCCTCAGACAAGATCTCAAACTGAGTCTATGTACAATGACAATCATTAATTTCTGGATGGATGGATGGATGGATAGATGGATAGATGGATAGATGGATAGATGGATAGATGGATAGATGGATAGATGGATAGATGGATAGATGGATAGATGGATAGATGGATGGATAGATGGATAGATGGATAGATGGATAGATGGATAGATGGATAGATGGATAGATGGATGGATGATGGATAAAAATGTAAATTATAGAAGAACATAGAAAGGAACAGACTACATACGGTGTCGGCCATAAGAAGCAGTACTCACTGTGATAGACTGACTTCAGCGTACGTGCAGTCGGCCCTCCGGCCTCGTGCCTGGCTCCTGAAGTCGGGCGGCCCCCCCGCTGTGCGGCG
>JACSYO010001003.1:422500-435000 GCA_016806645.1 Ophiodon elongatus | reverse complement strand
TCGTCACATCGTTGAGTGTTTGAGTCTCTGGCAGACGTTTGAGCCCTTTATGAACCCTTACCATAAGTCAGCATTAGATGCAGACTTTGGCCAAGGGAATTACCCACAATTCATAGCAATGTGACGTTAAACACGCCGTTACCATGGAAGCATGGAGCCGTAAAAAAAAAAGGTAAACAAAGAGGACGGCAGGTGGGTGTTCAAGCCCGATAAATTACATTTACAACATTAAGGATTAAAGATGGGACATGAAAACACATGAAATCAGAGGAATGCAAGCAGAGACTATATATATATATATATATATATATATATATTTGTTTGTTATTGAAGCTGTTTTGACAACAACGAGTAAATATATTATTTTAATGACGTCTCGTCTCGTGAGGAAAGAGCCTGGAAGACGTTCAAATCAGGAAGTAAAAAGTATAAAATAAATACCCACAATTGTACACAATGTTTTGTTGACGTTGTCATGGTAACGTGGTATGTTGCAGCAAAGTGCTGTCCCATTCCTATTTACACCATTTAGAGCCCTAAAGTCTCTCACACTCAACCACTTAACAGGTGACCTCAGTGAGTCCCTGAGGGGTCAGGGTTTGAGTCCCTGAGGGGTCAGGGTTTAAGTCCCTGAGGGGTCAGGGTTTAAGTCCCTGAGGGGTCAGGGTTTGAGGGTTTAGGGGTCAGGGTGTCAGGGTTTGAGGGTTTAGGGGTCAGGGTCAAACAACCCAGTCAGGGTTTGAGGGTTTAGGGGTCAGGGTGTCAGGGTTTGAGGGTTTAGGGGTCAGGGTTTGAGTCCCTGAGGGGTCAGGGTTTGAGGGTTTAGGGGTCAGGGCTTGAGTCCCTGAGGGGTCAGGGTTTGAGGGTTTAGGGGTCAGGGTTTGAGGGTTTAGGGGGAGATAAGGAATGAGGCCATGCCAACAGGTGCCTTCTACAAGCTGGCACTGATTAGGGAATTGGTTGTGGGAGGAGTCAGCCTGAGGACTGCGTTCACAACCCTCCACCTCATAAGATAAGATAATCCTTTATTAGTCCAGCAGTGGGGACATTTACAGCATTTACAGCAGCAAAGAGACATAGTAAAAAGAAACAAGATCAAAACAAGTATTTAAATAAGCAAAATAAGCAGAATGCTTCATTCTCCGGGGAGCATTCCCCACCACACTATGAGGACGGAGGACAGAGCGAGACAAGTGGACAAAGCTTGTGTTAACAAACAGGACATGACCATTCAGCATGTTTCAGCACCTTTAACTGTGCTGAAGCGCTTCACAGTTTGTCCACTAGTCTGTCCCCTCGGACATGCTGGTGTCCAAAGACGTTCAGAGGAAGAGAGAAGACCAAGTGGGATGAGAAGTCCTTTATGTTTGAACTTCTACAATTCCACGATAGCTCGGCCAACTCCAATCGAAAGCTCCCCAACGTCTCCCTGATGGACTTCGTGGTGAACAACCAATCAGCGAGCGTCTCCATCTTTAGGTCTCCCCATTAGCGTCTCCATCTTTAGGTCTCCCCATTAGCGTCTCCATCTTTAGGTCTCCCCATTAGCGTCTCCATCACGATGCCTTTTGTCTCTGCCTTTCACAAGCTGCTGTAGCGCAGCGTGCTGAACAACCACACCTCCCTGTCACTAACCGTTAGCTCAGCACTCTGAGGAAACATCTCCATGTCATCCTCACATGTAAACCAGCCGACAGAAGAGAGCTGGGTGTTTGGGCCCTATCGTTCAGCAGGAGGACACGGAGGATATTGTGTCTTAGTCTTATACTCACTGTTAATATGTGAATGTGTGAATGCAGCTCTGGGGTCTGGTGGGATTAATGCAGGAAGTCATCAGGTTGTTGTTGTTTACTTGGTAAAGTAATCTGCCTTCTAACAGCACAGACACAACAGCTTCACCACAGAACAGCTGAAAGTATTCAGAGAATCGTCTGCTGCAGGGCGGAGGCATCCTGATGGAGGTCATGTGTGTCTCTGTGGTTGTTTTGTGTCTCTTTGTGTCTCTGTGTGTCTCTGTGGTTGTTTTGTGTCTCTTTGTGTCTCTTTGTGTCTCTGTGGTTGTTTTGTGTCTCTTTGTGTCTCTTTGTGTCTCTGTGTGGTTGTTTTGTGTCTCTTTGTGTCTCTTTGTGTCTCTTTGCAGCTGTTATGCATCGCTTTGTAGTTGTTTTGTGTCTCTTTGTAGTATTTTATGTTTCTTTATGGTTATTTTGAGTCTCTTTGAGTGACATTGCGTAGGTGAAGACGCCTGTTCCCACTAGGCCTGTTCAGTGATCCATCCAGGACTCTAGTACTCATGTTCCAACAGGACCGGTACCCATCCACTAGAGGGCAGCCATGGCCAATGAAAAATAAATATGAGCTCTCATGAAAATCTGAAATAAATACTGACTTGTGGGTGGTGTGTGTGTGTGTGTGTGTGTGTGTTTGTGAGAAATCCGTTATGTAACAGAGTTTTAGGAGAAAGCTCTCACCATGGTAATTAGTATTATGCGAACACAGCGTGTTGGCCAAATAATGTGAAAGATTTGTGCTGTTCCCTTCCCGGCAGCATGACCCATATTTCTCAGTATTCGTAGCCAGAACAGAGTGGTTCGCTTTCTCAAACTGCAGTAGATGCAGGCTGTGTGTGTGTGTGTGTGTGTGTGTGTGTGTGTGTGTGTATTAACACACTGAGTGCCTGCATTGGTCTGAAGACTCAAAGCTGAAACCACATTATGCTTGAGCTGCCTTGTCTTGTGTCAGGATCAATAATTTACTTGGAAGCAGCTCGTGGTCATAATGTACGTTGAAGGACTACCCATTTGATACGTCCACTTTCCTCCCAGCTCCAGCCCAGGGCCGTGTATCAAGCACTCTGTAATAGCATATGCATTGATTTAGTATGTTTATGATGCAGCCTCGTTGGTTGCGTGTGGAGCCTTAGGTCATCCCTCCAACATGCATATATATATTGTACCTCACTGCCGGCCTTTGGCAGGTGGATTAGTGGCGAGGAGGAGGCGTTCTGCATCGGTGATGGAGCGTCTCCAAGGTGATGGGACCTTTCCAGAGCGTCACCAGCTCCTTGTTAAATGGATCAGGATCATTATGTTCGGCTCATGGCTTAATCTTGACTGTGGATAAAAGAACGAGGGCCAGTCGGTCAGCCAGAATTAATAATCCAGCAGCTCTTAAAGGGACAGTGCGTAGGATTTGGTGGCATCGAGTTGTGGTTGTGCAAAGGCCAATCTTTACCATAAAAAAACAACTTGAGGAGCAACGGAAGGCAGACGGCGGGTCACTCAGCTTGTTGGAGAAGTACGGTGGCCTTCAGGTAACGTAAAAAAGCAAAGGTCCCTGCAGAGCCAGTGTTTGGTTTGTCCGTTCTGGGCTACTGTAGAAACACGGCGGACTAGATGGAGATATGAAGCGCTCATTTCAAGCTAACGAAAACATAGGCATGAATATTATTTATTTTTCTGCTGCACACTGTGCCTTTAAATCACGATTTTGTGCAATTAGTTACAGACTCACCACTCACTCATATTTTGAGTGTAATTCATTTGCCAAAAAAGAGAGAAAATGCACAATAAACAAAGTCAAAGATAAATTTGACTGATAGCATTTGTTTTTTCATGTTTTCTGAAGGTATCATGAAAATATTGTTATTAGCCCTATAGCTTGGATGCAAACATGCTTCACTAATACCTGGTCAACGTTATACCTGCTAAACATCACCATGTTAGCATGTTACGTTAGCATGTAGCTCAAAACACAGCCTCACAGAGCCTTTTCAAACAAGGATGACAAATAAAATATATCAATTCTGTGTTAGAAAGTTGGAAGAGGAGCGAGAGGACTCGTTCCCGAGGCTCCAAACACCGGACCGTCTCAAGGTGCGCTGGTGACAGTGATGCTTTGTTCCCTCCAGATCTGACAAGAGGGCCGTGGGCGTCTGTTGGAGAATTCACAGCCGAGGTGTGAATATTCATATTCCAATTTCTGCAAGAATATGCATTTTTTTATTGTTGTTTTAGTACTCAGGCCCTACTCGACAAATAAATAGGAGAAGGGTTTGTTATATCGAAACATTTCTCAGCATGTCACGCTATCAACTTGATCTCAATCTGAAGTCTGCTCTAAATCCTTACCCTCTAAATCCTTACCCTCTAAATCCTTACCCCTCTAAATCCTTACCCTCTAAATCCTTACCCCTCTAAATCCTTACCCTCTAAATCCTTACCCTCTAAATCCTTACCCTCTAAATCCTTACCCTCTAAATCCTTACCCCTCTAAATCCTTACCCTCTAAATCCTTACCCCTCTAAATCCTTACCCCTCTAAATCCTTACCCTCTAAATCCTTACCCCTCTAAATCCTTACCCCTCTAAATCCTTACCCCTCCACCGACTGACACCAAAGAGCAGCGATGAGTGAAGCTGATCAAAAAAACGTATACGCGTTATGAGTGCCGGCGGCTGCTGGGCTGTGAGGGCAGAGCAGCTCCCATGAGAGCACTAAGAGGCCTTTCATGGCTTTCACAGCACTCTGCTCTCAATCAATGGGAAGCTGGCAGACAGACGGCTACTGGAGCTCAGCTTCCTCCATCTGAAGCTCTACAGCTTCCTCTGAAGCTCTACAGCTTCCTCCGTCTGAAGCTCTACAGCTTCCTCTGAAGCTCTACAGCTTCCTCCATCTGAAGCTCTACAGCTCCCTCTGAAGCTCTACAGCTTCCTCCATCTGAAGCTCTACAGCTTCCTCTGAAGCTCTACAGCTTCCTCCATCTGAAGCTCTACAGCTCCCTCTGAAGCTCTACAGCTTCCTCCATCTGAAGCTCTACAGCTTCCTCTGAAGCTCTACAGCTTCCTCCATCTGAAGCTCTACAGCTCCCTCTGAAGCTCTACAGCTTCCTCCATCTGAAGCTCTACAGCTTCCTCTGAAGCTCTACAGCTTCCTCCATCTGAAGCTCTACAGCTCCCTCTGAAGCTCTACAGCTTCCTCCATCTGAAGCTCTACAGCTTCCTCTGAAGCTCTACAGCTTCCTCCATCTGAAGCTCTACAGCTCCCTCTGAAGCTCTACAGCTTCCTCCATCTGAAGCTCTACAGCTTCCTCTGAAGCTCTACAGCTTCCTCCATCTGAAGCTCTACAGCTCCCTCTGAAGCTCTACAGCTTCTCCCTCTGAAGCTCTACAGCTTCCTCCGTCTGAAGCTCTACAGCTCCCTCCGTCTGAAGCTCTACAGCTTCCTCCATCTGAAGCTCTACAGCTTCCTCCATCTGAAGCTCTACAGCTTCCTCCATCTGAAGCTCTACAGCTTCCTCCATCTGAAGCTCTACAGCTCCCTCCATCTGAAGCTCTACAGCTCCCTCCGTCTGAAGCTCTACAGCTTCCTCCATCTGAAGCTCTACAGCTTCCTCCGTCTGAAGCTCTACAGCTTCCTCCATCTGAAGCTCTACAGCTTCCTCCCTCTGAAGCTCTACAGCTTCCTCCATCTGAAGCTCTACAGCTTCCTCTGAAGCTCTACAGCTTCCTCCCTCTGAAGCTCTACAGCTTCCTCCGTCTGAAGCTCTACAGCTTCCTCCCTCTGAAGCGCTACAGCTTCCTCTGAAGCTCTACAGCTCCCTCCCTCTGAAGCTCTACAGCTTCCTCTGAAGCTCTACAGCTTCCTCTGAAGCGCTACAGCTCCCTCTGAAGCTCTACAGCTTCCTCTGAAGCTCTACAGCTTCCTCTACCTACACTCCCTCTGAAGCTCTACAGCTTCCTCTGAAGCTCTACAGCTTCCTCCATCTGAAGCTCTACAGCTCCCTCTGAAGCTCTACAGCTTCCTCCCTCTGAAGCTCTACAGCTCCCTCTGAAGCTCTACAGCTTCCTCCCTCTGAGGAGAGGAGGGGAGGGAGAGAGGGGGGAGAGGAGGAGGGGAGGGAGAGAAGGGGGAGAGGAGGAGGGAGGGGGGGAGTGAGGAGGGGGTGGAGTGGGGAGGGGGGGGTAAAATGAAACAAACGTCACAGGACGGTGGTGGAACATCTAACATCAAGAAGTCAGATCACCACGATGAGTACAACGTTGATGTACTTACTTTATACCGCTACGCCTCTTCAGAGCTTAACCTTTAATATCTGATCAGTTTATAAAATATGATGCACGGTATGTTAAGTAGCTCCTCCTGGACAAAGTACAGGGTTTAAGAACAAGAACTGTTATAAGATGAACGCTTCACTGACGGGCGGTTTGGCATCATGAGTACTTTCATATATTCAAAACTTGAAGTGAACTTTGTTGCTAATTCTTCTGTATTTCAATGTTTTGTTTTTGTTTTAATGCAGAACTTTTACTTGGATGCAATGGAGTATTGTTCTGGTGAATATTGTGACTTACCAAGAGATTTAAACAGCTTTTCCACCACTGTCCACATACAAAGCTGCAGAAGTACACATATACATATACATATATATACATATATATATATACATATACATATATATATATATATGAATATATATGTATATACATATATATATTCATATATATGTATATATATTCATATATGTGTATATATATATATATACATATATATGTATATACATATATTCATATATATATATATATATATAGTCATATATATATACATATATATTCATATATATTCATATATGTGTATATATATATATAAATATATATGAATATATATTGGGACGAAAGAAAGACGCTGAGCCCCAGATGAACCCCTGTATCATCCCATTGAGTAATATGTGATAGTAATTTAATACATTTAATTTCATATCTTTAATGAACACTCAACACTTTAATAAGAGATATTTTAACGTACTCTTAGTTCATTCTATCGTAAATCCTGATGTTTGTATTGCTAAACGATGTCTCATACTATTACACTGTTTACCGTCATGCACGATCAACAGGACACATTCCTTTAAGTGTCACCGGAATAAAGCTTCTTATTCTCGGGTGATGTTAATTTAGCAACATGTAACATAAAACTATATTTTCACGTTTACCTGGTTAGATGTACGTTAAAAGGAAGATGTTGCAACAGAAATATAATTATGTGTTTTTTAAATGCAAGTTCAAAGTCTTTGGCCCCCTGCTGTTATCTCACTGTACTTTAACCTCGGTGTCCCGGGTATATGTACATCATGTGT
This sequence comes from Ophiodon elongatus, assembly GCA_016806645.1. NCBI lineage: Eukaryota > Metazoa > Chordata > Actinopteri > Perciformes > Hexagrammidae > Ophiodon > Ophiodon elongatus. The sequence goes on along the minus strand of JACSYO010001003.1, from coordinate 427,866 downwards.
AGAAGGTACTTAAATATTAATGGATTACTCCGTGCTCTCAGTCAAGTCTCATACTTACTCATGAATAATTCCACTCTGGAATAAGCAACAGCAGCCATTCTTTGTTCTTTTGGGGCTCACCGAAGGTTTTACAGCATCAAACTGTGAATTATTCACTGATGAATCACGAGAACATTCTCTCTTTGTTTACATAATGGATGGATAATGGAGAAAGTGTAACTAAGCCATGAATATTAAAATGGGCGATACATTTTTTGTAGTTGCTCTTACGCTCTGGTGCTTTGCAACCGAAGGACGAGGTTTCAAAAGAGCTTTACCCCCCCCCCCGATGTAAACCCAACAGACATGATGGGAACAACGTTTAAAGCATTAAAGAACGTTTAAATGTAGAAAGGAAACACGTGGGAGTCGTTTCTTCTTCTTCCATTAGATTACAGAGAGGTTAGAGAGGAATCAGAAGAGAAGCATGTGACTCCAGACATCAGCCGGGTCAAGCACAGTGACCGGCAGACAGCCAGTCAGCTGACCACCGAGGGGGGGGGAGAGGGGGGGGGAATTATGAAACACACCAGGACTTCAGGCAGTGAAGCATAAAGGAGCGTTTATTGTACCCAGTACAGATTATCATAAACTCAGCAGTGTGAGAAACACGTTGTGAGGAGAACCGAAGCCTTAAAGAGACCAACACACACACACACACACACACACACACACACACACACACACACACACACACACACACACACACACACACACACACACACACACACACACACACACACACACACACACACACGCGCCTCTTAAAGAAACAGTCTGCAGTAGTAGCATCATAAAAGGGTCGAGATTGTTTTTTTGTTGTTTTTTAAAAAGGTACATGTCTATTGGAGCCTAAACTATACAGCTTATACGTTAAAATCAAAACAAATGCAGCCTTATAGCAAAAATATATACTTTATATACGTTTGTCTTCGCCCCCACCCCTCCCCATTCAGAAACATAGATAATAAACACCAACAAAAACAAAAACAATGCAGAGAATATCACAAATATCTTCGTTGTCCAGAGACGGTTAAAGCGATATGTTAGTGGACTGACCACACCATGCAGAGGCCAGAAGAAACTTCTTCTTCTTCACTTTTACTTTGCATGCAACACCTGATGCTCCGGCCATACTGGTGCATCAGAGGAACGAGTACACGGCCAAGAAAACATCAACACCCGGACTGAGGTACCAAAGAAAGAAAAGGAGCAACGACCTTTTATAATGACTTTTTTTTTCTTCTTTTTTTTAAATGAATGATCAACGCCTCAGAGAATATGGGTTCATGTGTCCCTGTTGAAGTGGAGATGGAGCGCTCACCTCTGAACCCAGCAAGTGATGAGCAGTGGGAGGAGTTGTGCTGAGTCGACCGCGGGGCCCCCACCGGCCCCCCCAGGACCCTCTACAGGGCCGCGGGCCCCCCAGAACCTCCCACAGGGCCGCGGGGCCCCCACCGGCCTCCCACAGGGCCGCGGGGCCCCAACCGGCCCCCACCGGCCCCCTCCGGCCCCCAGAAGGGAAGCGGATACGATCTCGTACGCGGGCAGAGCGATGAGAGCGTCTCACGCGTTCACACGAGCGCTGTAACAGAAACCTGAGTTCTGGTCTCAGACTGACGTAGAAACATGTTAATAAAATAAAAGTGTTTTATCTACAGAAAACAAACCTGTGGTTTCAGATTATGTCGTGCGTTTGGTTATTTTTTTGTCAATTCCGTTTTTTGCAAATTAAAGCCCTTTAACGGATCTCGTAGGTCAGATGTGGCGACATCTGGATGGTGGGAGTGGGGGGGGGGAGTGGGTGGGGGGGGGCAACTATAGAATAGTGCTGCATTTAGAGCGTCTCATTAGATTTTTATTATTTATTTTTGATGTTTTTACTCTGTTTGGTTACTTGATTGTTTTTAAGAAAAGCAGATTGTCACAAAATCAGAAATGCAACAACTCTCGCAGTCTCATACAAAGAGGAGAGGGGGGGGGGGGGCTTCGTCAGGTCTTTTTAAAAAGATGGTGGTGTTTGTTGCCTCGCTTCGTTTGGTCTCTTTTTGTAGTCCAGTTCTCTCTCTCACCCTCCCTCCCCTCTCTCTCCCCCCTTCTCTCCCCCCCTCTCTCCCCCCCTCTCTCTCCTCTCTCTCCCTCTACCTCTCTCTGTGTGTAGAAGAGCCGGCGCAGGCTTTTCCCCTCATTCATTCTTAGCTCGGGAGCTTACAGTTTCACGAAGGTTTTCCATGGTGAGGGGGGGGGGACCATAAAGGCTTTCCTTCCAGGCGGCTCGACAAGTTCTCAGCTCTGGATTTTCTTTTCTGAGAGAGTGGGATCATCAAGAGGCTTTTTGGGGAGTGTTTTATTTTCTTCGTGTGCATGTGCACGTCGTGCCCCGGGACCCCCCACGGGCCCCCCCCCCGGGACCCCCCCGCGTTGCCCGCTAGTAGCCGTAGCCGTCCGGGAAGGGCAGGCCCGCCACACACTGCTCCCCGGAGTCCAGCAGGTAGGGGGCGCTGTCCTCGTAGTGGGTGAGGGGCACGGTGTCCTCGTCCAGGCCCGGCAGGCTGTCCGGGTCCACCTTCAGGCTCGGCCGCTGGTTGTCGGGGAACGCCATGGAGAACAGCGCCTCGGGGTCGCACACAAACTTGTACACGTACCTCTCACCGGCCACCTGAGGAGCACGACGAGAGCAGACATTAACTTCCTGTGCTTTCTGGCCGCATGCAGGACATCACACGCGTAAAGCTGTCACTTCCTCTTCAAGTGTAATCAAACCTCACATCTCCTGGTTTCTGCCCGCATGCTGAGGGTGGAGGGCGGGTGGAGGGCGGGTGGAGGGAGAGAAAGGAAAAGGGGTGGACGTGCCTTTACCTTCTGCATGATGCCCTTCTCGTAGTAGTAGCGCAGCGAGCGGCTCAGCTTGTCGTAGTTCATGGCCGGTCTGTTCTTCTGGATGCCCCAACGACGAGCCACCTGAGGACCACGAGCACAAAGAGATGAAGTGAGGAGGAGCAGGGGTCGGAGGTCGGGAGGAGGAGAGCAGGGGTCGGAGGTCGGGAGGAGGAGAGCAGGGGTCGGAGGTCGGGAGGAGGAGAGCAGGGGTAGGAGGTCGGGAGGAGGAGAGCAGGGGTCGGAGGTCGGGAGGAGGAGAGCAGGGGTCGGAGGTCGGGAGGAGGAGAGCAGGGGTCGGAGGTCGGGAGGAGGAGAGCAGGGGTCGGAGGTCGGGAGGAGGAGAGCAGGGGTCGGAGGTCGGGAGGAGGAGAGCAGGGGTCGGAGGTCGGGAGGAGGAGAGCAGGGGGCGGAGGAGGACAGGGGTCGGAGGTCGGGAGGAGGAGAGCAGGGGTCGGAGGTCGGGAGGAGGAGAGCAGGGGTAAGAGGTCGGGAGGAGGAGAGCAGGGGTCGGAGGTCGGGAGGAGGAGAGCAGGGGTCGGAGGTCGGGAGGAGGAGACCAGGGGTAAGAGGTCGGGAGGAGGAGAGCAGGGGTCGGAGGTCGGGAGGAGGAGAGCAGGGGTCGGAGGTCGGGAGGAGGAGAGCAGGGCGGAGGTCGGAGGTCGGGAGGAGGAGAGCAGGGGTCGGAGGTCGGGAGGAGGAGAGCAGGGGTCGGAGGTCGGGAGGAGACTCACCTCCTCGGGCTCAATGAGTTTGAACTCCATGCCGCGGCCGGTCCACGCGATGAAGTGTCCGTTAGCCGGGTCGTCCAGCAGCGTCACGAGGAACTGCCACAGCTGTAAGGAGCCTCGGCGCTGGTAGGGAGGACCATCACGATACACTGAGGGCTCCTGTTTCACTTTACCTGGGGGGCGGGGGGAGGGGGGAGGAGAGGAGAGAGGAGAGAGGAGAGGAGAGGAGGGACGAGAGAGGAGAGAGGAGGAGGGAGGAGAGAGGAGCGAGGAGAGAGGAGAGAGAGAGAGGAGAGAGGAGAGAGGAGAGAGGAGAGAGGAGAGGACCACAGTGTGGTGAGACATTCTTCCAGATGCCACTGAAGTGTTCACTCTAGTTCATTCCTAACTCCATGTGAATACAACATCTGGCTCTGGTCTCAGGGTCGGAGGTTTCTTACCTTCTAGTCTCTCGGGGACCACACAGGTGTCATCAAAGTACAGCTGAGGGTCTCTGTCGAAGGAGAAGCCTGCAGAGGAAGGAAGACACAACACATTAACGGAAACTCGGAGGAGAGTGGAGCAGTGGACAAGAGCGGGGGGGGTGGGGGGGTAACTTACTCTCATGGTTATTCTGGTAGAAGCTCCCCGCCCTCCCAAAGGATGATTGACAGTTGGGCACTTCTGTAAACAAGAGGAGACGTTAGACCTGAGACCGGATCACATGTGGAAAGCATCAGAATCCACCTCCAGTTGGACCGCTCCACACAGCTCTATGGAGGAGACACCATCAGCGTGGTGAGTCACGTTGATGAATGAATATATATATATATATATATATATATATATATACACACACACACATATATACATACACACAAACAGTGTGAATATAAAGAAAAGGCTCAACCGCATGGCGGCTGCTTTTCTGGTCATCGCGTTCGTCTGCAGCGCCAACAGCTGGGCTCTCTCACACACACACACACACACACACACACACACAAGCCCAGCTCAGAGTACTCTCTCACACACACACAACATCCCCCGCATGTCCACCCGAGCCTTTAAACGAGATTAGCACCATGGTTGCTGTATTAAATCTCAATGACAATCGAGTTACACACACACCCCCCCGCTCCTCCTCCTCCTCCTCCCCCTCCTCCTCCTCCTCCTCCTCCCAAGGGGTCAAGGCCCCCCCCCCCCTCTCCCTCCATCCATTACTCTGTTTCCTGTCTACTGATAAGGCAACCAGAGATCAATTCCTCTCGTCCGTCTCTTGTCCTCACTTCAGGAAAGCGTCTGCAGGGAGTCGTGGTTATTGTCTTAGCATGAAGAAGAAGACGAGGGAATTTAAAGAATAATTATTCTTCCTCTGTCAAACACCAATAATGATAATGCATGGTTTCCCGTCCCGGCGTTCCACATCTCCCCCGAGGTACGACGCTGCCTGCTCCACCAGGCCTCCGTGACGTAGGTATTTAAAAGGCCATAAGAGGCTCAGAGGATTTGTCATTACATCACAGCAGCCGGTCAGCAGAGGAGGAGGAGAGCGAGTGAGCGCGAAAAGATTAAAGAAATAAATATAAATACATTTAAAAAGCTGAGTTTCAGGAAGAGGGCCGCACTGCGTGAGAGCAGCTGGTGAGGGGGCGTGGGGTCAGACCCGGCTCCGCAGAGTCAACAGCATCTCCACCTCCACTGCTGGAGGACTGGCACCACCCGGCCCACCCCCTCCTGCCC
>JACSYO010001003.1:382500-417500 GCA_016806645.1 Ophiodon elongatus | reverse complement strand
CGCCGGCTGTTTGGCCAACAAGTAGACCTCCCGGGGAGCTGCAGCCCGATGCAGACACGGAGTTACAGTCGGTGGGGAACTACTTTCTACTACGAGCAGCGCGGAGGGGTCGAGTAGAAAGAGCCCCACTCTCACGGGCTGCACTCCGAGCAGCGTGAGACGTGGACTATAAAGTCAGACACTCTTTAAAGTGTCAACAACTCGAGGCTCAGCCACTGCCCTCCAGCCTCCTCACATCTCCCTCAGCGGAGGGATATGACTCACTCCATCTCCTGTTAATGGGTGACGAATGCAGAAAGCTGCCGGTCCAATTATTACTCATTACACTTATTACGTGAGAGGCAACTGTACTCGTCCTCGTGCGGAGCGATACACGTCCCGGAGTCCCAGAGCGCGCACCAACAGGAGGAGTTACTCTGGGTACTCCGTTCTGGTGCGCGCACACGTGGGTAAAAGAAGAAAACAGTAAAAATAAAAAATAAAAATAACATGCATAATTGGAGACTTCACATGCATTTAAAGAGGGAAAAGTTACTCTATTAACTTAGCTACTTTATTGTGGAAAACTATTAGATTCTAATTAGGTTGAGCGTCAGGAACAATAACAACATGAAGGTCGAAAAATAAATAGTTTACCACCACAGTTGGGATTATAATATCCACTACAGCTTCGGAGCCATTGCAGTTTAAAAAAAGAAAAAAAGTAAACAAACTTGTACAATGCGTAATTCACTCCAACTTTTCATCCGTGAGCCGACGCGTCAAAATCAGCTAATTTTGGGCCGAAGTTCTGCGCTTCAGCGGCGGCTTGAAGGTGGGGGGCTGAGGGGTCACCCGACACCTCCTTCCTCCTCCTCCTCCTCCTCCCGCCCTTCCCCCATCCCTCCCTCTCTCCCTCTCTCCTCCCTTGTTTTTCTCAATGAAGTGAAACTCGAGCCGTGGAACCCGAGGAGAGGACCAGTCCATTCACAGATCCAGAGGACCGTCTCCTGACGCACCGAGAGGCTGAAGCCAAGATATCCACGCACATAACCCCCGAGCGCCCAATGCCACACGCGCGGGGCTTAAATGCAGCTATTTAAAAGATTTGTCAAAGTAAATATCTTTAAATATCTTATTTGTGCTCGTTTTGTCTAAAAAAAAAAAAAAAAACAACGCGAGAAAAAAAGAATCCAGCCATAACAGCGCTTACAAAAAAGCAAGTTATTTTTTGCAGAAATAAACACTGCAGCTTACCTTGTGTGTGTATTTATACGTCCTCGGTATGGGAAGAATATGGTATTAATATCCACAAATAGCCCAAAACAACGCGTGATAGTCGCGTAACCGTGCGCGCGCTGACAAACCGATGCGCCCTCTCCGACTCGCAGAACTTGACTGAGCTCTGTGTTGACGGCCCGCTCGGTTACTTCCCCCCTGGGCTCGAGCCGACGCGCTGATTGGCTGAGCGAGCCTGCCCGTCAAGCTCGCAGCCAATGGCGTCTCAGGGGCAGATTAATTATGCATGAGGATTCGGCTCGGCCAATCAGAGCGCAGCGGTGGCCTATTTTTATGAATGGCTGGATTTCATTCACATTTCTTTCGCCCATGGAGTTTGTTAAAGGGCCAGCTGCAGCGAAAACATAGGAAAGGTTGACACACACACACACACACACACACACACACACACACACACACACACACACACACACACACACACACACACACACACACACACACATACACACACCCCATATATATATATGGTATATATATAGTATATATATATATGTGTGTCTGTGTCGACTCTTTCAATGGCACAGATTAAATAAAATGTTGTCACTGTGCAATAATCTAATATATATATATATATATATATATATATATATATATATATATATTATATTATATTATTAGATATTAGATATTAGAAATTTGATTTAATCTGTGCCATTGAAAGAGTGCATATTAATTAAATTAATAAAAAAAGTTAAAGTTAATGAGTGATGCAGAATGACAAAGAAGGAAAAAGTATTTCAAGTAAATTATAGAAATTAATGAAGTTAAATGTTATACAGCACCTGTATCTAAAATACCAATTATCAAGCATTACTGGACATTTTTAAATGCTTACATCTTTTTTTTTTTATAGGCTACATAAAGAAATATAACAAACTTCCATCAGCAGTTATATTTGCACACAATGTGATCAGTTTTATTTAAGAGGCGTATTTACTGGAGAGAGCAAGAAGTCTTGAGACAAGCACCGGTCCAGTCAGCACATGGTACACATGCAGTGATCAGAGGACGATGATCAACTGATGAAAACTCTGATTTACTTTTTATTATTTGGATTTTTCACACTGCATTCATTTACATGTTCATTCATGTGCATTTTATTTCCCAACGTCAAGGTCTAAATCTTACACACAATTATCTATATTGAGTCTAGAAATAGTTGAATCAGCATATAAAATAAGCTCCCAACATTTGTTTCATTTGAAACTTAATACTGAGAGCATGACCTCGTCAATAGCTGCCTTTCACCAGCTCTTCAGTCCATTTAATGCATCTCCTGTACCATGTGATGAGTGCCTATGTTTAGAAGACCAATCCTAATGTTTTTCTTTTTCCACCCACACATATAAAAAAATTAAAAGTGGGATATGTTTTCGTGGCAGATCGCTGGGAAGTAGCTCCCCAGAAGATGAACCATTTTCATATTTGACCATAAACTCACCTTTCTGCAACAACCACAATTTCAAACGGTACATTTTGTTGGTCTATTAAATAAAAAAGGTACAGGTCGTTAATTCATGTGCATGATATTTGATAACGGCTTTAAAGACCTACGACTGCCGAGGCTCAAAGTAAAGCAACAAGGTCAAAATGTTGAGTTCTTCAACTGTAATCATTTCCCTCTGACAGTTAAACGTTTTAAAATATACAAACATAAAGCCTTCCCAAGTTGACCGTCATAAAGTATAGAATGACTTTGTGATGCTCACAAATATGCCTGTGTGTGTGAAGGAACGGCTGTCGAAGCCCCAAAGGTCAGAGGTCATGAATAAATAACCTTTGTCATTATCACCTCGAGTCACCGAATCAGGAATCCCTCCATATAAACTCCGTGTCGCACAGATTCCAGCAGCTGGTACGAAAACTTTTAATCCCCCCGGGCAAATCCCCCCAGCCATGATACCACGAGCCTGCTGGTGAGGAGGACCAACACACGAGTGGTCGTGGCATCGGACGGGCAGAGATACCTCTGTGGGTCGCCCCGGAGCTCTGAGGCCAAAGGCAAACGGCTTGTCTTTCAGGGTATAAACTGCCCTCGACATGTAAAGGGCTGAGAAGTGTGGAGGTGAGAGGGCCTAAAAATACCCCCCCCACCCCCCCGCCCCCCCTCTACCCCTCTCCCCTCCCTCGTCAAATCCAACTGCACATGTGCGTGAAGCATTAAACAGCAGCGTGTCAGAGCAGCCTCCTGCAGGTCCACGGCGCCGCGGCCTCTCCATCGGATGTGGTGGGTGGTCACTCGGAGGCGTGCGGAGAGAGCGAGCACATTGTGCTGCTCTCACTCTTTCCTTAAATAAATGTGCCATATGCAAAAGGGTGACACGCTGCTTGTGTACATGCCTCCCTCTCTCTCCCCTTCTCTCCCCCTCTCTCTCTCTCTCTCCCTCTCTCTCTCTCTCTCTCTCTCTCCCTCTCTCTTCCCCCCTCTCCCTCTCTCTCCCTCTCTCTCTCTGGGTGAGCGTGAGAGTGGGCGTTTATGAAGGCAGGGCCGGATTCCAGTGCTAATCTCACCTGCTCCCTCGAAGGCTGCTACTGTAGGTTAGTGAGACTCTGGCGTTGGGTCAGCAGCGATGTGGCTCACGCTGATCCTCAGAAACCTTCAGTAAACCAGGTGAGGACGCCACCAGAAGCCTGAGCCTGGAACAGCTCGCGTACACGAGCCGGAGGCCTCAGATCTGAAGGTCAGAGTTCATCCATGACCTCTGGGAAACAGGAGGAAACCGCCTCGCCACGTGGTGCAGGTCCTTTATTTTTAAAGTTCAAAGGTCATTGTTAAACTCGATTGACAGCGGAACAACTAGAAACAAACCTAGAACCTACAGGAACAACTACAGGAACAACTACAGGGACATACAGGAACAACTACAGGAACAACTACAGGAACACTACAGGAACAACTACAGGGACATACAGGAACAACTACAGGGACAACTACAGGAACAACTACAGGGACAACTACAGGGACAACTACAGGGACATACAGGGACAACTACAGGAACAACTACAGGAACAACTACAGGGACAACTACAGGAACAACTACAGGGACATACAGGGACAACTACAGGAACAACTACAGGGACAACTACAGGAACAACTACAGGAACAACTACAGGAACAACTACAGGAACAACTACAGGGACAACTACAGGAACAACTACAGGGACAACTACAGGGACAACTACAGGAACAACTACAGGAACAACTACAGGGACATACAGGGACAACTACAGGAACAACTACAGGGACAACTACAGGAACAACTACAGGAACAACTACAGGAACAACTACAGGAACAACTACAGGGACAACTACAGGAACAACTACAGGGACAACTACAGGAACAACTACAGGAACAACTACAGGAACAACTACAGGGACATACAGGAACAACTACAGGAACAACTACAGGGACAACTACAGGAACTAAGACAACTACAGGGACAACAGGCTACAGGACCTACGGGAACAACTACAGGACCATACAGGAACAACTACAGGAGACAACTACAGGAACAACTACAGGGACATACAGGACAACTACAGGGACCTCGAAACTACAGGGACAACAGGGAACTACAGGACTACAGGACAAACAGAAACACTACAGGAACAACTACAGGACAACTACAGGGACAACTACAGGAACAACTACAGGGACAACTACAGGAACAACTGGAACATACAGGAACAACTACAGGGACAACTACAGGAACACCTACAGACAACTACAGACAAGACAACTACAGGGACACTACAGGAACAACTACAGGAACAACTACAGGGCACAACCATACAGGAACAATACAGGGACAACTACAGGAACAACTACAGGAACAACTAGGAACATACAAGGAACATACAGGGACAACTACAGGAACAACTACAGGAACAACTACAGGGACAACTACAGGGACAACTACAGGAACAACTACAGGAACAACTACAGGCGGGACAACTACAGGAACAACTACAGGAACAACTACAGGAACAACTACAGGAACAACTAGGAACAACCTGGAACAACACAACTACAGGAACAACTACAGGAAAAACTACAGGGCAACTAGAGACAACTACAGGAACAACAACTACAGGAACAAATACAGGAACAACTACAGTCACGTCGCGATTCTCAATCCGAAACATCGACTGTTTCATTTTTATTCGTGGTCTACGGTCAAACCCTCGCTGTTTCCTCCACTAAACATGTAAATATGAGCGTGTCTTCTCAGAACTCTCCGAGCCGAGCCTCAGCCTCACCACAGCTGAACACACCCGCTGCGATGGCGCTCGAGTGGCTGAGCGCTGTAATCGAGAGTCTCGGCCGTCGGTCCCAGCCTGCGAATGTCTGTCTGTCAAAATGCACATTTCAAAAGGAGTTAAAAAGGGGAAGTAGTGCCTCTGGGCGCAGGATGCTCTCTCTCACGGAGGGACAAGATGTGACTTGCCTGCTATTAATAGCACTTTGGGAGATAATTCCTGCCTTGTTATCTTAGCAGCCGTACTCAAGAAGCCTCGCCGAAGGCAGCTCTTCTGAGGCTCCGAGTTGTATAACCACCCTTTCTCTTTTATTATCTCCCTCTTGTCTCTCTCCCCCCATTCTCAATTCAATGCATCCATCTTCTTTTGACATGTTTCTCTTTTCATCTGTCTTTCTCTTTACCGGCTCTGTAAGAAGCCACCGGGCCGCAGATCACAGGGGCCGAAAGGGCCGAAAGGTGATGAGCAGCGACAAAACCTTCAATCGGTTCTGTTTGAATGAAGAGATTTATGTGACGGGTTCCTTTGAGGTTCAAGATTTGAACTGAAGGAGACAAAAAACACACCTGAAACCTTTTAAACGGCCGCGCTAGCAGCTTTGAGCTAAATGCTAAAATGCTAACCATGACAACGCTTGTATTTTGGTGTTTGCCATCGTCAAGTAGCATAGTGTGCTAGCATGCTAACATTTTTTATACAGAAAGGACATCTGAGAACTGTCATTAGTTTTGCAGGTTTTTGGCCATAAAACAAAGTAACGGACGCGTTTTAAGCCGATAATGTCTCGAGAGGAAAAGTTAATTCATCCTGCGGCAAAAACTATTGAGCTAATATTTTAAATAGTTAAAAGCAGTAAGGACACCACCACCGGACAGCGGTACATCATTCCTTTGTCAATCGTGGAATGAGACTACTACATCTGTGCGTACGGCATTATTCAATCTGGACCGTTTATTTTCATGTTTGTGTCGAAGTGACGAATGGGGGCAGCAATTTGTGAAATTGTTCCAGTATTGATGAGGACGCTTGAATTGACGACGCAAACGTTGTCAAGTCAAAGTGTTTGCTTCGGCCTCAGACTGTTATTATTATTACAGTCAGTGTCTGACAACATTATGGAAACACAGAACTACAACGCTGTTCTTTACCTTCTGCTTCCTGTTTGTTCTTGAGTCATTACATTAGTCATGTGACGCGTCGTCGTAATGTTGTAATTGTGTGAGAGCACAATTACAACATTTCAGAGACTTCTCAGAACGAGACTTCTCAGAGCGAGACTTCTCAGGGCGAGACTTCTCAGGGCGGCGAGACTTCTCAGAACGAGACTTCTCAGGGCGAGACTTCTCAGAACAAGACTTCTCAGGGCGGCGAGACTTCTCAGAACGAGACTTCTCAGGGCGAGACTTCTCAGAACGAGACTTCTCAGAGCGAGACGCACAACAACAAACATGAGGGATCAAGTGAAAGGTAAAAAGGAGGGTCCATCATGCTGTCAGACACAACGCGAGGGCTCAGGGCAGAAGGCAGACGGCTCGGTGGACGTCGGTTGGCAGAGCGGAGTGAGGAGTGATAACATCGCAGCCCGTTTAACGTCTGCAGCGCTCCCGATCGATACGGACCAATTAAAAGAATCTCTGTCCCCATTAGGCACTTAGGACCGATGAGGAAACAGAGCCCCCTTTAAAGTAAAGTTTCAGATGTTGTGTTCTTGTCAGCGCTGCATTAGAGAAGAGCTTTGGTTTTGATTGCATCAGCGAACACAGTGAGACGTAGTTTTGTCCTCCTGCAACGTGTCCGTCTCCGATTCTCATCACAGATCCTCGGAATGTTTACGTCCTCCGTGACTCACGGTTGTTGTGGTCGTTGGATGCGTTTGTCTTGAAATGATTCGTGAAGATAAAGAAATCCGGTTCCTGTCTTTATCAGTGTAGCGCATTCTGATTAAATCACGAGGCAGCAAATATGTGTCTTTTTGAGGTCAAAGGTCACATCCAATCACCTGAAGTAGAAACCCAAGAGTGGCATTTGTTCATGTTTATGTGAATTAAGGAAGGAAAAAACAAAAAGGGAGGACATGCATTTTCCATCACCTCTGTTTATTTGGTAAAACCTTTTGTCCATGAAAACGCCAACAAACAGTGAGGGTGACATACAGTACAGACAACGGGCTGCAGGGGCGGACATATTGATTCTTCAACCCCTTTCATCTGATCAGGCCCTGGACCACATGGGGGGGGGGCTGTCCTTGACCCTCTGTGGGTGAAAGCCCACCACCACCACCACACTGGCCCCGAGGGGGGAACAGAAGGCTCACATCACAGACATAGAATTCATAAATCAGATAACTTCATTAACTGTCATCTTGGTTACATAGAGGAGTTTTCCCCCCCACCCCCCCACCCCCCCCTTTCACTGTCATTACCCCCGAAGCTGTGTGATGACGTCGCTATCGTGATGTGTAGTATCGGGTCTGTGATCCGCTCCGTAAACTCTACTTCTATGATCTGATGATTTAATGTGCAGGGCTCAGATGTAATGATGTCACTCAGTGCTGCTGATCTGGATCTCACCAGTCAGGACTGTGGAGCCATCTCTGCCTCGGAGGGAGGGGGAGGGGAGGAGGGGGGGGAGAGGAGGGGGGAGGGGGGTACGAGTCATGGTGGTTCTGTGGCTCCACACACCGCCGGTGTCCCTAAAAGTTGCAGATTGATTGATGGACGTCTTATTATTAGTTGACATTAGTTGTTAATTTAGTTTTACAGAAAGAAAAGACTTTAATTTTGATATAAAAATACCACGCTGTGGTTCTTCTGTGCATTTATTGTGATGATGTGATCTAAAGATAAGTTCATTATAAGTTAATTTCTTTCATCTCGACTTAAAGATAATTGTTTGACCGCAGAACGATCTCTTAAACATGAACTCTGTGACATCACAGCCATTGATCTTTTTTATGACGTTGCACGATAACTTAAGCTTCCCCGCTTCCAGTCTTTATGCTAAGCTAAGCTAAGCTAATTGTGTACACACGGACATAACAGTGGTATTATCTTTTAATTAATTAATTGCTTTGTGAAGGTGGAAACCGTCTGTCCCTCAGCACATTTACTGAGATACCAAACGTCATTCTCCAAACCAAGCAGAAGGAATCTCAAGCGGAAGAAAGTTTGGTAAACGTAAGCGTCCTTCCTGGCTGGAGTCTTACTTCATGTGCCTTTTGAATGTTTAGACAACGGGTCAGTCACCAAATATCTCAGATGTAGTGAAATAGAATAAAAGATAAGGCTGGTGATACTCTATGTTTTTTATTAGTGTGAACAAATTCCACGAAAAGACCAAAACCAACAAGTGTTGCATGTGTAGCAAAACCTTACAGAGGCGGAGTTTCACTACTTTTTGTCCAAAGAGCTATAGAAATAAAAATGAACAGGGACGCATGAACCCGACGGAGCAACAATTACCATTTACTTCAATCTGAGTCATTTTTACTAAGAAAGCCTGCAGTGCGTTCTTAAGTGTTTTAAGGACGTCACGGACAAACACTCATGTGACCTAAGACTTACGTATTCAGGGCACAGGGTCAGTAGGAACACATTGTTGGTTTTTATCTTATTTAATGGGATTTAGCTTTTTATCTGCAGAGACAACGTGCTTCAGGAAACCAGCCTGCAGATAGAGATGCCCCCCCCCTGCCCCCGTTTGATAATAAAGGTCAACAACAGTAGCAGCTAATCGGTGCATTCCTATGATGGTGACCTCTGCTGCTAACTGAAGGTTATGGATGACACAGGGATATTGACAGCTTTGTCTGCATGTTGGTGTGAACGTTAAAGTGATTACATGTTGGTCCTTTCTGGGGCAAACGTGTTGCAACAAATAATCACCCCCCTCCTCCATCGAATGATTTACTCTTCGGGTCCCGTGTGAGCTGTGAGCTGTGAGCGGATCCAGTTATTAGTGAAGGCCATCGATTCCTTCAGAGGACAGGAGCAGACATGAACAGTGACACAGTGAGATCACTCCGCGGGGCGTCGCTTCATCTGGGAGTTCTACTTTAATGCAACGAGACGGCCTTTTCTTATCAACATGCTGCTGCCGGAATAAAAAAATAAATAAAAATTAAAACCACAACAAATAAATATATCAGATGAATGGAGTTTTGTAAGCAAAGAAACAGGTCTGAACGGTGGGATGCACACGCTCCTCTTTGTTCTCTCCTGTTTCAGCAGGCATGCGGTGATGTAAGTTAACGTCAGCTAAAATGTTATGAACAAATATATACACTTGGTAATATAGCCGTCTAAAACCGTCCTCTGTAAAGTCGCTGTAAACATGCACTCTTGTCCCACTGAGATGTCTCGGGCCTGTCCGGGCTCATCAGGCAGAACCAACGGCTTTTAATAGATGTCTCCAAACAGAAAGCACTGAGCGGGACCAGAGGGACTTGATAACCTGAACCGGTTGATGATTGGAGGGAAGCCCGGACCAAAACATCTGAGTGGGGGGGGGGCCGTCTACGGGGCACGAGGTCGTTCACGGGGCCGGGGGGCGAGAGCAACGACTCGGGTATTTAAAGGGAAGCAGGGGCTTCTAGCCGGCCCTACGGTGGAGCTCAGTCTGGACCATCAGAACATCCCGCCTCCCTCGGCCCGGCGCTCCACCTTCATACACAGGGTGGAGGCAGTTCTCCCTCCATCACACCTTCATACGCAGGGTGGAGGCAGTTCTCCCTCCATCACACCTTCATACGCAGGGTGGAGGCAGTTCTCCCTCCATCACACCTTCATACGCAGGGTGGAGGCAGTTCTTCCTCCATCACGTCTAACTCGCATTGCACACAGTTCATTCAGAGTATTAAACATTAAACACGACCTGAGGAGCTCGTCAGTCGTTCTTCTTGAGCGTTAGAAGTTCATCCTGACCTCTGGTGACCTCCGGTGACCTCCGTGAGACGAAATATTCTCATTTCCTTTACCGACGACCTGTTTCTGATTCTGAGGCCGATGCTGATGTTTAAGGTTACGACGTATCAGTTCATATTCTTTCTTTTAAAAAAAAGTAAACCATTTGTGACGAGGATGTTTGTATTGCCATAGAAACGTTGGCGTTCATGGTCCCCAGAGGATGAACTACGACTGACTCCACCGATGAGAAGTAGACAAAGTGGGAAAGAACTGCCTTCTGTACGCCGAAGAATACTGATCTGAACTCCTCTAAGCTAAGATCTCCACATTAATAACAATGATATATTAAAACACATTTTGTGTGTACAGTATTTGTGAGCTACTCCGCTACTTTCCAGAAATATACATATGCTCTCGGCACCGAACGTAATTTTCCATATTGTGGGGACAGTAACACGGATACATTCTTTATGAACACTGAACTGTAACAGCTTCTGAATTTCATATCCATCTTCCATCAAACACAATCACATCTTTATTTGGTGTCGATGAACAAACCATGAATGCATGAAGCAGAAGGCTCTGGGATTTGCACATTGTGAGTTGATGTTTGACACAGTAATTAGGCGTAGGGTTTCACTGGAGGATAGACCCTCCCTGGAATAGAGGGATAAATTTAGTTCCCCTGTCAATGCTGTGGTAAATAAACCCCCCGGGGCCGTGCTGCTTTACCCTTGAGCGGATATATTTCAATCCGTGACCCACTAGAAGTGTCCGGTGGTAAACGCACAGGAGCTGTTGGGTGGTGTCAACCCTCGGTTCTGCTGAGGCCACGGAGTCCCGGTTCCTGTCCGCTTGGGAGACGCACTCTGCACGGACTAGTCCGGACAACAAACCTCCGATACGAGGTTTTATAATCCTAAACTTACCAAGAGGAACTTTCATTCCCCGGGAAGCTAGCGCTGAGCTCCAGGTGCCTCTACGGGAGTCGGGTTCGGGTCTGGTCCCTGGAGTCTGACCCGATGACGGGCATTGAGAGTAACGATCTCTTCTGAAGGTCCTATAGAGGCCTCGGCATCACGCGTTAAAGGTTCCTCTCAAAGAAAGCTCCAATCTCTACTTTCCATCTGGACTCAGGTTTCAGTGATGACCTCCGCCTATCATCTCCACGGCTGTGGACACGGTTAAATCTCTTTTGTGGGCCAGTGATGCTCAGGAGCCCAAAGAAAAGAAATCCCTGCACGCTTCAGCCCATCCAGGCCACTGTGACGCCGTCGACCTACAAACAGAACCAGTCAATAATGGATGAGGCGTTTCCTCTACCGGCCGTGGGTCTGTGGGGAGGCCCCCGGAGCTCGTGCTCCTACAAGCAACCGCTGCTTCATTATTCATACGGCTGTTTTAACGAAGAGGTGGATCTCTTGTTACTCACCGGCCTTGTAAACAACCACGATCACCGCTCTCACTTTCTGATGTTACCCTCCTTCTCTTTCTCTGTAGTGTGTTGGAGCTCTTCTTTGTCGTCGGACAACACAAACCTTCTCTAACCCTCCTTCCTCTCACGATCGAGGGCTGTGAGGGAATCCCAGCGAGCCGGGGTGGAGTCGAGGGGGCAGGGGGGCAGGGGGGCAGGAGGTCAGGGGGTCAGGGGGTCAGGGGGGCAGGAGGGGCAGGAGGGCAGGGGGGCAGGAGGGGCTGCGAGACTTGGCCCTTAAAACCTAAATCCACAGCTGAGAGGATGGAGGGTTGGGGACCAGACTAGAGGACGGGGGTTACACAGGAAAAGGTCGGTACTGTACACTGAGAGTCTTTTAGTTTGGGGCTAAAAGGTTCCTGCAGGTTCCTTTGGGGGGAACATTGTCTGTAGGCATCCACCATGATGTTCCCCTTTCACACTCCAAACAGCGTGTACCAGTCGTCTCATGGAGCTGCCTATACAGTGGGTGGCATGTGTGTGTGTGTGCATATATTTGTGTACTGTGTGTGTGTGTGTGTGTGTGTGTGTGCATGTGTCCTAGTCGCGGCTCCGGTTGCGCTTCTTGAAGAAAAAGAAGGGCGTCTTCTGAGGCGGACCCAGCAGAATGGGGACCTGGTTCATGTGTGTGATCCTGATCTGTGAGAAGGGGGTAGAGAAGGACACGGTGAGGACACAATACAAGCTTTGTGCAGCAAAGTCTTCTCAATATCTCTTTTTGACGAATTCACCGCTGACAGTCATCTCGTCCTGGCTCTTCACAACAGGCCGTTATAAAATCACTCACCTTGAACATTACCTTGAACATTACCTACACAACAGAACGAGTTCTATCTCCCGCCCCCGTGAAGGCCCACTGAGATGGAAAGCCTTTGAAATGGCGTGAGGATGAATAGAGAATACTGTGATACTGAGGGCGTGACTGCGTTGGAGGTTGAGGCTGGCGGTGTGCAGAGGAGGACGATGAACAAAAGGTCGAGGACATGAAGCCCAGACGGGACAAAAGCTGAATGACACTCATCTTGGTCCAGAGGCCACCGGCCTCTAGGGGGCGCTCGGCACGCCACCGGTCAACATGACTCGCTCACTGTTTGGCTTTGGTCGAGGACCGAGGTGGTAAACACCGCAGACCTCTGATTGGTCGGAGAGAATTGTCCCTCCAGCGACATCCAGCACAAACCCGTCGCCAATAGCAACCGAGACCTTTATAAAATGGCAGCTCGCAAACACTACGCTGCACGATTGAGGAAGTTGCTCCGTTCGGTTGCCGATGAAGGAGTGTCGCGTTGAAGACGATGTCGTGGCGGGTTTCATGTGGGAGTCGCTTTCTCTGGGACAAGATCCCGACATCTCTTGGGACTAAAGGGGTCTTTGAGTTTGATCCCATGCTGAGAGCCACATGAGAATCCCTATTTTAGCAGAATTGTCAATGACTGTCATTCAGCTCTCACCGTGCAGGGGGGCTGCATCCAGGGCTCGCCATCGATCTGCATCGGCAGCCGCCGGGACGTCCTATGGAGAGAGAGAGCAGAAGGACGAGCAAGAGGTGGGGGGGAGGGCAAGACAGAGACAGAGAGAGAGAGAGAGAGGGAGAGAGGGGGGTGGGGGGGGAGAGAGAGGGAGGACAGGGTGAGGTTGGAGGTTGTGAAGGTCAGATCACACACACCTCTGAGGCACGAGATGCCTGTTCACACCGCCCCAGGACGAGTCAAACACTGCACCCTTTGTTCCCATGAGAGCCATTCCCAGACTGGCCCCCACTCTTTAAACTCACAGACCCACTGTATGTGTACACACACACACACACACACACACACACACACGCACACACACACACACACACTCAAAGTTGGTTTAGGACTTTCATGCATGCCTCTCCGGCTGGAGAAACCCAGCGTGGGAGAATGAGTGTGATGAATGCTCTTTTAATTCTGGTCCAGGAAAGTATTCAGGACAGTTTGAGGGAAACCACTTGTAAACGTCACTCCGTCGGTTCAGTAAACAAAACAAGAGTCGGATCCCACAAGAAAAGCACAGAGCATTTGGATGTTTGAAATCAAATACTGATACAAATCTTTAGTCATTAGCATCCTGGAACCAAATCCGAACTATAAACTACAGTGTGTACACACACAGGGCATACAGACGACTCCATCCCGTGATTGTCTGACTCATTTAGTAAAGAATGCATTTATAAAATACATAATTGATGTTATTGGCTGGATGCTGCAGGGATTTTAGACTCAAAAACACTCAAGAGGAATGAATGCATTTTTGATCATACATGCGTTGAATGGATGCATTCGCTTCCAGTTGGTTAGCCAGGAGGAAGATAAAGGAAGGGGAGGGCACAGGGAGGCAACACCACAGGGGAGGAGGAGGAGGGAGACCAGGAGATGAGGAGGAGGGAGGAGGAGGGGAGGAGGAGGGAGGAGGAGGATGGAGGAGGGGAGGTGGGGAGGAGGAGGATGGAGGAGGAGGGGAGGAGGATAGAGGGGAGGAGGAGGATGGAGGGGAGGAGGAGGAGGATGAGGAGGGGAGGAGGAGGATGGAGGGGGAGGAGGAGGATAGAGGGGAGGGGGAGGAGGAGGATGGAGGATGGAGGATGGAGGGGAGGAGGATGAGGGGAGGGAGAGAGACCAGAGATGAGGAGGACGGAGAGAGGAGGAGGATGGAGGGGGGGAGGAGGAGGATGGAGGATGGAGGGGAGGAGGATGGAGGGGAGGAGGAGGATGGAGACCAGGAGATGAGGAGGACGGAGGAGGAGGGGAGGAGGAGGGAAGAGGAGGGGAGGAGGAGGAAAGAGGAGGGGAGGAGGAAGGGAGGAGGAGGGAAGAGGAGGGGAGGAGGAGAGAAGAGGAAGGGAGGAGGAAGGGAGGAGGAGGATGGAGGGGGAGGTTCTGACCTGATGGTGACGTTGGTGCACTGAGCCAGTCTGCGTCCAGCGCTCTTCAGTCCGGTGTAGATCTGACCCATCTCTATCGCCCCTTCTAGGCCAACCACCTCCACTAGCTGGTCACTGAAGTCTGGATGGACACACACACACACACACACACACACACGCACACACACACACACACACACACACGCACACACACACACACACACACACACACACACACACACACAGAGAGAAACAGAGATAAAGTTATAGGCTCTTTACCTAAAAATGGAGGTACAAGATAAAGTCATTATTTACACTTAAAACACAGATGGAGTCTATAAATTCACAGCGAAGGTGCAAAGTTTCCGACTAGTTGCTCTTCACATATCCAGCAGTAACAGACGTGATGATTCACTGGGAGTCGTGTTGGTGTCCACCTGATGAACGTCCAATATTCTCTCTCTTTTATCTCTGTTTTTGGTCTCCACCAGCTCCTGAGGGGGACGCCTGTCTCTGTGGCTGCTTGATGCTCCACCGTGTTCACCAGCGAGTCTCTAACTGAGTCTCTCTATCATTTGCATGAAGTGTGCTGGTGGTGCAGCTCCTCTCAGCGACCCGCCCCCCCTCCCGGGTCGTTCGTCAAACATCGGCCCATCGACCAATGGCGTAGGCCGAAAACCACGCAGCTCCGCGTGGCCGTAGTCACGGCGGGAGCAAACCAGGAAGTCGAGTGATGCGGAACAAAAAGAGAGGACTGTCACCCAGCACACCGATGTTCATGTCCCGCGTGAAAGCACCAGTAGCCGTTGACTTATTCCAAGTCACGTACATCAGTTACATACGTGATGTAACACGAGCGGGTGAGAGGGCTGAGGGCCGCATGAATAAAGAGCTGAAACTCAACACATAGCTCCGTGCAGCCGAGCGGAGCCGCTGATAGTTCCCTCAGCTTCATCGCTACGAGCAACCTCCATTTTCTATGAATTGGTACCATGAAAAATATAGATTATAACCACTTTGATGTGCAGGGCGGGCGGGGACGTCCACAGACATGACCTTAAAGGTCAGCGATGATGTCATCGTGACATTTCCCTTCCAATAGGCTTCAGCTCAAAGGGAACCCAACGTGATGGCAGTTTATGTGTTTGCATGGATCCGGCAACTTCACAGGTTTTTACAAAAAAAAAAAAAAAAGAGAAAGAAATCTGAGAAATGTTTCGTCTTCGCAGCCGGCGTGATGACTTGTGAGGCGCTACAGCAGAACCAAGGATCTACTGCGGTCGTGTCCGGACACGCCGACAGGAGCCGAGCTGGAGGAGCCGACTTTATTTTGGTAGATATTTGAATGTTTTTATTCTTTTTCTTGGTTTAGTTGTTTTAATGACTATATGGATGACTCGGTATTCTCTTCGTTCTCAACCCGTTCTCAGAGTCGATTCAGGCCTCCAGCTCAACGCCTCAACATATTACAGTCCTTTTTGGTTTTTTCAAGCTCGCAAAAATAAAAATAAAAAACTGTGTTTCTCTGAATCAGAGGCGTCTTAAAATGTCAAAGAAGGACTCAGCGGATCCGAGTCCATTAAATCTCTCAGAATTGTGACCACTTTCTCGTGATTGCAGGTTTCTAATGTTAAAGCCGGACAGAAATAAAGACTAAAGAATAAAGAGTTTCTCTCAGTGCAAGACGAGAGAACGAAAAGGAGTGTGTGAGAGGCACCAAAGGGGAACCGGTCCAACCGTCCCCCGAGGGTCCCCGTCCTCGAGACGGGCCCCGACCTGTAGCGTCTGGAGCCCCAGGCTGCAGGTCGCCCCGTCTGTCTGTGTAAACAACATTAATAATTTCCCAACGTCGTCGGCCCTCGTTTCGAGCTCCAAACAGGAAACAGGTTGCATATTTCTGGTTTTGCTCCGGAGACTAAAACCCTGACGCGACGCGGTGCTCGGGCGAGTCTGACTCGGGACTTTTCACGCTCTGAAGGATCTCAGGAAAAAAGGTAAACATTGTGTCACAAGCTTCTGAACTCCGGCCTGCACGGTAACCACGGAAACACCTTTTGTGTGGCATTGAGTTTCCTGCAGCTGAGTCACCGACACTCTTTAATATTTCAGATGACAATTCAAAAGAAAATGTCAGAGCAGAGCAAGAAACAAATCTTGAGGTTTGTGAGTGAGAATGAGATGCTGAGCAGACGTGTTGGTTCGGAGAAAACTAATGCGATGCATTACATGAGAATGTGTACATTGATATCAGAAGGTTACTTTGATGTCAGCATTATTGTGAACAACATTTATGATGTAAAGATTAATATTTAGATCTAAATGCTGTTTCAAAGCTTTTTTTTTTACACAGATATAATTCTAGATAATTTATTCTAGAAATCGGCTTCATAAAATCATCCTGTGAAGTTTTAATTGTAGAATTGACAGAAACAAAAGCTGTGAATACAACAAACACAAACCTGTGAGGCGACCTGATGAATGTACGGCTACTAGTCGCTCTCTTTTGGCTCCGTGTTTGGTCTCCACCTCTCCTCCTCTGTCGGCCTATCAGCCGCAGTGTGCTGTGTTTACAATATTCAGACATGGAACTGAGCTGAAGATGAAACGTATCTGCTAATGCCTCTTTATGACCTCCATAAGAACGCTGCACGCCGCTGGAGACCCCGGCTGGATTGCTGGGAACCAGAACCAGGACCAGGACCAGGACCAGAACCAGGACCAGGACCAGGACCAGAACCAGGACCAGGACTGAGCGGGGCAGGCTGTCAGACTCTGCTGTATAAAATGAGAAGTTTTACAAAGGGAGCCTGGTGCTTGGGAACAGTACCGCTTATGTCCACAGGGACGACTGAAGACCAGTTCTCATAGTAGCTTTAATATAAAACTATTGATAAGCGCAGCTTTAAATGTACGTTTCCAACATAATTATCTAAATGCTGTTTCAAAGCTGTCTTCACGTTGCAAAGCATCAAGAATACAACTTCATACTGAATCATGTATTTAGTATTTAGATACAAAAAGTCAAATATTAATCCTAGACTACAAAACACTGGAATCAGAATATAAAATGTAGTTTTTACTCCCACCAAGGTTTGTGAAAACCCTAAATTACCCTGGACGTGATCTGAGTCACAGTCCCTTCTCCCATTCACCCCACACCCATTCATGCCCCATGTTCATGCCCCATGTTCATGCCCATGTTCATGCCCCATGTTCATGCCCCATGTTCATGCCCCATGTTCATGCCCCATGTTCATGCCCCATGTTCATGCCCCATGTTCATGTCCCATGTTCATGCCCCATGTTCATGCCCCATGTTCATGTCCCATGTTCATGCCCCATGTTCATGCCCCATGTTCATGCCCCATGTTCATGTCCCATGTTCATGCCCCATGTTCATGCCCCATGTTCATGTCCCATGTTCATGCCCTTTGTTCATGTCCCATGTTCATGTCCCATGTTCATGCCCCATGTTCATGCCCCATGTTCATGTCCCATGTTCATGTCCCATGTTCATGCCCTTTGTTCATGTCCCATGTTCATGCCCCATGTTCATGTCCCATGTTCATGCCCCATGTTCATGCCCCATGTTCATGCCCCATGTTCATGCCCCATGTTCATGCCCCATGTTCATGGTCCTGCATCAGAAGCAGAAACTACTGCAGACACATGTTCACCAGACGAGCCGCTCTGTCTCTGCAGGGCTTTCCAGGAAGTAATCATAATAGGATTGGGCGTCCATAAAGAAATAAATGCTGGACAGTTGGAGACTTAGGGATCAACAGGACCGGTCACACAATGGCTGCATACGACAGATGGGAATTAAAAAGGAAGGCTGGATGTAAAGATGGAGTCTTTTTTTTTTTGCCTGTGAAATCCGTAAAAACGGTCGTATACGGACAGAAGGCGTAAAAATAAAAAAAGGTTCCAGTGAGTGTTGACATGTCCTAATTTAGGATTTTAAAACCGTTCTATTCATGTATCCTTTTCCTGTTGTACTATGAAATGTATAAATCCCCCTCCTTCGCACACCCACCCATACACCTCTACTTCCTCCGAACACCAAACATGGGCATGCCATCCTGCCAGCGTCCCGGCGTGAGAGCCCGATGGCAGAAGAGCCCACGGAGCTGGTTCTCACCTCCCCGACGATCCCGCCTCATCAGAGCTCTGAGCCTTTGACTCTCGGGCAACCGCGCTGTTACTGCTCAGTGAGGTGGAGCTAAGAATAGACCAGAACAGCCTCTTGCGTAACACCGGCACAGTGCATTCTGGGATGGGATGGCATTGCCTTGCCAAGCAGCGGGCAGCGTCACTGCTGTGCTGCACTATTTCTCTCTGCTGTGCAGCAAAGCTGAAGTCATTTCAAATTCCTTCATTGTTTAAAAAATAAATAAAAAAATCACGCTTTATATGGTCAACATGTATCTTTTACAGTGTTAAACTGATATTAATCTGGACCAAATACAAGTTATATAAAATGGTTGCATTCATGATTAAAACCTAAAATATAAATATAGAGAAGTAAGAAACAAAGACTAGAAAGAGAAAGATGAAAATATAAATTAAAGGAGAATGGTGGCTGTATTCTCGAGTCATTTTCAACAGATCCCATGAAAAGACCAAAATAAGCGATGCCCATCTGTTCTTTAACTGGAATTAAATTGCATTTAAATTGCATCTGCTACGGAAATCACTTCTCCTGTTTTCTCCTGTGAAAATAAAATCTTAAACCATTTTGGATTAATTCAACGGCACTCGATCAAACACAGACACCGGCATGACGACCGTCTCCACTTAGACATAAAAAACTATTTGCGATACTTTTATAGTAAAAAAAGAAATTAACCTAAATACCATTTTCGGTATCTGGAAATCGCTGAAAAAATATTCGAGGACTCAACATTGAAGTTCACAACATCAAAATATAATTTTTAAATGTAAAGACTTGAAATATACTGAGTAGTAGCAGAATAGATATCCACATTTAAAACAACAGACGTAACGTTGCAATCGTAAACAACTGTGACCGTTGTAGCCACGCCCCCAGGAACTGCCACGCCCCCAGGAATGTTTTGGCGCGGCAAAACCATGCAATATATAGTGTAATTATGTAAAATAAATACTGTTATTGTATAGCTCTGGTTTTGTTTTATGTGTAACATTCATGGCTGAGTCGCTGGATATCCCTCGTAGGTTTGAGGGCAACAGTTTTGAAGCCTCGAGTTCGCCATCTTGTTTTTTGGCCATCGCCATCTTGTTTTTCCGCAGCCAGAAGTGACACAAGAGGGAGGAGCTTAGTGCAACCAATAAGGAATAAGACGTTTTTAAGCAACCAAAATGTTTCAGTTCACTTTCATTAACCAGAAACACTGTGAAAGGGTTAAAGTTTTAAGTTGTACGGACAACTCCCAGACTGGACAACGCTGTGGTAGAGACCTGTCAATCACCCTGTAGCCCCGCCCCTAAAGCATCCCCTCTTTATGGTCTGTTTGACTCTAAATGGACCATAATTTACTAAATGAACATCATGCTGTATTGAAGAAGACTTGAAACTAGAGATTGAGACATAAACTCATGTTTACAATGTTTACTGAGGGAATAAATCAAGAGAGAAGTAGAGTCATTTTCTATAGACTTCTATACAACCAGAGGAGTCGCCCCCTGGTGGTCAGGAGAGAGAATGCAGCTTTAACACATGAAGCTTTGACTTCTATACAACCAGAGGAGTCGCCCCCTGGTGGTCAGGAGAGAGAATGCAGCTTTAACACATGAAGCTTTGACTTCTATACAACCAGAGGAGTCGCCCCCTGGTGGTCAGGAGAGAGAATGCAGCTTTAACACATGAAGCTTTGACTTCTATACAACCAGAGGAGTCGCCCCCTGGTGGTCAGGAGAGAGAATGCAGCTTTAACACATGAAGCTTTGACTTCTATACAACCAGAGGAGTCGCCCCCTGGTGGTCAGGAGAGAGAATGCAGCTTTAACACATGAAGCTTTGACTTCTATACAACCAGAGGAGTCGCCCCCTGGTGGTCAGGAGAGAGAGTGCAGCTTTAACACATGAAGCTTTGGCTTCACTTTCAGAATTAGAGGTAGCCGCCTGGTAACATTGATAATGACAATATATGTCTTTGGTTTAAGGAATATTGCGCTTTCAAATACGGGGAAAATGAGTCCAACGGGTCTCTTAACGCATGGCGACTCTCTTCTCCTTAAACTAACAGTATCTCTGCTAAACAACCCGACAGTTTGAAGGTTATTTGTATCTTCATGACGGTGTATGTGGAATCAAAAAGAAATAAACTACAGTGCCCACGTTCATGGTAATAAAGGAGCATGTCACTCAACCACAATGGAGCTCTGTGGCACAGAGGAGCGAGCTATATCGGGCCTTGGCCACGCAGACAATATGAATTAGCAGCATTTACTGCTGGTTATCGTCTTTTCATGGGGATTCATTGACATTCAGAAAAATATAAAATGTGCCGTACGCTTTTGAATTTAGCGGTGAGCTATTTATAACAACCCTTCAATTAGAAACTGAAAGACGAATTATAAATCCCCCAGAGGAGTAGCTGCAGCTTTCATTGTTCATCAGCTTGAGGTGTTAGGCTATAATTATTAGCAGGCATATTTGTGTATCCTTCCTCCGCCCACATGGCCTCCCCCACCCCGGCTTGTTATTGTCTCAGGGTGGCCGGAGTCATGGCAGATGGTCAAGAAGAACGGCAGCTCACCTCGCCAGCTCCGACGGAGGTAAAGGTACGGGGGAGAGCACAAAGAACACTATGTTACTACGATACGGTGCAAAAATACACCACGTCACCGAATCCTCACGCGGGCTGTCGGCACCCAGATGGTGAAATCTTCACTTTTGTCCAGAAACTAAAATCGTCATGAGAATTTTTTCCCAGATGGGAGAAAAAAAATAATAAGAAAAAGAATCATGGGAAGGAACAGATTGTAGGAGAAGCTTTGAGAACTGTCGTCTCTTCCTTTCCCATCCTGTTTTTAAAGCGATTGGCCTCTTTAAGGATCATTTGTCACTCATTAACTTTCAGTAAATGTATCACTGGAAGGTCATCCACTCTCTCAGCAACCACGGAGAGCAACTCAGCGGCGGGTGAATCAAAGTAATTATAGCGTGATGGCTTTTCTCTCCCCTGTTGTGTGAGAAGAGCACAATACGCAGGCTGTGCAGCCGATATAGCCTCATCGCAGTGTCGCAGCTCGACTGTTGGCGTGGAGGGTGGGCCGGTGATTTGTGGACCTTGGGAGGCAGGAGAAGGAGAGGTGAGGGGAAGGGAGAGAGCCAGTGACGGGTGGAAGAGGAGGGGGAGGAGAGAGAGTCGGACGAGCAGCGAGAGAAAACAAATGAGTCATGGAGGGGAGAGCAATGTGAACCGGGTCAGAACATCCCTGAAATAGCTGATTTAAAAAACACAAAAAAACAAAAAAAACACAGAGAACAAAGGTTGTGTGAGTGTTGGGCAACTTATCTGAGAACTTACATCAGTAACTTTACTAATTACTCATCGGAAGAAGGAATCCGTTTGCACGTCCCCGTCAAAGTTAAAGCCACGAGTCAAATGTTCTTTGACATCAGGGAGATATTTTAATTAGTTAATTAGTATTTTTGAATTTCCTAGAAATGAAAAAAAAACACCACATTGTGGTTTAACAAGGTCAGGCCACAGTTTGGAGGTATTTACCATGGGCTGAACCTCCGGTTCTGAAACGTGAAGACGACGCGGAAGTGTCTAAAACCTTCATTCTCTCTCCTGACCACCAGGGGGCGACTCCTCTGGTTGTATAGAAGTCAAAGCTTCATGTGTTAAAGCTGCATTCTCTCTCCTGACCACCAGGGGGCGACTCCTCTGGTTGTATAGAAGTCAAAGCTTCATGTGTTAAAGCTGCATTCTCTCCTGACCACCAGGGGGCGACTCCTCTGGTTGTATAGAAGTCAAAGCTTCATGTGTTAAAGCTGCATTCTCTCTCCTGACCACCAGGGGGCGGCGACTCTGGTTGTATAGAAGTCAAAGCTTCATGTGTTAAAGCTGCATTCTCTCTCCTGACCACCAGGGGGCGACTCCTCTGGTTGTATAGAAGTCAAAGCTTCATGTGTTAAAGCTGCATTCTCTCTCCTGACCACCAGGGGGCGACTCCTCTGGTTGTATAGAAGTCAAAGCTTAAAGCTTCAACATTCACATTCGGTTGTACTAAAAAGACTCTAAGGACTCGGCTGTTCTAAAGCATGTGGCATTAATATCACAGTTTAACTAGCTTTGATATGCTAGATATGCTAACGGTAGCCACCTTGCCTCGCCCCTCTCGAGCTCCACCCACTCGTCCAAATATGGTCACTTCCATGGCTCCCGGCTCGGTGTCCGGCACACTCACAACTCCCCCGCTTAAACCCCTGGACACTGCGTGCGACATCCACTTTATTTATGTGCATCCTTTCCAGCTCAATCCACAGCAGGAAATTGAGGAAATCTGATCTGAGAGCAGGGAGGAAACAAACAGGGAGGGAGCGATGGCGCAGAGATAAAAAGTTGAGGCGGAGCTCGTGATGGGACCGGGGCCGTCCTACGTGAAGCCTGTTCCTGTCAGCTGTTATCCGTCTTCATCCAGCGGACAGGGTGGACTTTTGACCTCACTTCACTAAAACATCAGACCGGTTGACTTCCCTTAAAACATTTGCTGAGTGTCATCTACACCTGGACGTCAGGACAGAAGCCCCACTGAGAGCTGCTGTGATCTCTCACCTCTCCAGACATGGAAACCAGGGGTTCGCTTCCCTCGGGGTAAAACTCAAAATACAAAACCTTTTTTGCTGAAAAAAGAAAATCAATGAAGAGAAACATTTCATAAGAGCGGAAAACTGAATGCAGTCAGCGGAGCTCTCAGCGCTCTGCAGACTGTAGCTGATGAAGGATGACTTCACTGTTGGTCTTTAAGTTCATTTGCATCTTATTGTTTTGGTAACTCGGCTGACACCCGCACAGCGACTTCTTCTTACGGGGGATTCTGGAGAACTCGCCGCATTCACCGACTTTCTCCTATTTTTTATTTTCTCTTACGTACGAAACACAATTTAAGAGAATGTATGTATGTTCAATTACAAAAGCCTAAACTAAAGAAATGACACTTCATAATTATGTTGACTTTACCCTGTTTGACCCAATGACATCACCATTCATTTAAATTGTCCATTGATGCTTTGTATATTGTCAACACAACAACATCACTATGAACATAAACTATTTGACCCCTTCCTGGTGAGTCCAGCCTTCAGGTGGCGCTGCACCTACCACACACCTGGTTTCCCCTGACTCGGTTCTGCTGCTAACAAACGACAGGTTTCCTTTACGGATGTCCGAACGCAGGACGCGAGGCCTCACACGGTGTTATTATTGTTCATGCTCGGGGGCATTCCTCATTTACACAGTTATCTGAAGTTGGGAGCTGAATCTGAAGGACTAAAAAAAAAGCACGAGAAATAATAAAAAAAAGATTCTTGCGTGGTGTCCGATGTCTACTCTGACTATTAGACCGAGCCCATCAGCTCTTAAAGGAACGGGTCCCTGACCCGCGGTTGGATTCCTACTCAGGTTGATTTAAGGACGGCCTCAACGGGACCGCGTTCCAACTGTATGTCACTACAGGCCGGCTCGGTGTCCGGCTCGTGGTTGTTTCTGTCCATGCAGAACAGAAAGCAGAGCCACGCGGTGACTCAGAGGACCGGAGTTTCATCACTGAGGTCAGAAGAGCCCCGGGCGTCTCTCAGTCACTCCGGGTAACCCTGCTGATCGCATTAACCGCAGCAAATAGATTTAAAAGCTTTAGTTTATTGCGCCAGAGAAAGCAACTGCCATAAACAATTAGTGGTATGATAAACATGTGCACACACACACACACACACACACTAATGCATACCTCTCTGAAACTAGAGCACTCGTCTCTGAGTCCTGTTTCCAGATAGCATTAGCAGGAGAAGCTAATTTGATGAAGGTTCGATCCTGAGGGAAAAACTCTGGAGCACAAAAGAGAAGATTCCATCACACACGTTCAAACGTGCACGAAGTGAATGAATTCACAGAAATGTTGACGTGTTTTGCTAAAGCCGGACCAACGGGTGAAGCTCGCGGCCCCGAACTTTACTCTTCACTTGTGAAATGCATTCGCACAGAAAAAGACTTTTAGTCCCATAGAAATATGGGAATATTGCAATAATAATCAGGGTTATTATCTAACTGATGTTTGGTCACCACAAAATAAAAAATCCCTGTAAATTGCAACGCAATCCAATAAAAAACGCAAACGTTGTTGTAAATAAACTCATAAAACATAGCGTTTGTAATTATTGCGTCAGAGAAGAGACGATCCGACTCATTTCGGGGAGTGTTGCTTTGTGGGATTGCTCTAATGATTTGCCTCCTGCAAACACTGTTTTTCATTATCAATTAAGAAATTGACTGTTCCAAAAAACACAAAATAGGGACAAAATGCTTGTTTTGTCCAAAACCCCAAATCATGGAATTTACAATAACGTAGAAGAAAGAGAAACCTAAAGCGGCCCCCCGCCTTACGATACTAAAGACTTTTAAGTAAAGGCAAAATCTACTTGGTCAGATTCAGGAAAAGACTGGTTTGGGTTAAAATAAGTGTGTTTATTACTTAGTGAAGTACATTTATGTGCGTGATGTAAACTAAGTAAGTTACGTAACTTCTAATAACGGGTCTTTTGGGGTCAGGACACTAACAGTGGTCTCCTGGGTGAAAGTCCCACCATGACATCGTCTCTACACTGACTCTTTATATGTCACCTGACTTACACTCTTACTTTATTTTATTTTGCTAGCTACTTTTTAAAATTTCTTATACATTTTTTATTTCTTTATTTAAGAAAACATCGGTACATTAATATAAGAATAAGTACCATTAGTACCATCGGTCCATAAACAATTTATCAAACACAGAATTAGTTTTAATTGCCTTCTTATTACCCCGTATGTGTACAGATTATAAAGCCCTCTTGTGATTTTGGGCTACACAAAATAAACTGAATTGAATCATGACGTCATATTAATGCAGGTAACTCTTGCGAGTGTGGAATTTCCCTAAAAGTGTAAAAGTGTTACAACACGAACCGAGAGACGTTTCCTCGGAGTGAAATCAACTCCTCTCCGACACAAACACCAATTAAAACGTACGCGTCACCGAACTGAAGACGACAGCCTGTTGGGTCGTGTTGCAACGTTCAGAGTTTATCTGTTTGAGTTACAATGTTCAGAGTTTATCTGTTTGAGTTACAATGTTCAGAGTTTATCTGTTTGAGTTACAATGTTCAGGGTTCATCTGTTTGAGTTACAATGTTCAGAGTTTATCTGTTTGAGTTACAATGTTCAGAGTTTATCTGTTTGAGTTACAATGTTCAGGGTTTATCTGTTTGAGTTACAATGTTCAGAGTTTATCTCTTTGAGTTACAATGTTCAGAGTTTATCTGTTTGAGTTACAATGTTCAGGGTTCATCTGTTTGAGTTACAATGTTCAGAGTTTATCTGTTTGAGTTACAATGTTCAGAGTTTATCTGTTTGAGTTACAATGTTCAGGGTTTATCTGTTTGAGTTACAATGTTCAGAGTTTATCTCTTTTCCTGGTCAGTCTGTAATGAGATGAGGAACATCCCTTCAAGTGAGGAGTGTGTTGGTCGTCACTTCTTTAAGAGGCTGGATTTAGGTCAAGAGTTAAGACAAAGCTGAAGATTCTCAGCAGGAATGGAGTTAATGACTCTCACACGGACACAAACACAAACAGCTCCGTGTTCTGTGGCTGTTAATCATACGAATCTTATTCTGGACTGAGCGGTGCTGTGGAGCCGGAGCTAAAAGAGGAGGCTAACAGAGGAGTTAGCTAACGGCTAACAGAGGAGTTAGCTAACGGCTAACGAGGGCCCCACAGGGGACCACATGGTGAGTTTGTGTTTTCAAAGGACGCTCTGTCTGAAGAAGGGGCACTCCGGCCTAAACGCCCACATTTTACAAACTCCACGTCCCGAGTTGGACATTTTTTAGTTCAAAGTGACAAACCTCAACCAGAGTAACCCTTTCAGAGCCACAGAGGGTTACGCAACACTCCTGAGCTGATTAAAACATGTATATTGGTTTACAGTTGAAGAGCATAAATAACCTTTTCATCTCAGTTATTCCTGTGGCTCTGTCCATGACGGGTGAAAGTGTTGTGATTCCACTATACAGTTGAATACATGTGTCCTTCTTCTGATAGAATTATTACATTTGTTTTATTACACAAATGTACACAATCAGCTTTAATACGTTATGTGGGAACACATTTGGTTTTTGAGACATTCACGGTTGATGGGATTGTGGATCTTTCAGATCAATTTGAGGAATCTCTCCGGTTTACATGTTCCACTTGTTATTGTAAGTGTCTGGTCTGGGTCTAGTCTTGGTCTGGGTCTGGGTCTGGTCTTAGTCTGGTCTTGGTCTGGGTCTTGGTCTGGGTCTTGGTCTCAACCCCTCAAGGTCTTCATCACACTCCGGCTTCGGTCTTGGTCTTGATGCCAAACAGAAACACACTTCCATCCAAAAACACTTTTTCTTGCTGATTTATGACGCCGTTTGCACGTAAACGGTGAAGAAAACTGAGAAACAGATGAACATTTCAAAGAGACGAGGATGCAGAGACAACGAGGACCGTGAACTCTGCAAAGAGACCCGGAGGAGACCGAGCGTCATGAGGATTCATCATTTAGGTGTGATACGTTCCCCCTCATGCATCGACTAAGAGCTGAAGTTCATTTACTTAAACCCCCCCCTCGCCGACCCCCCTCCTTCTCACGCCGTAGTATCTTCACTAAAGTCTCTCTTGCTCTTCCTCTCCTCCGATCCTTCACTTCGGTGTAGCCCTGAGATCTCCATGGAAACAGGTTTAGGTCAGTCGGCAGAGATGCAGGAACAAAGTGGAGCGAAAGAGACAGAAGTGGGATGAATGGAGGAAAGCAGAGTGGGTTGTCTCCAATGTTTGAGAACATCAAACTCAACCAGCGGCTGTGAGGAAACTCCTCCCGGAGATCAGCTAAATAATATAGAAACGTAAACTGAAGAGCATAAATAACATCTCAACTTGACTCTGACTCTCTTTGTTGTATTGTTTAAATGTGAATAATCAGCCACGTGGTGTCCTTTACAGTTATTTATTTAGCTTTCTGTTTCCTGTTGTTGCTGCCGTTGGTTGATTTTTTGTTTTTTTTCGTTTAACTGAACAAAAACGGCTGATAAAATACACAAAGAGAGAAAATGGTGATGTGAGAAAAGTCCTCACAAGGACTTGCAAGTCTCACACACACACACACACACACACACACACACACACACACACACACACACACACACACACACACACACACACACACACACACACACACACACACACACACACACACACACACACACACACACACACGACGAGGAGGCATTCGGATGAAAAACCTTCCCCACCTCACAAAGAAAATCACACACAAGCAACTCAAGTAAAACTACAGCTGACACTTCATTTGGTTCACCAGCCGGTTAGTTTTGACTTCCATATATTTACATTTGGGGGACTCGTGTGAAACACTGTCTCATATTTCTCAGAATGCAATGACACGCTGAAGCAGCTGGACCAGGAAACGTGAATGTGATTGTTTCAGGTGAGTAAGTAACTACGCTGCTCTTATAACATGCAGCAAACTGTGTGAGAAACACAGACACAGGGACAGATACATGTATATAAATATATATAAATATATATAAATATATACAGCAAAGAAACAGTGGCACCAAAGATTTTGATGTTTTACAGCTCGTCCTAAATTTCTCAACTGAGGCTTTTCTGGGTGGAGATCTGTGGGCGTCCTCACCAGAACACCGGTCTTCTTTTAGCTTCGTGGCGATTGCATTCACGCTTCAAAAGATACGTTTAAGTACCGTAAACGTTTAGTTTACCACAGAGCTTATTGTCTGCAACAATCCAAAATCAAGAGGAAATATCCCGTTGGCTTCTTGACGAGGTAACCATGGCGACGCTAACTTCTGGAAATAAGTCATCCTGCAGCACATCGTGAAAGAGCAATCGGCCAATGGGGTTACTCACTCACTCACTCACTCACTCACTCACTCACTCACTCACTCACTCACTCACTCACTCCCCCACTTGGCCACTCCAGGTTCCCCCACTGGGTCACTGCAGGTTGTGTCGAAGGTCTCATACACTTTAAACTAAAAGAAATCTGCATTTCATGCTTGAAAATGGCTCAAAACGTCATCTACTGTTATAAATGATCTAATCTACCTCCTGAAATAAAGAAATGTTACCGCCCCCAATGTGTCCCACAGAAGAAGTGGCCCTGGTTTCATCCCTCAGTCCCTTGCCCCCCTTTCTGCTGTGAAACGAGGCAGTGGGTTGACTTAGACTCGTACCCAGGGTTACGCTTTAGTCACATGACCTCTGACTCACCTTGCATGCAGAACTTGAGCTCTTTGGCGTCGGTGACGGTGCCGGCCGGCATCCTGTCGGGAACCTTCTTGCTCATGCGGTTGTAGTTCCTCCGCTTCTTGGTCTCGCCCCACAGGTTGGAGCCGCCGTGCATGCTGGGAATGTTGAGCACAGCGATGCCCTCCAAGGAGGTGTTGCTGAGGTCCATGATGATCCCGTCGCACTGAGGGGGAATCGAAGAAACAGATTTACATTTTTACATTTAGCTCTGCTTCGACTGACGGGGGACAAGGTTTCACGTTAAAGGAATGAAGCTGCTGTACGGCGGTCCAGGCCACTAGGGGGCGGTCCAGGCCACTAGGGGGCGGTCCAGGCCACTAGGGGGCGGTCCAGGCCACCAGGGGGGCGGTCCAGGCCACCAGGGGGCGGTCCAGGCCACCTCGGGGCGGTCCAGGCCACTAGGGGGGCGGTCCAGGCCACCTCGGGGCGGTCCAGGCCACTAGGGGGCGGTCCAGGCCACCAGGGGGCGGTCCAGGCCACCTCGGGGCGGTCCAGGCCACCAGGGGGCGGTCCAGGCCACCGCGGGGCGGTCCAGGCCACCAGGGGGTGGTCCAGGCCACCAGTGGGCGATCCAGGCCACTAGGGGCGGTCCAGGCCACTAAGGGGCGGTCGAGGTCACCGTGGGGCGGTCCAGGCCACCAGGAGGCGGTCCAGGCCACTAGGGGGCGGTCCAGGCCACCAGGAGGCGGTCCAGGCCACCAGGAGGCGGTCCAGGCCACTAGGGGGCGGTCCAGGCCACCAGGAGGTAGTCCAGGCCACTAGGGGGCGGTCCAGGCCACCAGGAGGCGGTCCAGGCCACCAGGAGGCGGTCCAGGCCACCGCGGGATCTGAATACGATGTAGTAACTGTACATGTTCGTCTGCAGGTTCTCTGAGAGCTGAACCCAGACTGTTTCCTGTTTGTTAATAACTGTATGAATGAGCACATGAAACCCCAAACAGAATATTGTCATGTTCTGTGTTCACTGAAGTGTGACTGTCATTGTGTTGGGGAAGAAATACAGCAATAAAAACAGCGTTTAACTGCTTATTAATGCCTTCAATTTGTAGCAAAACCTTCCAGTTTAAGGACTGCAGACATTGAAAAACAGGTTCAAAAGGATGTGGAAGCCTCGTAGAGGGAGACGGTTGTGGATTCTGTGCAATAAAGGGAATAAATATAGTGCTGTGGTAGTTTAAGTATCAGTAAAGACCAATAACAGCGTTGGCTTGTTTGAGTGCTTTGTTTTCAGGCTTTAATAGCATCCAACGATCATCTGGGCTGAAATATATAAAACCACACTGACATGTTTTGTCTCTCCGCTGTCACTGAAATCCATGCCGCTTTTCAGCTTAGCCCCTCCACCCCTCCACCCTCCTCCACCCCTCCTCCACTCCTCCACCCTCCTCCACCCCTCCTCCCTCCACACAAAGTCTTTTATCAAACACGGTCTCTGCAGACAGAACTACAGTAAAGAAAAAAGAAAAACACAAATACGCTTCCAGAACGGAGTCGGTGGTGTGGAGCAGCCGGCTACGGTGCACGGAAATGATTCACAGATCAGCTTCTTGTGTTACTGATTGAGAGGAAGCTAACGCTAACATCCAGGCTAACGGGCATCACAGATATTAGCGTATGATTTGCTGTATCATGGAGTGAGATCCGATGCTTGGACCCACTTGTTTTGAGATGTATTTAGTCCTGATGCAGTGCCTGGACGGAGGCCAAGTGTGCGGTTGTGTGAAGCAGCAAAAAAGTAGCAATAAAATAGGCTGGCCCAAAAATGAAAGCAGATATGAAGTAACGCTGTTCGGTGGCCTCGCTCTGAGTTACACTGCGCCTCATCTGAAGCATCAGGTTCCTCCACGCGACGGAGAACTCCGCGTTGCTGTGACTCAGCGTGCACGCTCGATTGGTGCCGAGTCAAAGCAGATGCTAAAAAGCTGGACTTCACACATCGAATCAAGTTTGACAAATTACGCAACACGTCAGCAGCGTACCAGCTCCAGAGACCGTCGTATTTTAAGGTCATATTAATTCTGGGCCACTCTTATCATTTCACACTCACACACTAAGGGCCCCTAAGACAACTTTCCTTTTGTGTAATTTCCAGAAAAAACACTAAAAAGCTGAACTTACATGAGGGCCATTAAGATATAAACATGTTTTCACACCACTCCAAAGATGTTATTCACTAAAGACTATATTTATGAAGATGGACGACATGACAGCTCCCAAAAAGTGAAGCCAAAACATTTCGATTGCCCCCTGGTGGCTGGCTGCAGCATAGCTCGTAAGCCCCGCCTCCTCCACATGGGACATGGGCCCAACAAAACAAATTATCTAAACACACGTCAAATAAGCTTTTCCCAAAGATGATTATTGATATTTTTTGAAGTACTTATGCACTTATGCATATTCAAGTGCAAATTTGATTTTTTTTATTTTGGTTTTGAGTAGTTATTTGATGCTATAAAAAGGGGCTGAGACGTCATGATTGACAGCTGTGATTGACAGCTGGTCTGAGTGAAGTAGGCTCAGGAACGGTACGAGAGAGGGGGACGTAACGTTAACTCTCCATAACCATCATGGAGTCTGCGGCGGTGCTCGGCTTGTGATTGGTTCGGGCAGGTGTGTGTGGGCGGGACCGCTACTGACAGAGATGGAATATAATATTCATATCCACGTTCTTATCAGTGTTTATGTTAGCTTAGAATGAGCCACTTGTACGGAGCGGGTCCTCTACACAGGGTCCTCTACATGGGGTCCTCTTCACGGGGTCCTCTTCACGGGGTCCTCTTCACGGGGTCCTCTACACAGGGTCCTCTTTACGGGGTCCTCTTTACGGGTCCTCTACACGGGGTCCTCTACACGGGGTCCTCTTCACGGGTCCTCTACACGGGGTCCTCTACACGGGGTCCTCTACACGGGGTCCTCTTTACGGGTCCACCGTTTGTTTCTACAGGGGCCCAGACCGGGCCAGACAAACACCGGCTCCAGCGAGGGGCCTTTTGTCCCCTGAAGGCCACCGTAGCTCTCCGACATGCTCGGAAAGTGAGCGTCGGAGTATTCAGCCGGTTGCAATTTGCAATCTCACCACTAGATGCCACTGAATCACACACGCTGGTTTGATTCATACCAGAATATGTCTTTCCAACAATAAATATCGTGCCTTCCATTGCCATGCTTACTCTTGAAGATGAATGAATGTTGGGCTTGAGCCCTGTGAGACGGCAGCTGGTTTGCGTCCCCCCCCCGATGGTTTCTCTCGTGTGTCTCGAGCCGCGCTATAAGCACCCAGGTGACAGATTATGCGGCGCCGTATGACAGAATGAGGCAATCAGTGACTTTATGGAGCATTAATTTGACAGCGCGCTATGAATAGCCCGCCTCATTAACACGAGAAAATCACTTTGTTGTAAATCTTTGCGACACATAAAAGAATAACCGCATCTAAAAGTCTGTCAGCGACAAAGGAGAAGCAGCCTTGTTGACGTGTCCGTACACGAGGCGCTCCATATTTTATTGTTGCTTTTGAAAATCAAATACGGTATATTGTTGGGTATTTAAAGATGTGTTGTCCTAATTTCTGTCAGTCGCACACAGACGGCTCCGATCCGACTCACCTCCACTTCGATGCATTCGTTCAGCTTCTTGCAGGTGGCAGAGATGGTCTCCGTGGTGCCGAACTCAAAGTACCACAGCTTGTTCTTCATTCTGAGGCGAGAGGGGGCAGAACACAGAGGACATGTTTTAGACCGACACGCTCACATGAAACTCAACACGCACACGAGTGCACCGCCGGCAGCACCGGACACACAGTGAGGCCGTCCGGGGCCTCGAGGCGGGTCACGTTCTGAACCCGACAGCTCAGGACCAGCCGGTGGCCACGGAGGCCGAAGCTCCACCCGAAGCTCCACCCGAAGACACAGGGGGGTGGGGGGGGCATCGCTGGTGGAGGCTCTGCGATCGGGGTAAATACTATTGTGGTTCAGAGGATGTTTCCTCAGAGGTGACCTGGTGGATCTGGTTCCGTTTACATCACAATGTCATTTGTGGCAGTTTTTAGGGAAAAGTGTCCGAACAACATGGTCGAGGGGACGCCTCCGCTCGTCTCCGGCTCCCTATACTACGTCAGTATGAGACAACGAGGACCACTGACCACGGGTCATCACGGGTCAGGTGACCAAAGTCCTGTACTCGGACAACCGAGCAAGGCTGCAAGTCTAAAATCTACTAAACCAAGAGAGACCACAGGAGGTCAGACCTCAGGTCTACTAAACCAAGAGAGACCACAGGAGGTCTGACCTCAGGTCTACTAAACCAAGAGAGACCACAGGAGGTCAGACCTCAGGTCTACTAAACCAAGAGAGACCACAGGAGGTCCGACCTCAGGTCTACTAAACCAAGAGAGACCACAGGAGGTCCTACTAACCAAACCACACACACAACAACCACCACAAAACCAAAAACACAACAAAACCAAAAACCACAACACCCACACAAACCAAAAACCACAACACCCACACAAACCAAAAACCACAACACCCACACAAACCAAAAACCACAACACCCACACAAACCAAAAACCACAACACCCACACAAACCAAAAACCACAACACCCACACAAACCAAAAACCACAACGACCTCAGGTCTACTAAACCAAGAGAGACCACAGGAGGTCTGACCTCAGGTCTACTAAACCAAGAGAGACCACAGGAGGTCTGACCTCAGGTCTACTAAACCAAGAGAGACCACAGGAGGTCTGACCTCAGGTCTACTAAACCAAGAGAGACCACAGGAGGTCTGACCTCAGGTCTACTAAACGAGTCTAAAGGCTCATGATGAGACTCTGATGTGTCACCTGCATTGCTCCACACATGACTCGTCATCTCAGGACGGGAGGCTCGTTGTCACGGTGACGAGCTGCTGATACACACAACACCAGCGTGTTGACACAACCGCTCAGGCGTACCGGTGCCAAGGTGCCACCCGGGCACGGGGCACCGGAGAACACTCACGCATTCAGACATTGGAACAGAACACAACTTAAGGAAGGTTTGAAAAGGTTTAAATGTTTTTCTTTTCCTTCCTCACGCACACTGAAATAACGGAGATGAAACTCGGCGTGAACTCTAACTGCTCAGCGACTTCACACAAAAGCATGAAAAGAGTCGCGCCTGTTTATTCCACTTGAAACGTAACCTGAATGTCTTTAAGCCGCCGCGCTCCTTCACATGTTTTCCTCCCCGCTAATTGTCTTTCCGTCCCTTGTTCGCTCTCTTTCACCTTAATGCCTCCCCAGAAACCTCCGCCGCTGTCAAATCGGGGGATTATGAGCATATTTGAGATCACAATTAGGAACAGTTGCGATTCTCAATGAGGCGAGCTGCCTAACCTCATTAAGCCGCTTCCACTTGAGAGACGGTCTGTAAAAAAACAAAAAGAAATGCAATTAACTCGTAGTTTTCCCCTCTCGTATGGACAGAGTGCAACCGGGAGACAGACTACTTCCATAAGCCTTCTCTCTATTATTCCCATGTTTATGCACCAAAACTGGTGACATGCCGGAACAAAAAGGATGTTAAATTATCTTCAAAACAGGAGGGGGGTGGGGGGGGGGAGAGGGGGGGTTTGTCCCGATTTTTAGTCT
>JACSYO010001003.1:305000-377500 GCA_016806645.1 Ophiodon elongatus | reverse complement strand
CATAAACTCATGTTTACAATGTTTACTGAGGGAATAAATCAAGAGAGAAGTAGAGTCATTTTCTATAGACTTCTATACAACCAGAGGAGTCGCCCCCTGGTGGTCAGGAGAGAGAATGCAGCTTTAACACATGAAGCTTTGACTTCTATACAACCAGAGGAGTCGCCCCCTGGTGGTCAGGAGAGAGAATGCAGCTTTAACACATGAAGCTTTGACTTCTATACAACCAGAGGAGTCGCCCCCTGGTGGTCAGGAGAGAGAATGCAGCTTTAACACATGAAGCTTTGACTTCTATACAACCAGAGGAGTCGCCCCCTGGTGGTCAGGAGAGAGAATGCAGCTTTAACACATGAAGCTTTGACTTCTATACAACCAGAGGAGTCGCCCCCTGGTGGTCAGGCTTCACATTTCAGAACCGGAGGTCGCCTCATGGCTCTCACAATGTCAGTTGATTGGTCGACCAGTTTGGTCCAGACTGAAATACAACAACAGCCTTTGGGTGCGATGCTCATGGCGCCCGTGTGCCAAGTTTTAGGGGTCTAAAGGAGGCGATTTTGTGCACCAGGTGTGCAATAATTTCTGTTGAGTCGTCCTCAAATTGAAGACAATCTTTGGCTGCTAGCATAGCTGTAGACTCTCATTCTTGTTTAACCAGGATGGAGATCTATGGCCCAGAAGGATGCAGGAGTAAGCAGGCTTGGATACACAGACACTCTTTTTACAAGATCTGTTGACAATAAGAAGATCGTAGATCCTCACTAATCTTATCCTTTAATCATATATTCATATTATATGTTTGGGATATCTGCACTGAGCCTCCGGGTGTTTTTCCGATTGGACAGGAGGGGCACATTTAATGGAGCTCTGCACTGATTCTACGACTCATCTCGGGGAGTAAAACTCATGTATGCTGAGCGTCTGGAGGAGCTGTTTCAAGTTTGAGTAAAAATCCCCTGATGATGTAATTATAGAAATTATCTCAGATTATATTTGCGACGTCAAACAAAACAAAAGCTTCTTTTTTTTTAAACTGACAAATGAAGCCAGCAGAGTTATTGATTCCCGTGCATTGAAAAGGTCTCTTGCTGATGTGACAAGGGTGAATTTAATATTCTGGTCAGTATTCCTTCTCATCCGACTCTGGATCGCTGCTCTCTGCTGAACTCTCTGTCTCGTCAGACCGAGGCAGCTCACCCGGTTATGTAACAACTAATGAGACGTCCACACACTTGAAGATACCCCTCCTCTGTCATTCTATCAGCCTTCATTCAGCTCACAGTGATTTCCTCATTTGCCCTGAGAACTTAACCTGAACCAACAAACGAACAAAAAAACAACTAATACTTGTCGTTCCAAACATTTCTGTCTGGATTATGGAAACTATGGCTGCGGCCCAGTTTGACTTCACATCCTCTCGCCTCACGGCTAAGTGCTGCTTTAACACAACCGAGGCCGATACATTGATTCCACCACGCAGGCGGGTTTTGTTCTGTTATTGATTGCTGACGATGGCTCTGTGTGATATTGGGTTTCCATTGTAAAGGTTGCCAGTTGGTTATGAGATTGCTTGTTAGCTAATGATGTTAAAACGTTGGAGCAGGGAAGGTTATCAGTTTTTCTGGCTGGTTACCCCCCTGGTGTGAGATACGAGGACCCGCCTCGCCCACGGCTCAGTGCATTCTGACTCCTTGTAGCTGTTTCCTCTCACCTGCTGTTGAACTTCTCAGGGTGCTTCTCCCGCATCAGATGGAAGCGATGGGCGATGGAGGCGTCCTGCAGGAGAGAACAAAGGGAGACCACGTTACCAACAGGGCATTAGCAAAAACCTACACATCATCACAGCTGGCTAAAGGTCAAATGTAAAAATATGACACTCCAGTTCAGCCGTCTCCTACTTTTAGAACGTTCTGACGTCAGGGAACAAGACATCCGTCTATATTTGGTAAGTGAATTAAAGGGAAATGATGGTGTTTGTCTCAATGCCATTTTATACTTTCATCATCAGTGTGGCTGCATGGGTGGGCGTGCCTCAGGCCATGTTTACACCGGCCTTATTTAGTGCATTTGAACCGACCCCGCGCGCGTTGATCCCCTTTGGTGCGGTTGGTTTGGGCTGGTGTGTGTTCTGGTCCGCCTACAAAGAGGTGGTCTTGGTTGTGAACTCCATTCTAACCAATCAAGCGTATCAACTATGTGTCGTGTCATTGCTTTTTACTGTTTTGGGGACTTGTGAAGTATTAGCCTAAATTAGACAATTATTAGCTAGCTAGCTAACTGCCTTCCTCCCCGCTAGGAGACTAGTTCCCTGATAGGAGGGCAGTGACGGACGGACCGCTTGGATCTGGTGCCACCAGCCCGCTGTTTGGCTGTTTGGCTCATTTTCTTTACCCAGTGTAGCATGAAGGCATCGTGGAATTAGCAAGTTAGCTAACTAACCAGTCAGACGCTAAATGAGTAACATTTTACAATTGAATGCTTCACCCACAAAGCACAGGAAAGCTCATTGCTATCCCCGTATGAGTGAAGACCTTTTGCAAAATAATTTCTGTAAGTTAACACAAGCAGCATAAAAACATGGTGGAATTAGAACGCTAGCTAGCTAATCAGCCAGCCAAGTTAGTCACATTTAACAATTTAATGCTTCAGCCACACACTTGGCTATATGACCAATAATCAAACGATATTTCCAACACACGACTTTGTGAACACAAACCAGAACAGTTGGGTCATTCACAATCATTCAAGAACTAAACCTGTAGCCAATCACCGACAGGTCTGCACATATCTGCTGCTATCGCACTGTAACACCACTCAGACCGTTATTTATTATAAACAATGCTAAATATGTTGATTTAATCTGTTATATATTATACTATACCTATGCTTTCTATTATATATTATAATACACTTTACTTTGATGAGTGGGTAAACGGAGAATGTGTACATGTATGTTGTATTGAAATACAATAAAATAAAAAGGTTATGTTAAATGATCCTGTATCATACCCAGTCTATACTGTATTATATTTTATATTTCAGTCATTTTAAGCCATCTGAACAGTATTCTGGGATATACTACAAGAAGCTTGTGTATTTATTTGGTTTCTGCAACACCAACACTGAAACATGTCCTGCAGTGATTCAGCCTGAAGTTGGATGAACTCTGACTTCTGACACAAAGCAGCATTGAACGAAAGGTCACACTTTAATTGGAGCGGGCCTCAGGCTGGACCCCCCCCCCCCCATGTGTTTAACCCCTGACCTCTGGGTCAGAGGTGAATGTAACCCTGATCAGTCACGAGAGCAGCCTCGGTGTGACCTCACTCAGACAAACACACACCAGCGGGGAGTCACAACAGCACCATCGATGCTCTGGATCCTGTTTCAGCATTTTTCATTCCGAACGGAGAAGTTTGATAAGACACTGCAGGACCCCCGCGATGGGACGGACACGGTGACCTCCCATAGGAAGCACACTTTGATGACTTTTGAAGCGTGGATGCAATTGCCATGAGTAGGAAGATAACGCTGGGCTAACGTTAGCAAAGGGGACGAGTGTTTGTCATGATGACGTCTCATTTAGCGACTTGTCAGCTACCGCCTTTTTTAAAAGACTTTTTTAAGCTTCACAATTCACGAGAGATATTTTCTCATGTATTTCATGTTTTCTTATTTCAGACGTAAAACCCCAAACCCGTTGGCTTTGTGACGAGGGAACTCATTTCCTGGTGTTAGGATTCGTTCTTACAGCACTCTCTACACACACACACACACACACACACACACACACACACACAACCGCACACACACAACCGCACACAACCGCACACAACCGCACACACACACACAACCGCACACACACAACCACACACACACAACAGCACACACACACAACAGCACACACAACCGCACGCACACACAACCGCACACACACACAACCGCACGCACACACAACCGCACACACAC
This sequence comes from Ophiodon elongatus, assembly GCA_016806645.1. Lineage (NCBI taxonomy): Eukaryota > Metazoa > Chordata > Actinopteri > Perciformes > Hexagrammidae > Ophiodon > Ophiodon elongatus. The sequence continues at coordinate 373,534 of JACSYO010001003.1, read as the reverse complement.
ACAACCGCACACACACAACCGCACACACAACAGCACACACACACAACAGCACACACACACACAACCGCACACACACACAACAGCACACACACACACAACCGCACACACACACAGCAGCACACACACACACACACACAACCGCACACACACACACACACACACAACCGCACACACACACAACCGCACACACACAACCGCACACACACACACACACACGCACACACACACACACACACGCACACACACACACACACACACACACACACACACACACACACACACACACACACACACACACACACACACACACACACGCTGCTCTGGACACTTGATCTTTCAGTGGATGTGATCAATTAGACGGAGCGGCTTTAATTCGACTGCCCGTTGAGTTTGACCAGAGCTCGGCCTGAGGACGTGGTCTGGTCTGTCCCTGATAAACAGCCGCTGTATATATAAAATAAGTTCAAGATGCATGCGCTCATAGATTACATCGATTTTATGTCAGAGGAAGCAGCATAGCTAACGTAGACGTATATGCGGCCGCGTGGTGGAGACGCTGCACCAGAGCTGCAGATGGAAAGTGTCACTGTGCTGGAGTCAGTAACGATGTTACGTACGAGGACAGAGTTGAGGACTGTATAATAATAATATAATGTATAATAACACCATCTGGTTCTGCTTAAAGTCCTCAACAGAGACAAGACGCATGACACAACCCGACTCGCTGCCACCAGTTAAAGACGATAAAGACATGACGAAGAAATACCACGAAAAATGGATTAACTGCTATAATATAAAACTGTAAATATATATAACTGGAAGCTACAATCCCAACACAAATCTATTTATTGTATTACATGTGGAGACAAACATGATGGAGGAGTCTTGCAAAACAAATACTTCATCTGATACAGTAAGTTCCCAAATGTAGGGATAAATGAGCCTTTATGCACTTAAACTAATTGGGCCTCAAATTAGTCATTTTCATTTTTAATGCATCTTATCCAGATGTAATATGTTCATTGTGTTATTTTTATATAGCAGCTGATGCAATGTTTTGCACAGCATACAGAATATCAGAGGCTCATCCATGAAGGGTATCATTTTTGTAATTTCTTTCTCCTTCAGCTACGACACTTAAGAGAGGCGGAGAGGGAAATGGTGACTGTGCATGTGTCATTTTAGTAAAATTGGAGGCTTTATAATTTCATGACAGAAATAAGTAAGTTTCAAACTAATCTTTGAACAGTCATGGTGACTCTTAGACCAGCTGTTGTACACCAACGGGCCCTGGGCCACTAGAAGGCCCCTGAGACTCACCAATGGGCCCTGGGTCACTAGATGGCCCCTGAGACTCACCAATGGGCCCTGGGCCACTAGATGGCCCCTGAGGCTCACCAACGGGCCCTGGGTCACTAGAGGCCCCTGAGGCTCACCCAATGGGCCCTGGGCCACTAGAAGGCCCCTGAGACTCACCAATGGGCCCTGGGTCACTAGAAGGCCCCTGAGACTCACCAATGGGCCCTGGGTCACTAGATGGCCCCTGAGACTCACCAATGGGCCCTGGGTCACTAGAAGGCCCCTGAGGCTCACCAACGGGCCCTGGGTCAATGGGCCAATGGGCCCTGGGTCACTAGAAGGCCCCTGAGGCTCACCAATGGGCCCTGGGTCACTAGAAGGCCCCTGAGACTCACCAATGGGCCCTGGGTCACTAGAAGGCCCCTGAGACTCACCAATGGGCCCTGGGTCACTAGAAGGCCCCTGAGGCTCACCAATGGGCCCTGGGTCAATGGGCCAATGGGCCCTGGGTCACTAGAAGGCCCCTGAGACTCACCAATGGGCCCTGGGTCACTAGAAGGCCCCTGAGGCTCACCAATGGGCCCTGGGTCACTAGAAGGCCCCTGAGACTCACCAATGGGCCCTGGGTCACTAGAAGGCCCCTGAGACTCACCAATGGGCCCTGGGTCACTAGAAGGCCCCTGAGGCTCACCAATGGGCCCTGGGTCAATGGGCCAATGGGCCCTGGGTCACTAGAAGGCCCCTGAGGCTCACCAATGGGCCCTGGGTCACTAGAAGGCCCCTGAGACTCACTAATGGGCCCTGGGTCACTAGAAGGCCCCTGAGACTCACCAATGGGCCCTGGGTCACTAGAAGGCCCCTGAGGCTCACCAATGGGCCCTGGGTCAATGGGCCAATGGGCCCTGGGTCACTAGAAGGCCCCTGAGGCTCACCAATGGGCCCTGGGTCACTAGAAGGCCCCTGAGACTCACTAATGGGCCCTGGGTCACTAGAAGGCCCCTGAGACTCACCAATGGGCCCTGGGTCACTAGAAGGCCCCTGAGGCTCACCAATGGGCCCTGGGTCAATGGGCCAATGGGCCCTGGGTCACTAGAAGGCCCCTGAGGCTCACCAATGGGCCCTGGGCCACTAGATGGCCCCTGAGGCTCACCAATGGGCCCTGGGTCACTAGATGGCCCCTGAGGCTCACCAATGGGCCCTGGGTCACTAGATGGCCCCTGAGGCTCACCAATGGGCCCTGGGTCACTAGATGGCCCCTGAGGCTCACCAATGGGCCAATGCCAAATGGTTAATACATAAAAAAGAAAAGAACTTTGGTAATATATAAACCAGTTATTTTTAAAGCTAAAACATGCTCAAGAATTCACATAAATAGAAAAGTCAAACTAAAATGTATAATTTCAATGACCAGTAACGCTCGTCAATCAGGTGTTTTTCACTACTAGCTAGCTAACGTTCCCTCGGATGCAGCAACACAAAATTTCCTTTTTTACGAAAACAAAGTGATGTGAATTTAGGTATTCAACTATCCTCCATTAACGTATGGCTTTACCAATACAGTGCACTTTCATACACAATCCTCACCAGAAGCTTTACAGCTGCAGATATGAGATATATATATATATATATATATATATACATACATATGCTATACTCTGCTGATGCTCAAACTGAGCAGGCATCTGTTACACACACACACGTTTGTGATTTGGGTTCGTACAAGAGGTGCATATTTGCACCAGAGTCTGTCATGGTGCGGCTCTGACAGGCGAAGAAGGCACGTGATGGTCGTTCTGGCTCCTCGCGTCCCCGTGCAGGTGTTTCACGGCATCGAGGAGAACGGAAGGTTGTGACATGACGTGGACAGGGGCAATTACACGCATCGCTCTACTCGTCAACCTCCACGGCCATCGGCCCGCTGCGACGCTCCTCACTCCGCCGATGTGCTGACATCTCTCAGCATCAGCCGACGTGTCCGATCCTGAAATAGAGCTGCATCTGCGTTCTGCTGGCAGAGAGTCGGATACTGGAACCAGGGGGGGGGGTGGGGGAAGGGAGGGGGGAGGGGGTGTGGGGTGGGGGGGAGCAGGGGAACTACTTCTCAAGACACACGAACACCTGTACTTGTATAGATCTTTTCTAGTCTTCAACCACTCAAAGCTCTTTAACACTACATGACATCATTCACTCATTCACACACTGATGGGAGGAGCTAAGGTGATGGGAGGAGCTAAGGTGATGGGAGGGGCTAAGGTGATGGGAGGGGCTAAGGTGATGGGAGGGGCTAAGGGTCCACCTGTCCATCAGGAGTAGCTACCATTCACACACCGTAGAACAGCTACAGGAGACATCAGGGTTAAGTGTCTTGATCAAGGACACATGGACATGGACTAGTGGAGCCGGGGATCGAACCACCGATCCTCTGACTGAAGGACGACCCTGCTCACCACTGAGCCTCAGTCGCCCACGACAAGAGACCAGAACAATGTTGCAGAGCTCAAACAAACAAAGCAGCTGATTCTCATGGAAAGGTTACTCATCACAACAAGCGCTCGTGAGAAGGAAAGAAAGTAGCCTCGGAGCAGGTTGTTATTTTTTCCCTGATTTTGGTACAATGTGGCCGGTGAGTCCGGCACAGCGTGTGGACCGGGGGCCTGGACAATGACACAAAGTGGCCCCGAAGGCTTTCCTAAACACGTCGGGCTGTTTCATGCCCCCCACCCCGACCCCCCTCCCCCTCGCTGCAGGCAATCACTGACCAGTCCTCGCATTTTTTATTTTGTTGGTGCCTTCTGTCTCCTCCCTGAAAAATCCGGCTGCAACAAAATGTGACATTTTCCGTCGCCTGTGTGATGAAGGTTGTTTTGATCTTGCCGTTTGAAGTTTTGCACACGGTGCGCGGGGGCATGAGGGGGTGCTGTTGGACGGGTGAGGGGGGAAGTGGGGAGGGGAAATCAACAGAAAAACAACAACAGTAAAAAAAAAAACCAAAAAAAAACCGCTGGCTGGAAAATGTCACCTCAGTGGGACCAACGCAGAGAAAGAGGGCGTCAGTTCACCCCATTGTGTTGCACTGGCCTCTGGAAAGGGGCGTGGCCAGCTTAATGTCAGAGAGAAATGTCACCGTCGGCCTCTAGTCTCTCGTATCCTACGGTTCTCTCATCGGGGAGCGACATCAACAGACACTGTCTCGGGTTTAAGAGGTCTTAATTTGTTTTCCTATTCAAAGAAACTACACTCTTATTATTATTATTATTATTATTATTATGAAGGCCCATTCCTGCCGAGAAAAGAAAGACAAATATATGAAAAGTTCTGCATAATAAAAATACTAATATGGTAATAATAAAATGTCCGAATTAATTTCACTTATTTTTTAACTTGGACTTAATCATATTTATTATTCATATATTTTCAGTATTTTTTTGGTCTTTTTCTGGCTTTTAGTAAAAAGTGTAAATACGGTTTTAAAATGTAACTGCTCGTTGTGTTTGCTCTTTTGATTAAATTAACATAATTTTTACTTTATTCAAATATTTGTTTAAAATGTAATCCTTGTTGGTAAATGGGGATTACGAGAGTTTTTTAGTGTAAATATTTTAAGAAATAACACCTAAATATGTTTATTTATGTTGTCAAGGATATTTAATGTCACAGTCTCAATCTACGGGCAACTTTATCAAAAATATACAGAAGTGTTGTTTCTCCTCCGCCGTCCAGACGAGTTAGAAAGCTTCAAACATCGAGTTAAAACCGTGACCGGCATCAACACGTCTGCTCCGTGCACGTTCGGTCAGAATCCATATTCCAACAGCAGATCCAGACGGTCTCAGAGCGACGGGTGTTCCACTTTAACGAGTGACCGTGTTAACTGGTGACTGAGGCTGAGCGCAGAGTCTCCAGTTATTTATATGAATATCTGTCCACTAAATATTGGACAGCGTGTCCGGAAAGTCCATTTGTTTAGGTTGCACTTTGATCTTCACGGGTTGATGCCCTCGCTTGACAAGCGGTTGCTTCCATTACAAACTGCGTGCGCACACTTTCGTATGTCATCATTTACATCCGTAAAAAAGGCTCTGAAGCCAAGTTTTCAGGGGCTTTAAAGACCCGTCCAGGTGTTTGTGAATGTGTTTGACCGTGTATGTGTGTGTGTGTGTGTGTGTGTGTGTGTGTGTGTGTGTGTGTGTGTGTGTGCGCGTGCGCCTGGTGTCCTCCCGTCTTTAAGACCAGCCAGGTGTCACTCAGCACGGTCATTCATTACCGCGGTAACCTGGCCTGAACCTGGCAGGCGCTCACTTCCTGTCACTGATACTTCCACTGACCTTCAGTGTGTGCCAGCACTACTCCGTCTCTCACACACACACACACACACACACACACACACACACACACACACACACACACACACACACACACACACACACACACACACACACACACACACACACACACACACACACACTTTCTGTTCCTGTTTCTTGAACAAACTCCAACACTCTGTTCAACAGCGTTACATTAATTAGGGCCTCCGTCAGAGAGTCACTGTAACTGATGCGACTCTCTTATGAAGAATCCTGGTGCCGGTGCCTCCGGTGTGGCGGAGTGACGGCAACGTTACACGTCGGTCTAACGCGTCCGGGCCTCGTAACATCGCCATATGCTTTCAAATGTAAATGCACAAGCGCAGTGATGATCTTTGAGGTTTCAATTCACAAGCATTCCAACTGCAGGACGAATGAATGAATGTCCAAAACAAAACGCTCGACATACAGCGTGTGAGCAAATGAAACAAGAGTCACGACTTAGAGTCCTGCGAGCCGATGCTCTCTGCTGGACCGGGTGGACCTCACTCAACGGTTATTAATGAGGTCACCGATGTCTGAATAATAAAAAGCCCTCACTTCAACAGATGGGGAACACAGTGAGCGATCATGTCCTCGGCCTGGATTTATTTTTAAGTGTGAGTTCAGACATGCAGCTTGAAAGACGCAGGCCATCTCTAGCCTCTGACTGACTGCAAAAAGAAGTCAGATTGTATAGAAGTCAAAGCTTCATGTGTTAAAGCTGCATTCTCTCTCCTGACCACCAGGGGGCGACTCCTCTGGTTGTATAGAAGTCTATAGAAAATGACTCTACTTCTCTCTTGATTTATTCCCTCAGTAAACATTGTAAACATGAGTTTATGTCTCAATCTCTAGTTTCAAGTCTTCTTCAATACAGCATGATGTTCATTTAGTAAATTATGGTCCATTTAGAGTCAGACAGACCATAAAGAGGGGAGGCTTTAGGGGCGGGGCTACAGGGTGATTGACAGGTCGCCACCGCTACGTCACTCCTCCTCAGTCCAAATATGGTCACTTCCACTAACTAACAAAAAGCCAAAATGGCGACGGCCGAGTCCACAAACCAACGCGGGTGACGTCACGACGGCTAAGTCCACTTCTTAGATACGATCCAGTTTGAATCCAGATACAGGGCTACATTTTCAAGTCATGCATTTTTACTTTCAGAGTGAATAATAGAAATTAAGATTCAAAGTTTTTATCCTTACATTTTAAGATAAATGCTCAGAAAAGACATTGAAATTGTATCATTCATGATACAATTAGACAAACCAGAACACCTACAAAATGGACGTTGTGGTGAGAGTACAAGAACATTTTGCCTACTTTAATTCTATCTGCACTCGGATCCAAGAGGGCTGCAGTGAACTGCATTAGTCCCTTCATGTCGGTCGACCTGCTGCAGTTTCGACCAATCAGGAGAAAGAAAGCAGCAGCGACTTATATGTCCATCAGAAGAGGCTCGGGATCGTCTTCACCCTCCTGGCTAATGGCACAGTCAGGATGCGGTGCACATTAGGAGCTGGCCATTAACACCACGAATCATCTTGCAACCACACAGTCAAGTGCACGCACATACGTACACGTTTACACCTGCGCATCCATCCACAGAAACTCCTGCACGGAGACACGCGCTGCAGAGGGATCAGCTTCCTGCCTGCAACATGAGGTGGCATCTTTAATGGCTGCTGACATGGTGTGATTTCCTTCTCTCAAATTCCTCTCACGAGATTCTTTCCAGGCTGCGGGGTCGAGTGAAAGCGCTCTGCCGACCGGCATGTGCCCAGCAACGCTTCACTCCACTGCTTGTGAAGTGTGTATTCATTTATCAGAAGACATAGTTCTTAGAACGCCGTTTTGAAGAACTTTTTTAGCTTCTGTTTCAGAGCAGGAACTCTGGCAGCACAAGAGGAACCACAAGAGGAACCACGAGAGGAACCACAAGAGGAACCACGAGAGGAACCACAAGAGGAACCACGAGAGGAACCACAAGAGGAACCACAAGAGGAACCACGAGAGGAACCACAAGAGGAACCACGAGAGACGCATCTGTACGTGGTTCACACGAACCAATGCAGCGCAAGCAACAGACATTTTAGAAAACCCATTCGCTGAGTAAACAGCAGACAACACAAAACAAAAATAAAAAACTCGAGCCTGAAAACGAGTGAGAGCCACTCTACAGCAAGCTAACCCTGTAGCACAAAGGCTAATACAGAAACACAATCCATATCTTAAAAGAACGACATCCTTCATATTTGTGCGTTTTCCTACGAATGTACACCTCCGGTTCTGAAGAGTGAAGCCGATGCGGAAGTGTCTTAAAGCTGCATTCTCTCTCCTGACCACCAGGGGGCGACTCCTCTGGTTGTATAGAAGTCAAAGCTTCATGTGTTAAAGCTGCATTCTCTCTCCTGACCACCAGGGGGCGACTCCTCTGGTTGTATAGAAGTCAAAGCTTCATGTGTTAAAGCTGCATTCTCTCTCCTGACCACCAGGGGGTGACTCCTCTGGCTGGGCAGCGTATGCTTTAGGGGCGGGGCTACAAGGTGATTGACAGGTCGCTACCAGAGACGTTGAAATATGGTAACTTCCGTTCTTCGGATGCAGAAAAAGCCAAGATGGCGACGGCGAATCCCCGAACTGGAGGCTTCATCAGGACCAGTGGGGTCTGTGGTTAAACACATTCAGTACTTTAAAAATAAACTTCGATCACAGGAAACAACTTTAGGTTTAGGCAACAAAACTACGTAGTTAGGTTTAGGAAAAGGTCCTTCTCAGGTGCTCCCCAGGGGGCGGGTCCTTCTCAGGTGCTCCCCAGGGGGCGGGTCCTTCTCAGGTAGTCCCCAGGGGGCGGGTCCTTCTCAGGTGCTCCCCAGGGGGCGGGTCCTTCTCAGGTAGTCCCCAGGGGGCGGGTCCTTCTCAGGTAGTCCCCAGGGGGCGGGTCCTTCTCAGGTGCTCCCCAGGGGGCGGGTCCTTCTCAGGTAGTCCCCAGGGGGCGGGTCCTTCTCAGGTGCTCCCCAGGGGGCGGGTCCTTCTCAGGTAGTCCCCAGGGGGCGGGTCCTTCTCAGGTAGTCCCCAGGGGGCGGGTCCTTCTCAGGTGCTCCCCAGGGGGCGGGTCCTTCTCAGGTAGTCCCCAGGGGGCGGGTCCTTCTCAGGTGCTCCCCAGGGGGCGGGTCCTTCTCAGGTGCTCCCCAGGGGGCGGGTCCTTCTCAGGTAGTCCCCAGGGGGCGGGTCCTTCTCAGGTGCTCCCCAGGGGGCGGGTCCTTCTCAGGTAGTCCCCAGGGGGCGGGTCCTTCTCAGGTAGTCCCCAGGGGGAGGGTCCTTCTCAGGTAGTCCCCAGGGGGCGGGTCCTTCTCAGGTAGTCCCCAGGGGGCGGGTCCTTCTCAGGTGCTCCCCAGGGGGCGGGTCCTTCTCAGGTAGTCCCCAGGGGGCGGGTCCTTCTCAGGTGCTCCCCAGGGGGCGGGTCCTTCTCAGGTAGTCCCCAGGGGGCGGGTCCTTCTCAGGTAGTCCCCAGGGGGCGGGTCCTTCTCAGGTGCTCCCCAGGGGGCGGGTCCTTCTCAGGTAGTCCCCAGGGGGCGGGTCCTTCTCAGGTGCTCCCCAGGGGGCGGGTCCTTCTCAGGTGCTCCCCAGGGGGCGGGTCCTTCTCAGGTAGTCCCCAGGGGGCGGGTCCTTCTCAGGTCGTCCCCAGACTGAGTTAACTGTAACTGTATCTCGTAACCGGAGGAGCTATAACATGTGACAGTATAGAATTATACGAAGCCACATGGAGCTGAAAAAGGAGGCGGAGCCTTCACACATGTTCTGATGGGGAGCCTATCGGCCTATCGGTGGCCTCCAGGGAGCCCTCGGCTCCTTCAGACCTCGTCTCCTAAAGGCTAGGCATAAAACGTTACGTATGTTTCAAGCTAGTTTACAACTATGAAAATAATTGCAAACTTAATTTTTGTCCCCGAGGGGAGCCATACAATCTATTGAGCAGATATGAACAGAACCACACAATACACCTTTAATGGGCTGTAGACCAGAAGAGACTATTATGGGCTGTAAACCAGAAGAGACTATTATGGGCTGTAGACCAGAAGAGACTATTATGGGCTGTAAATCAGAAGAGACTATTATGGGCTGTAAATCAGAAGAGACTATTATGGGCTGTAAATCAGAAGATAGTATTATGGGCTGTAAACCAGAAGAGACTATTATGGGCTGTAAATCAGAAGAGACTATTATGGGCTGTAGACCAGAAGAGACTATTATGGGCTGTAAATCAGAAGAGACTATTATGGGCTGTAGACCAGAAGAGACTATTATGGGCTGTAGACCAGAAGAGACTATTATGGGCTGTAGATGGCCACGCGCTCCACACCACGCCATCCCCGATGAAGTCAGCGAGGTAAAGGACACATGACTGTGCAAGCTTTCAGATTCGGCCTTGCCAGCCTCCCGTCTCCGTGGCAACCAGAACCCCCGGAGCAGCATCGGGCTGCGATTGGGAAACGGCAGGAAACGCGAGCCCCGTACGGTCGCCGAGCCAGATTTGAGCGCGGTTACTAACGGCCGCCTCCCCCTGGGTGAGTCAGAGGCCGGGCGCTCGAGTCCCAGAGACTCGGCCATCTGTCGCCACGGAGACGCGATCTGTCGCTGAGTGAAGCGCCGGCGTGTGGTCAGAGCGGAGACAGACGACCTGGACATGAGAGGAGAAGGCTGGTGGCACTCTGAACACAGACTCCTCTGAGTACTCATCCCGTTACTCACACAGTTAGAACAAATGAATAGATTGGAATGGATTCAACGTCAGACCTCCTCACCGCATGCATTTACTGGGGTTTCTACCTTTAAGCTTCATGTCTCTTACCTTTAGCCCACCCAACACTGATGGAGTACACCTGTACACGGCTGCTGTGAGGCGAGGAATGACTGGCAACTGGCAACTGGCAACTGGCAACGCATCATGTGCATATTTAGTTGATCAATCTGTCAGTAGTACACGATGATATTTATTTCAAAACCACAACTTCAAAAGGTGGCTGTGACACGTTAGGGAGGGGGGAGGGGAGGGGGGGGGGGGGGGGGGGGGGGGGGGGAGAGGAGAGAGGAGGGCAGTTACATAACCACACCGTGGTTCATCCTCTTCTCGCCAACAAAACCATTTACTCCTACCTGCGCACATATGTCTCCTTCACACTCATGTCTCCTTCACACTCATGTCTCCTTCACACACATGTCTCCTTCACACTCATGTCTCCTTCACACACATGTCTCCTTCACACTCATGTCTCCTTCACACTCGTGTCTCCTTCACACTCATGTCTCCTTCACACACATGTCTCCTTCACACTCATGTCTCCTTCACACTTATGTCTCCTTCACACTCATGTCTCCTTCACACTCATGTCTCCTTCACACTCATGTCTCCTTCACACTCATGTCTCCTTCACACTCATGTCTCCTTCACACTTATGTCTCCTTCACACTCATGTCTCCTTCACACTTATGTCTCCTTCACACTCATGTCTCCTTCACACTCGTGTCTCCTTCACACTCGTGTCTCCTTCACACTCATGTCTCCTTCACACTTATGTCTCCTTCACACTCATGTCTCCTTCACACTCATGTCTCCTTCACACTTATGTCTCCTTCACACTCATGTCTCCGTCTCCTTCACACTCATGTCTCCTTCACACTCATGTCTCCGTCTCCTTCACACTCGTGTCTCCTTCACACTCATGTCTCCTTCACACTTATGTCTCCTTCACACTCATGTCTCCTTCACACTCATGTCTCCTTCACACTTATGTCTCCTTCACACTCATGTCTCCTTCACACTCGTGTCTCCTTCACACTCGTGTCTCCTTCACACTCATGTCTCCTTCACACTTATGTCTCCTTCACACTCATGTCTCCTTCACACTCATGTCTCCTTCACACTTATGTCTCCTTCACACTCATGTCTCCTTCACACTCATGTCTCCTTCACACTATGTCTCCTTCACACTCATGTCTCCTTCACACTCATGTCTCCTTCACACTCATGTCTCCGTCTCCTTCACACTCGTGTCTCCTTCACACTCATGTCTCCGTCTCCTTCACACTCGTGTCTCCTTCACACTCATGTCTCCTTCACACTTATGTCTCCTTCACACTCATGTCTCCTTCACACTTATGTCTCCTTCACACTCATGTCTCCTTCACACTCATGTCTCCTTCACACTCATGTCTCCTTCACACTTATGTCTCCTTCACACTCATGTCTCCTTCACACTCGTGTCTCCTTCACACTTATTTCTCCTTCACACTCATGTCTCCTTCACACTTATTTCTCCTTCACACTCGTGTCTCCTTCACACTCGTGTCTCCTTCACACTCATGTCTCCTTCACACTCATGTCTCCTTCACACTTATTTCTCCTTCACACTCATGTCTCCTTCACACTCGTGTCTCCTTCACACTTGTGTCTCCTTCACACTCATGTCTCCTTCACACTTATTTCTCCTTCACACTCATGTCTCCTTCACACTTATTTCTCCTTCACACTCATGTCTCCTTCACACACATATCTCCTTCACACTCGTGTCTCCTTCACACACATATCTCCTTCACACTTATGTCTCCTTCACACACATATCTCCTTCACACTCGTGTCTCCTTCACACTCATGTCTGCTTCACAGTCATGTCTCCTTCACACACATGTCTCCTTCACACACATGTCTCCTTCACACTCGTGTCTCCTTCACACTCATGTCTGCTTCACACTCATGTCTCCTTCACACACATGTCTCCTTCACACTCATGTCTCCTTCACACTCATGTCTCCTTCACACTCATGTCTCCTTCACACTTATGTCCCTTTTGTTTATTTAGTCACGTGGACTTTATTTCTCATGTGTTTCACTGTTATTTTTAATCATCAGCTTAATGGTGATTTAATAAAAACAAACTATCTGATATGGTGATGAGTCAGCTGGTTATTTGTCTGTTTCCATGGCGACACTGAAATACACACCATGCTTGTTATTGCGAGTGTGTCTCCTAAAGACGAAGTCCTCAAACAGTGAGAGTCAGTAATGTTTCTAATAGAGCGTTTATGTTTATGTTTATTCTCCCGCAGCACGTTTGTTCCTGACGAATATATTTAATCAAAGTCAGCGGAAACCTGCGTAGGAAGGGTCAAATATCATATTATTCTTTGTTTTAACCCGAAACATCTTTTACTAAAGTTTACCAAGTAACGTAAAGCGGCACAACCGGTTAACATATATATAAACTCTGACATTTATTTTAATAAATATTGTACTGTTGGTACCGGTGGAAGAGCGGCGCTGAGAACTTCACCAACAACGCTGCTTTTTCTTTTCTTGTTTTTTTTGTTCTGTCACCTCTGTAATAAAACACACAACGTCCCTGAGCTTTTACAAGTACCTCCGTCAGGATAAGTAAAACGGTTGCTAAGCAACTGGGACCCGGCAGCAGGTTCCTTCCCTCCAATTAAAAGAGGAAACCTGCCCGAGAGGGACGCAGGCTCGCTGATGAAGCTGCTAATTGCTCGTCCACAAAGACCAATAATCTCCCTGTTGTTGAGTCACCGGGCATCAGGACAGGCTTTACACATATTCCATACTTTATCTGGACGGTTATATATAGTTATTGAGTTAAATTAGTAACTGGTCACTCGGTCCAATTTACATTTAAATGTTTTATTACCTCGTGAGATGAACTATGTCTTTACAAACTTAATTGTGTAAGAATTACCGACATGTTTCCTCTCTTCTGAGCATCTATAACATCTTAATATGACCTCTGTATCTATAACATCTTAATATGACCTCTGTATCTATAACATCTTAATATGACCTCTGTATCTATAACATCTTAATATGACCTCTGTATCTATAACATCTTAATATGACCTCTGTATCTATAACATGTTAATATGACCTCTGTATCTATAACATCTTAATATGACCTCATCTTAAATATGACCTCATCTTAAATATGACCTGATCTTAAATATAATATGACCTCATCTTAAATATAATATGACCTCATCTTAAATATGACCTCTGTATAACATCTTAATATGACCTCTGTATAACATCTTAATATGACCTCATCTTAATATGACCTGATCTTAATATGACCTCATCTTAATATGACCTGATCTTAATATGACCTGATCTTAATATGACCTGATCTTAATATGACCTCTGTATCACATCTTAATATGACCTCTGTATCACATCTTAATATGACCTCTGTATCACATCTTAATATGACCTCTGTATCTATAACATCTTAATATGACCTGATCTTAATATGACCTCATCTTAATATGACCTGATCTTAATATGACCTGATCTTAATATGACCTGATCTTAATATGACCTGATCTTAATATGACCTCATCTTAATATGACCTCTATGTCTGTACAAACCGTGCCACACTGAGCTCATAATTAGTAATAATCATATTATTTCACAAGTAACGTTTGATTGTAATCGGCCAACATCAACACATTTCATCAGTCCATGAGAGCACATTAAGCCACCAGCTGTTAGTGAATGGAGGATTATTCTTTTGTTTGTCAACGAACCACGTACGGTGATATTTTAGTGAGTAACTAACGTGATTCTTGTTCTTCAAATCTTTATTCAACATCTTTTTAGATTCCTTCCGTACATATTCTGAACCTCTTCTCTTCCTTCACACTTTGAGCTACAGAAACCGTTCATCTCTCAGAGTTCAGCTCCTTCAGGAGAGCGGTGCTGTGACCTTTCATATCTGTTCAACCTTTTGACTTATTAAGCTTTTAATGGTTTTCATTTTGAATGGAGTCCTATGGAGAACATCTTCAAATCCTCTCAAACTTCTTCAACTTTAAAAGCTCAAAAGTTCAGCTGCAGACTCCATTTACACTTTTAAATGATGACATCTTCAAATATTACTGTATGATTCAGCTCGTTTCCCTTTTTTAGATTTTCAGCAGTTCTTTGTATTTTCAGCTGTTTTCTGTACTTTCAGTTATTTTAAGTTATTTTCAGAAATTTTCAGAAATTTTCAGAAATTTTCAAATATTTCAGCTTCAAATTTCAACTTTCAGCATTTCAACGCATTTTCAGCAGGAAATGCGTTTTCTAGTTTCCTTTTGTTTCCCTTTCCCTTCTGTTAGACCCCGCCCCCTCCACCCCCCCCACTCCCCCCTCCCCCATGTTCCCCCCACACAGGAAGTGGATACAGGAATGAGTCACATGACGTGCTCACCACGCCGATGGAGAAGTAGTTGTTGACGATGCTGTAGGGGACGGGGTCTCCCTTCTCCTCCTTGTCGTCGGGGACGATGTCGATGTTCCAGCGGTCCAGCACCACCTCGGCACTGTGTTCGATGTCCCGGAGGAACTTCAGCAGGCTGCCGCCCTCGTAGCCTGCAGAGCACACGAGCACACGCATGACACACGCACACGCACACGCTAACACCTTCATTAACCCTTTATGGTGCGGTGTTTGGGGCCCGGCCTGCACGGAGCCCTGACCTCGACCCCGTCCTCGGGGAGGGGGGGGGGGCAGGGGGGGGGGCTGAAGCCAGGCCTTATTGTCCTCGCTGAGTATTTTAGGGTATAAATCCCTGCAGGGTTCACTTACACACAAAATGCTGTCCCATTAAACTCAAGGACGTCCCGACTACCTTCTGTGGGAGATTAGTTTACACATAGACAGGCTGCATGAGGACTGTACTTTTATTTAAATAGGATTATTTCACCGATCTTTATTTAGAGCCCTACAGATCACTGGGAGGTCACACGGCCCCCACCAGGCTCCTCGTGGAGACCACCGCCCTCACCACCCCGAACCCGGGACGCACCCGGGGCCTGGCAGCACCCCGGGGGGCCCTCTGGCTGGTAGCACCCCGGGGGGCCCTCTGGCTGGTAGCACCCCGGGGGGCCCTCTGGCTGGTACCACCCCGGGGGGCCCTCTGGCTGGTACCACCCCGGGGGGCCCTCTGGCTGGCAGCACCCCGGGGGGCCCTCTGGCTGAAAGCCCGCTTCAGGGATCAGAGGCGGAAGTAAGTCGGTGTCACGAGTCACAATTTCAGAGAGAACTATTTCCTTTTTCATACAAAAAAACAATCATCTCTTTCCCACCGGACGCCACCATGATTCATCCTGAACACATGCTCACACACACACACACACACACACACACACACACAACAACACACACACACACACACAACAACACACACACACACACACAACTACACGCACACACACACACCAACGCACACACCAACACACACACACACACAACAACACACACACACCAACACACACACACACACACACCAACACACACACACACACACACACACACACACACACACACACACACACACACACACACCCGCGTATCACACACTGAGGGGCTCTCGGGTAGTTTCCTGAGACGCGACAGGAAGAGCATCTCCTGCGCCTGACGGCACTAACGGTACCCGCTCGGTGGAGGAGGAGGGATTCTCAGCTGATCGCCATAGCGACGACAAACTGCCATGACATCATCTTCCGTTCGTCGGCAACCAAACCGAGTTACGTCTGCACGGCTTCATTCACGTTCGCCAAAGCTTTTATGCTATTTACAGAAATAATTCCGGGTAGAGTGAATAAAAACAATCGCGGTTAAAATCCCACGGTAGCTTGGTTACTCAAACATGGCGGCTTGGGATGATTCCCTCCGACCAATCAGTGAGCTGCACTGCTGAACTTTGAACCTTTTCTGATGGAAAACCCCCAAAAAGAGAGAATGTGAACGTAGCCGCGTGGCAATCCGCTTGACAAGCCGCCGAGATCACGAAGAGCCAAACAGGTCTCGCTAAAGTTCAGCCTCTGGGGAGCATGAGCGCCTGAACCAAACGCTGGGCCTCAAGCCGAGACATTTCACAGGATACAAAGGGAAGAGCGTGACCTGCTGGTCCGTCCTTCCTTCCTTCCTTCCTTCCTTCCTTCCTTCCTTCCTTCTGGGAATATGTGTGTCTGTACAGGATTTGATGGCAGCCCATCCCACAGTGGTTGAGATGTCAGTCTGGACTAAAGTGCTGGGCCACATTGCGTCATCAGAGCCGAGCCATTAGCACCGGCTCAGAGACGCCAGCTCACGCTTCAGTGTTTACTTCTGCAAAAGATGATCTATTGAACAAGTCCCAACGCCCCCACCCCCCCCACCCCCCTCCACCCCCGACCCACCCTCCACCCCCCCCCCTGAACCTGGCTGCTTATTGACAAAATGCCATTCATAAGCCTGGTAAGTGCTCTGCTGGTCCTCCAAGCAGCAACAATCAAGCCTTTCTAATTACTGGCCCAAAGCGCTGCAACAAATCAATGATGCTTTGCATATTAACAGTTTTTTATTTGACTCGTAAGATCTCCCACTTTCCTCTTACCCGTCTTTCATTTCCCAAAAACATGCACACACACGCCGCCTTGCCTTTTGTATTCTAGTGTGCAACCGAGACCGTCCTGAAGCCACCGTCATCCTGTAAACGTGGGAATGAACCTGGCAGAGTCGACGGATGCCAAGTCAATCAAATACACATTTTAAGGCCGTTCGTTGGTTAATGATGCAAGATGAGCCTTTACAGATAATCTACTATCTTTTATTTTTCCCTGAAATATTCGGAGGGTAGCTAGAAATCTATAAATGAATGTTTTATCCCCTTAAGACGCTTTGAACTCTACTCTGTCTGTCAGTATCATATCATATATATTTATGGATCGGCTTTCTCCAAATCTTCATTCAACCTATGTTTGAAATATTCAACCCAGTACTTTTATGATTCCACCAGTTATTATGATTATTCAAGTCGTATTGTGCGTCAGCCTGACATGTTTGGTGTCTTTGTAGAGGTTGAAATCTTTACGAAAATTGAAAATAACAAAATAAAAGACGTTTGGCTGCACAGCATCGGTTTGTAATATTTGGGGCGGTCGGCGGGTCAGTGGGGAGAAATGTGGAGCATCATTCCAGATCGTTTCTCTGAAGAGTTAAATCAGATCCCAAAGGATGAAGTGGAGAGAATCATCTTTCAGCCTGTTGAAGGGAAAGTGTATCGTGGGAAACTAAAGGACGCGAAAATATTAAAATTTGATCAGCTCGGTCTGGATTTGACTTTTTAAGTTTCTTAAATGTCTACACAAGGATGGAGCGCTGACACACACACACACACACACACACACACACACACACACACACACACACACACACACACACACACACACACACACACACACACACACACACACACACACACACACACACACACACACACGCCTCACCTCCTCCCCAGCGTAAGCAGCGGGCCAGGTCGTTGCCGGTGCCCAGAGGGAGGATGGCCACAGGGGGGCGCCTGGCAAAGTTGGCCTTATCTGCAACAGAGACAAACAGATCACTCTCATATGGTTGGTGGAACATTCCTTGAAACTTGGACAACTCGGCTATTGTTGTTGCCTTGGCCGATGTGTCTATTGGTAGTATGAACAGACAACTTGGCAACATTGCTAAGCAAAGCCCTCGAAGTGACATGTAAGTTATTTGTAATGTTGATAATCCCCCAGAGCACCACACGTGTGTTGAGGATTACAGACGGTCAGAGTTGAGGGAGGAGAATGTCTGTGATGGTCAGAGATACATTCACCTTTGTTTTGAGGGGGAGGGGTTTAGACATGTTTATTTTTGGCGTAAAAAAAGACAATAATCTTTCAGCGTATTGTAATTCAAGTGGTCCGACAGAAAACTGAACTACTGCACCTCCTCTCGACTCTGTTCTCTGCAGCCAGTCTCAGGAGACGATGGCCAATCACAGGTCGTTGCAGAAGGAGGGCGTTCTTATTGGCTCTCATACAAACACAGATGCGCTCGCACGTCGAGATTCAAGCCGAAAGCTAAACTGTTATCGGCCTGTTCCCTCCATCTTTGAAAGCTTCTCCACTATTGTAGCGCGCTCAGAGCCTTGAAGCCCAGGTCGTCGTCTCAAAGGTCTTTAGAGGCGTTTCTCCTACCATCGCCGGTATCGCAGTCGTTATCGTTATCGTTATTTTTTCTTTTTTTTTGTGCTGAAAGGTTATGAGGGAAAGTTTGCCCAATAATGCCAAAAAATGAACTGCCTCCCCCAGCTGTAACTTGGTGAGTGCAATGTTATCATAACCGCTAGAAACATGGCCCCAAACTATGAACATAAGGTCCACTAGGTCCTTTTGTTGTTATGAATGTGTGTACCTATGCAGTCCAGGATCCAGCCCACGGTGCCGTCACCTCCACAAGCAAGCACCCGGAAGTCAGGGACATCGTGGAAGAAGTTGAGCCTAAGACGACAACAGATGGTCAGACTGGACAGAGTCAACGTGCAGGAACAAAACAATCCTTCACAAAGGCATCGCTTGGCCTTCGATCGCCACCAGACTCCTCGTTCTCAATGTCAGCGCGCATTAAAGGCCATAAATGGATTGATTGGATCTCAGAGCGGTGGAGGCGGGGTCTGCTGAGCCGTGAGTGATCTGATGCAGAGTGTGGCTCCAGCTGTGGCTCCTTCCCCCAGAAGCCAGAGTCGTGTCCTTCAAAGGGAGCTTTAATGTGCGTCGGGACAAAGGTGTCGACGGTAGCTTTCATCTCCCTCCATCATGAGACAGCTGCATGCAGGGCAGGACCACCTGGCCCCCTAAGCCCCGCCCACCTCTTAGAATACATATGAGGCGTCGTACAGCGAATACTCCGGTGGTGTGGTGGCACTGACAAGACGACAGGCTCGCTCAATTCTTAACTTAAGGGATGAATACGGTGGTATTAAACGCCCCCCCCCCCCCTCCCCCCAAAGACCCAAAAAGAAAACGATGAATTGATCCTTCTAAGTAGCCAAAGAGCTCCATTGTATTACTAACTATTCCAAACACATCAAAGAGCTGCATGGGGGACATGCTCCTCTGTAACAAGTACATCTATAGCTCTGAGTCGGGGGGCAGCCCACAAAAAAGTGATGAAACAGTTGCAGCCGTGAGTATAAATAAACCTCCGTGCTGCCGGCGGATCTGGACTTCCTGTTAGTATCTCACCGCGACCTGAAACAGATTAACCACATATCGATGGCCAAAGTGCAAAACCTCCTCTCTGCAAAATGATCCAGGAAAAGTGGCAATAACCTTCCTGCACTTTGTATATTTGTATTTTTTTGTATTTTGTATTATGCATTGGGTATCCCTAACAAATAGCATTCTGCAGGATTTGTTTTGTATTCTCAAAAAAGTGCATTTTTCAGATAGGAGGTTTTGCTCTCCGGCCATCGATGTCCCAAAAGGCCTCCTGGGTTTTGGCTCTTATGCTTATGTCTTGTCAGAGGGCAACTCCAGTCAAAGGTGTTGGATCATTGGTTTGATTGAGACGGATAACGCAGAGGCCATGAGGCCAACAGCCCTCAGAAAACCAACCAAAGCCCCTCCATGTCTGCAGATAACGTGAACCACTATGTCTGGTGGCTCCGCTTCAGGTCTGGAGAGACCTGCATCAACACGCAGCGACCGGAGCGTTCACATTAATGGAGGAGCTGAAACAATGTTTGTGATGACTGAACACACAGCGAGGAACTGCGTTCCCTAAACAAATTACTCAGCGTTAGCTGCCTCTCACCTCAGAGCCCGCTGAGGCTGTTGCTAGGGAGCCCATGGTAACGGCTGAGAGCAGGTTAACCCTCGATGTGTCAACAACCTTCATGAAGCTGTGTTTATTGTACACGCGTGTTAATATTCACTTGAGCATACTGTAGAGCCTCTCTCCTCTTCCCCCTCCTCCTCCTCCTCCTCTTCCTCCTCCCCCTCCTGCTGCTCCTCCCTCTCCTGCTGCTCCTCCCCTCCTCTCCCCCCCTCCTCCTCCTCCTCCTCCTCCTCTTCCTCCTCCCCCTCCTGCTGCTCCTCCCTCTCCTGCTGCTCCTCCCCCTCCTCCTCCTCCTCCTCCTCCTCCTCTGCATTTAAATATATTATATTAATGGACCACAATCACTTGAGGAAGAGGGAGTTGAGCGCAAAAATAAAAAGGGCTCATAATAAAAATCTTATTTAATTTAATTTTTTTAAATTATTTTCCTGTTTGATTCTCTTTTTATTAGTATCATTATTTTTCCCGTTGTATGTTTTTTATTTTATTTTTTTATTACTTTATTATTGTCTGACAAAAATACTTTTTGTATCTATGTAAAATGTTAATATATCTAAATTAATACATATTTAAGGGCTCATAATTACTGTTAGCGTATGAAGTAGAGATGAAACGTGCTGAGGATGAACACGTGTGATAAGTGATGTTTCCTGTTTATGTCTCTTCTGTTTTTACTCTGTTCAGTTCAGGAAAGTTCTCTCACTGAACCGCCCGCTACCTCATTACTTAATATACAAAATATTATTTAACACAGCGTTTGTCATCTGTGACACCTGAGTTGTGTTGCTTTACCCACAGTGGGCTCTCGAGGGCAGCAGCTCTGATAGTCGTGACTGGGGAGAGAGAGAGAGAGAGAGAGAGAGAGAGAGAGAGAGAGAGAGAGAGAGAGAGAGAGAGAGAGAGAGAGAGAGAGAGAGAGAGAGAGAGAGAGAGAGAGACAGAGAGAGAGAGAGAGAGAGAGAGACAGAGAGAGAGAGAGACAGAGAGAGGGGGAGAGAGAGCGAGAGAGAGAGAGAGAGAGAGAGAGACAGAGAGAGAGAGAGACAGAGAGGGGGGGAGAGAGAGAGAGAGAGAGAGAGAGAGAGACAGAGAGAGAGAGAGAGAGAGAGAGAGGGAGGGGGAGAGAGAGGGAGGGGGGCCTTCACCTTCAAGGTAAAGCGTTGACAGCTCTCGAGCAGCGTCGTGTTTTCATCTGCCCTTAATGGACAAAAGGTGCAGCAGCATTCATTTTAAAGTACAAGATGTGCTCAGCTCTGACATATGAGCGGCGTGTGTGTGTGTGTGTGTGTGTGTGTGTGTGTGTGTGTGTGTGTGTGTGTGTGTGTGTGTGTGTGTGTGACCTCCACATGTCAGTCTGACATGAAGCAGGCGGCTCATGATGAACTCTTCTTCATCTTCTTCCTTTAAGTTTTCATGTCTCTGACATGCTGCTGCAGGTATATGTAATGTTGCTCGTCTTAACGGGATGGGGTTGTTTCTATAAGACCAGACTTTGGGGTTAGGGTAGGATTACTGAGCCTAAATGAAGGTTGGAGGTTGAAGCCCGCTCTGCTCACATCAACGCGTCACCTTGACAACCCTCTGCTTCTTGAGGCCCTCGTGCACCGTGAGCTGACTTACCCGACCATCGGCCCGCCCTGCTCCAGACTGTAGACCTGCCTGGGGTTCAGCAGGTACCGGAACTTCCTCAGGACCCTGGAGACCAGAGACAGGGTCAGACCCTACGCATGGACCCGCATACGCAATACGCTGAATATTACAAGTCAGACGGATACAATGTTCCAGGTTATTGTCGACGCCCTGTTCACTGCTCACGCCGCAGGGCGGCTCATGAAATATGGGTTGTGGAAGACAATATCATTTTTAAGGGCTAACTGTGTGGTGGGCGTAGCGTAGAGATGGAGACGCAGCACGCTGTTCTTTAAAGGACCAAAAGACGCCACGTTTATCATCTTGTTACGCTCATATATCTAACACCATCATCTAACACCATCATCTAACACCATCATCTAACACCATCATCTAACACCATCATCTAACCCATCATCTAACACCATCATCTAACACCATCATCTAACGCCATCACTAACCCATCATCTAACACCATCATCTAACACCATCATCTAACACCATCATCTAACGCCATCATCTAACACCATCATCTAACACCATCATCTAACGCCATCATCTAACGCCATCATCTAACACCATCATCTAACACCATCATCTAACACCATCATCTAACGCCATCATCTAACGCCATCATCTAACACCATCATCTAACACCATCATCTAACACCATCATCTAACGCCATCATCTAACACCATCATCTAACACCATCATCTAACGCCATCATCTAACACCATCATCTAACACCATCATCTAACGCCATCATCTAACACCATCATCTAACGCCATCATCTAACGCCATCATCTAACACCATCATCTAACGCCATCATCTAACACCATCATCTAACACCATCATCTAACGCCATCATCTAACACCATCATCTAACACCATCATCTAACGCCATCATCTAACACCATCATCTAACACCATCATCTAACGCCATCACTAACCCATCATCTAACACCATCATCTAACACCATCATCTAACACCATCATCTAACGCCATCATCTAACACCATCATCTAACACCATCATCTAACGCCATGCAGCTAACGCCATCATCTAACACCATCATCTAACACCATCATCTAACACCATCATCTCAGAGCCGTGAGGTGACCTCTGCACGACCTCCACGCAGACGGGACGTAATCGTCTCCGGGATCAGGACGAGGAGGCGTGATGATAAGAACATGAAAGAGATGAAGAAGCGGGAGAGTTTTCAGCATGTGTGCTCTTCACTCTTCCATCTCCTCCATCTCCTCCATCTCCTCGCTCTCCTCCATCTCCTCCATCTCCTCGCTCTCCTCCATCTCCTCGCTCTCCTCCATCTCCTCGCTCTCCTCCATCTCCTCCATCTCCTCGCTCTCCTCGCTCTCCTTCATCTCCTCGCTCTCCTCCATCTCCTTCATCTCCTCCATCTCCTCGCTCTCCTTCATCTCCTCCATCTCCTTCATCTCCTCCATCTCCTCGCTCTCCTTCATCTCCTCCATCTCCTTCATCTCCTCCATCTCCTCGCTCTCCTCCATCTCCTCGCTCTCCTTCATCTCCTCCATCTCCTCTCCTCCATCTCCTCGCTCTCCTCCATCTCCTCGCTCTCCTCCATCTCCTCCATCTCCTCGCTCTCCTCCATCTCCTTCATCTCCTCGCTCTCCTCCATCTCCTCGCTCTCCTCCATCTCCTCGCTCTCCTTCATCTCCTCGCTCTCCTCCATCTCCTCGCTCTCCTTCATCTCCTCGCTCTCCTCCATCTCCTTCATCTCCTCCATCTCCTCGCTCTCCTCCATCTCCTCCATCTCCTCGCTCTCCTCCATCTCCTTCATCTCCTCCATCTCCTCGCTCTCCTTCATCTCCTCGCTCTCCTCCATCTCCTTCATCTCCTCCATCTCCTCCATCTCCTCGCTCTCCTCCATCTCCTCGCCTGTCAGCGAGCGGCGCGTCAACGCAGCAGTTCCCCGTGACCTTGTGAGGCCCATTGAAGAGGCTCCTCCCTCTCACTCCACCCTCTCACTCCTCCCTCTCACTCCACCCTCTCACTCCTCCCTCACTCCACCCTCTCACTCACTCCTCCCTCTCACTCCTCCCTCTCACTCCACCCTCTCTCTCACTCCTCCCTCTCACTCCACCCTCTCACTCCTCCATCTCACTCCTCCCTCTCACTCCTCCCTCCCTCTCACTCCACCCTCTCACTCCTCCCTCTCACTCCACCCTCTCACTCCTCCCTCTCACTCCTCCCTCTCACTCCTCCCTCCCTCTCACTCCTCCCTCCCTCTCACTCCTCTCTCTCACTCCACCCTCTCACTCCACCTCTCACTCCTCCCTCTCTCCCCACCCTTCCTCCCTCCCTCCCTCCTCTTCTCACATACAAACACATCCTCACTCCTCTCTCTCTCTCTCTCTCTCTCTCTCTCTCTCTCTCTCTCTCTCTCTCTCTCTCTCTCTCTCTCTCTCTCTCTCTCTCTCTCTCTCTCTCTCTCTCTCTCTCTCTCTCTCTCTCTCTCTCTCTCTCTCTCTCTCTCTCTCTCATACCTGCAGGGCTTGTCCGTCCCCGGGGGAGAATCTGAAGGTCTGACTGACGTCGTCGGGGCTGGTGCTGGGCGGAGACTCGCCCTCGCCTCGCTTCACCACCGAGTGGCGGTCCTGTGAGAGAGGAGGGAGCGTCCTGCATGAACTCTCGTTATGAATCAGATGAGCGTGGGGTACTCTGCAGATGCACGGGCCTCGTGCTAACGTACGACGGGCCCACGGTGAATATGGATAACGAGCATGTAAACCGAGGCGTCTGGGGGGAAATGAGAAGTCAGACCTCAAACCCAGAAATAGAATCACACTAAGTGTGACATGAGGTGTTGGTGAGCACGGCTACGACGAGAGGAAACCTGTTGCGGTGGGACTATTTACAGCAACTTTCCACTTGTCGTAACATATTAACGTTGCTCAAAATATGGCAACATTTCCTTTTGGGGATGGTGCCGAGCTGCTGTGGCCCGGAGCGGCTCACCAAGACGACGGGGCAGATGTAGGAGGGCAGCAGGGTGTGGTCCCTCAGGGCTCCTCCGTCACACTCCGGCTTCACGTTGGACGCACACTTATTGTGGAGCTGTGGAGGAGAGCAGAGGCAGAGCGTCACACCTGGGAGCCCATCGGTGAGCTCAGCACGTCGTCACGTGACCGGCGTGAAGCGCTTCACTCACGGAGGTCGTTTATCCTCGCGGTCACGTGGTATCCATCAGAAACTAAAAGTTTGTCTTTGAATCATTTTCATGCTGAAAGGAGAACAGCCACTGTGGGGTGTTCAGGGTTCTGGCAGCAGGGTTGATGCTGAGCAAAGCTCCAAGTGAGCGGTGACATCTAGTGGATTCAAAGAGCAATGCGGCGTAACGTGTGTGAAGGTGTGTATCGTCATGGAGACAGAGTTGCTCACAGCACCAGTAGAGCTCAGGGTCAATGTGGCTCATATTAAGTTACAGGTAAAACTAAAGGGAATGCATGTAACTCAGATGCCACTTTATTAGGTACACCTGACTGATGCAGTGTGATACAACAGTCCTGCAATATGTATATGATTTATTTATTTATTTACTGAAGCAGTTTGAAAGGTGCTGATTGAAGGCCTGATCCTTCTGGAGGCTGTAGTTTAACTGCATGACATCACACACAGAGGCGTTTCTGTCACACAAAATAATAGGAAAACAAACCCTATAACATAAAATGACGGTAGATATTTTTTTGTATCAGACTGCAGTATTTTGGAGCTACGCGTACCTAATAAACTGGCAACGTGGTGCAAAGCGAGGGACTTTACGAAGGCCGTACCTCACCGTGTTCACCTTCATGAACACGATGCACTTAAAGAAGGATAAACCATAAAGATACCCTCCAATGAATCAGAGGCTACGACGTTATCACAGAATACTGCGGATCAAAGAGCAGCCGGCTCAGATTAATGTGTCCACACGAGGCAGCGACTCACTGAGATCTGACACCAGACGCAGTGCAGCCCCGTGAGGCCCTGGTAGCACTTGATGCTCCGGTGACAGCGGTCGCACTTGGTGGGAGAGTTTCCCTCCATCCAGACATGCTGCATGGCCTGCAGGAGGAAACCAGAGGAAACACCACGGCTCATTTATTACTCCCATGATGAAGAAACATGTACGGGACAGAAATAAAGCATGTGCATTCAGTTCAGTGCAAACTAAGTCAATTAGCTCATTAATTAACTGACAAATAAATAAACTAAACTAAAATGAACACAAATTATTGACAGGGAGGAATTATTTTCAAGACTTCTGGCAGTAAGTTTTGTCATAACTTCCACAGAAAGAAGGAGAAACAACATCAGAGCTGCAACACAGAGGCTGTTGACTCGACTCGAAGCCTCGCGTGACCTCACAGACGTCCCATGATCCTCGGCGTGACCGCGAGCCGGCGGGGATCTGCTCACACAGACGGGTCAGTGTCCGTTGCCTCGGTAACCCGCAGCATCACTTCCTGTTATCATCGGGAGGCCTTCATGTGCGCAGCCTGTGGCCGTACTCACGCTGGTGTGTCTCCGTGACTTGGCGTAGGTGCTGATGCAGGCGGCGATGTCTTTGGACACGCAGCGTTCGTGCACCGTGTACTTGCAGACTGTGGGAAAACAACGGGGTCGGTATCAAGCGTCTCACCGCCACTAAAAACAAGGCGTGAGGGGGATTTAATAAAAAATAAAGTAATAAATGTTTGACACATTAGAGATAATTTCAATACGCGATGTTCTACTGCGACGACGACATCAGCCTCCAGAAACCGCTCAAGAATTAAGAATTCAATCACAGACAAATTACACACGATAACATCGTTATGTTTCTTTTATAATGATGACTGAGGAGTTTATAAATGAAAAACAACTGAATCAGAGGCAGAAATAATCTGAGTCAGATACAGGTGGGAGTAAAGGGGGGGGGAGGGAGGAGGGAGGAGGGGAGGAGGGGAGGAGGGAGCAGAGAGGAGGGGAGGAGCAGAGAGGAGAGGAGGAGGAAGGAGGGAGCAGAGAGGAGGAGCAGAGAGGAGAGGAGGAGGAAGGAGGGAGCAGGGAGGAGGGAGCAGAGAGGAGAGGAGGAGGAAGGAGGGAGCAGAGAGGAGGAGCAGAGGGGAGGAGCAGAGGGACTCACGTGAGCAGCAGAGGCCCTGCTTGCGGACCCCCAGCAGCATGGTGTGGCAGTAGTTACAATACGCCGGCTTGTTGAAGTGTTTCAGACGCCACACATGCTGCCCGTCCTCCTGCACGTTCTGAGGAGGAGACAAGGAGGGATGGTGAGGAGGAGGAGACAACGAGGGACGGTGAGGAGGAGGAGACAACGAGGGACGGTGAGGAGGAGGAGGAGACAACGAGGGACGGTGAGGAGGAGGAGGAGACAACGAGGGACGGTGAGGAGGAGGAGGAGACAACGAGGGACGGTGAGGAGGAGGAGACAACGAGGGACGGTGAGGAGGAGGAGGAGACAACGAGGGACGGTGAGGAGGAGGAGGAGACAACGAGGGACGTAAACTGGGATGCAGTGGATGATCATTCGGGGTTCTGAAGGGGTATTAACAGTTCAAAACAGTGTCCTGTATAAAATATACCAGGATAATAATCTGTGGGATAATAATAATAATAACAAATAAAAAAGCCCTGATTATGGTTAAAACTACCACACGTGTTTCCAGGTAGTCAGAGTGTGTATTCATACAGTATTTAAAGGGAGGGGATTATGTCATTTTCAATTTTGAAGGATTTCCATGAGATTTTGAAGATATTACGCCGCCTATAATATTGTGAAAACATATTACCTCATTATTATCAGGTTATTACCCCATTGATGTCACAATATTAGCATTTAATAATCTAAACATTGCTTAGATATAACCATTGTATTGTGAGCAGGTTACCATATTGTTACCAAGATATTACTAGACTATCTTGAAATGTGTTTGCTCCTTACTACCCATTGTTTTACCTCATATTACCCAGATATACCCATCGTTAATATCAAGCTATTACCTGGTTATCACTTCAGTAGTTACATGGTTTTACCTCTTTATTATTTAGGTAATTAGGAAGCAGAAAGCAGAAATCCTGTAAAATGTCCCACACAATGTGTTTATGCTGTTCTTATTACATAAAACTATGTTTTAAAGACATCCTGTGACACAAAGGAAACATGTATTGTTTGTGTAATGTTTAAATTCCCATCAGTTGTAACAATAAGGTACATTTATATCAGTGTTGCAGACGGAGAACAGACAGAAATAGTTGTAATGTTAAAACATATTGATATGCACCGTCTCCATGCCCAGCAGCACCAGCAGAGGGATGGTGGTGAGGCCTCCTCTGATCCACTCCTCCAGGGTCACCGTCCCGTCTCCGTCGTAGTCGATCTCCTCCATCATCTCCTTCAGGATCTAAAGCAACGGAGACAGACATCCTCCTTCAGACCAAAGACTGGACCATCATATAATAACACGGTGTGAACAATGTTCCATCAGGTTCTTCAGTAGAGACAAACAGACACGATACAAGGAGACGGATGGAAATCATCTTCAGGTGAAATAATAATAACTTTCTGCAAATGTTCTTGGTCCCAACGCAGTTTTATGAATTCTTTAAAAAGGGGATGAACAGGATCTGGCATTTTGTTTTACCTGCGTTTTATATGTGCGTCAGAGTTATTTTTTGCTGTTTCCCAATAATATTATTGGCCACATTTGTAATACACAGTCTATTTCTGCACGTATTGTGAATTGCAGTAAAAACAATGAATGCACTTTTATAGATACACTGACGAATATTCTAACTAACTTTGATACTGTTTCATGGTCGAGGTACTCAGCTCAGCTATGACAGTAGAACATTATTTATAAAATGTGCAAAAATTGTGTTTTCAGTGTCACCATTTCTGTTACGAATTTCGTTGCAAAATGCCAACAATAGACTTTTGAACGAATTAACCTTTTTTTCGAGAGAGCTGTCCCCAAACAAGCTAGTTGTTTTTTTTCTTTGTCACACTTAGCTGAGAAATAAGTTTCAAGCTGCATTCTTGTGGTTGTTTTTCAACCTTTTTGGAACTCAAACCAACTCTCTGGACGTCACTCGAGGTTTCAGTGGGCATGAAGTTTGAGTAAATAATGATAAAACCTCCACAGAGGGGCCTGTTTACGCTTCTCTTCCTGGTTTCGCCTCAGACTTCAGAGTGTTTGCTCACCGGTCGCAGTTCTGTTGAATCCCACTCCAGATATTCTGCCACATGCACCATCTGATTGATGATGCGATCCAACTCCTACGAAGAGACAGATGCACAAAGAGAACCTCGCCTTACCTCCTGCCAAAAATAATCAACTCTCACACATTTCAAACATGGATGACTTATAGCATAAGAAATGCTATAAGTCAACATTAAAGCCAGCGTTTGGTGAAATGACGTCTGAGACTTTGGATCAGTCAGCAACAACCTGAGAAGTGAAGCCACTGCTGAAGTGCCTTAAAGCTGCATTCTCTCTCCTGACCACCAGGGGGCGACTCCTCTGGTTGTATAGAAGTCAAAGCTTCATGTGTTAAAGCTGCATTCTCTCCTGACCACCAGGGGGCGACTCCTCTGGTTGTATAGAAGTCAAAGCTTCATGTGTTAAAGCTGCATTCTCTCTCCTGACCACCAGGGGCGACTCCTCTGGTTGTATAGAAGTCTATAGAAAATGACTCTACTTCTCTCTTGATTTATTCCCTCAGTAAACATTGTAAACATGAGTTTATGTCTCAATCTCTAGTTTCAAGTCTTCTTCAATACAGCATGATGATCATTTAGTAAATTATGGTCCATTTAGAGTCAGACAGACCATAAAGAGGGGATGCTTTAGGGGCGGGGCTACAGGGTGATTGACAGGTCTCTAACAGACCATAAAGCAGGGGATGCTTTAGGGCGGGGCTACAGGGTGATTGACAGGTCTCTAACAGACCATAAAGCAGGGGATGCTTTAGGGCGGGGCTACAGGGTGATTGACAGGTCTCTAACAGACCATAAAGAGGGGATGCTTTAGGGCGGGGCTACAGGGTGATTGACAGGTCTCTAACAGACCATAAAGAGGGGATGCTTTAGGGCGGGGCTACAGGGTGATTGACAGGTCTCTAACAGACCATAAAGAGGGGATGCTTTAGGGGCGGGGCTACAGGGTGATTGACAGGTCTCTAACAGACCATAAAGAGGGGATGCTTTAGGGGCGGGGCTACCTATCTGTTGACATCACGGCGTTGTCCAGTCTGGGACTTGTCTGTGTTTTCATCTTACAACTTTAACCCTTCCACAGTGTGTTTTCACGTCATGAAAGTTAATTGTAATATTTTGGTCGTCTATAAATATCTTATTTAGTATTTGGTTGAACTCAGCTCGTTCCTCTCGAGTCACTTCTGGTTGCAAAAAAACCCAAAGAGACTCAAAATTACTACAAACAGAGACAATGCAACTACAAAGAGACATGAAACAACTACAAAGAGATGGAAACGACTACAAAGAAACACAAAAAGCAGCTAAAACCCAAAAGGTTACAAACAGCCTCCACAGAGATACGTGTCACGGCTACAAAGAGACAACAAGAAGAGCCTAACTAAGTCTGGGCCTTTGTCTCGTAATGCGCCCGCGTTCATATCCTACAACACATTCACGTCAGCACGCGGCTGATATTAAAATATTGATATTAAAGTGAACAGTTACAAATGATCTCATGTAAACACGTTCAGGTGTCTATTCTTAGAGCTGCTGTGTGCAAAGGGCAAAGAGAGAGAGAGAGAGAGAGAGAGAGAGGAAGACACCGAGAGAAGAGAGGAGAGAGAGAGACACCGAAGAAGGAGGAGGGGAAGAAGGGGAGAACACCGAGAAGGAGGGAGGGGAGAGGAAGGAGAGAGAGAGAGGGAGATGAAGAGAGGATTGGGGGGAGAGACAGAGAGAGAGAGAGAGAGAGTGAGAGAGAGAGACACTCACCGAGCTGTCCAGAACCCCGTTGCCGTCTGTGTCGTACAGCCGGAACATGACTGGAGGAAAGGAGAGAACAGAGATCCATGAGGATCAGATAGCCGGCCGTAACATTTGTAACATCTGAGTTGCTGGAGTCGCTCCAGGAGGCCTCGGGTTAAAGAGGAGCTCCAGGAGGCCTCGGGTTAAAGAGGAGCTCCAGGAGGCCTCGGGTTAAAGAGGAGCTCCAGGAGGCCTCGGGTTAAGGAGCTCCAGGAGGCCTCGGGTTAGGAGCTCCAGGAGGCCTCGGGTTAAAGAGGAGCTCCAGGAGGCCTCGGGTTAAAGAGGAGCTCCAGGAGGCCTCGGGTTAAAGAGGAGCTCCAGGAGGCCTCGGGTTAAAGAGGAGCTCCAGGAGGCCTCGGGTTAAAGAGGAGCTCCAGGAGGCCTCGGGTTAAAGAGGAGCTCCAGGAGGCCTCGGGTTGAAGAGGAGCTCCAGGAGGCCTCGGGTTGAAGAGGAGCTCCAGGAGGCCTCGGGTTAAAGAGGAGCTCCAGGAGGCCTCGGGTTAAAGAGGAGCTCCAGGCAGAGGTTAGACCGTCACTGAGCCCGAGTCAAGGAGCCCAGCAGGGCTTAAGGGAGACCCGGGAGGTGTAACCACTGTACCCGAGGGCCCTGGGGAGGGGGGGGGCGGGGGAGGGAGGAAGCGAGGAAGGGAGGGAGGGAGGGGAGGAATGGAGGAAGGGAGGGAGGGAGGGGAGGAAGGGAGGAAGGGAGGCGGGGACAGCCTTATTACTCTGGCTGACATGAGACCAGCGGTATAAGTACCCCCCCCAGTTACTCACACTCCAGCTTGTCCTCCGGCGTCCCCCTCTCCAGCAGGGACAGGTAGCAGACGATGTCCTTGAGGAAGACCACCTGGGGCGACGGAGGGGGGGGCCCTTTGTGGGGCGACGGGCTCCTCCGCAGCGACAAATGCTTCTCAGAGTGGCTCCGCTCTGTTGAGGCACAGCACAGAGGTCAAGGCTACTCACACGGCCCCGCTACCCCGCTACACCCCTACCCCCCTACCCCCCTACCCCGCTACCCCGCTACCCCCCTACCCCGCCTATCCCCCTACCCCGCTACCCCCCTACCCCGCTACCCCGCTACCCTGCTACCCCGTCTACCCCGCCTATCCCCCTACCCCCCTACCCCGCTACCCTGCTACCCCGCCTACCCCGCTACCCCGCCTACCCCGCTACCCTGCTACCCCGTCTACCCCGCTACCCCGCCTACCCCGCTACCCTGCTACCCCGTCTACCCCGCTACCCCGCCTACCCTGCTACCCCGCTACCCCGCTACCCCGCCTACCCCGCCTACCCCGCTACCCCGCCACCCTGCTACCCCGCCTACCCCGCCTACCCTGCCCCGCCTACCCCGCTACCCCACTCCCCGTCTACCCCGCCGCTACCCCCTACCCCGCCTACCCCGCTACCCCGCTACCCCGCCTACCGCTACCCCGCTACCCCGTCTACCCCACCTAACCCGTCTACTCCGTCGGGGGAGGGGGGGGGTGGACCGAGTGAGGGCACAGTTAAAGTTTGAGAGGTCCAGAGGACTCTGGTCCCAGGGGACTCTGGTCCCAGGGACTCTGGTCCCAGGGGACTCTGGTCCCAGAGGACTCTGGTCCCAGAGGACTCTGGTCCCAGAGGACTCTGGTCCCAGGGGACTCTGGTCCCAGGGGACTCTGGTCCCAGGGGGACTCTGGTCCCAGGGGGACTCTGGTCCCGGGGCAGCAGGTAGAGACGCAGCAGAGCGCCGGAGACAACACCACCATTCATGGAGCAGAAAACAACATCATGTGACGGGGTAACCATCTGGAAACGAGAGTTACGGTCTAATAAACAGTGTTCATACTTTCGCTTTCTATTATCACGTCAATATTAACTATATTCTGTTGTTGGCTAAATCAGATCAGTTATGGCTCCCAAAGGTTTGTGATTATCTGCAAACATGAAATAGAGTAAACATTCACCATGACACAGCCCACGTGTCTTATTTACATCGAGACAATACTTTTTTGTATTACAAGTTTTCTTAAATGCTATGTTTAAATATGCTAATGAGGCATTGTTTCCTTTTGGTGACATTATAGAGAATTTATAAGTTTTTAATCTCTCTGAATCACTCCATAAGTGAGAAAATAATGTCACAGCCATTAAATAAAAGATCTATTTTCACAATTTATTTTGTAATAAAATGCTCTATAATTCAAACTATGAATGGTGTATTATTAAACCCCTCAGTAGAAAGCTAAAGAATACCTGTAGGAATGAAAGTGTAAAGGTTGGTGGATGTAAGGGGAGAAAAGAAACTCAGCTTTTAAAGATATGTATCGTAGAATTACAGACATTTTGAAGACACTTCTAACTAATTAATATACATCACCGTGAAACTTCCCCAGTAGAATACTCACATCAACACCATTATCTGTTGTATAAATGTTGTGTTTATATAAATCGAGTGCAAAACCTCCTACCTGCACTTTGTGTATCTTTTATTCTTTTGTATTTTTTGTATGTTTTGTATTTTTTGTATGTTTTGTATTCGGTATTGTGTGTTGGGTATCCTTAACAAGTAGCATTCTGCTAAAAAAAAGGTGTATTTTTCAGATCGGAGGTTTTGCTGTTAGCTTTGTTTTCCTTCCAACTGTCTGAGATGTTGTGAGAGCATCTACAGGTGCCTTCTATCCCTGTCACACCACCACCCCGCTGCTTCTGGGCTCAGGTGGTAAACACCGTCTCACCTGGGGAGAGTTTGGGGGACACAGGCGACCTGGCGGGACCAGCGTTGGGGGTCAGGGCATTGCTGCTCCCCTCTGAGGCTTTCACCTGGGGGCAGGGGGATCGGTGGGGCCCCCCCGGTGTGAGGGCCCCCCCCGGTGTGAGGGCCCCCGTCCCCGAGCGCTGCGAGGAGGAGCGAGACGAGCACGGGGAGGCGGAGCCCGCCGCGCTCATCACGCCAGAGAGATCCGGGGTGTGCCGGCCCATCGCAGACAGGATGCTTTTCCCATTCATCCCTGGGGGGTGAGGAGGGAGGGGGGAGGAGGGGGCAAAGGAGTTGAGGAGTTGAGGATGCAGCAACTGAAAGCAGCAACATTCAGAAATACCGTGAAACGACAACAACCCTAAACAGACTCAGGATGCAGACAGGAAGCAGGTCACATGACACCACTGGGTTAGAACCTGACACGGACCCACAGGCAAAATACCACGAACTCACATCAACACAACAGGGGGAGGGGGGGGGGGCTCGTCCCATGGGGGGGGGCTCATCCCATGGGGGCTCGTCCCATTGAGATGACATCACCCTACGATGCGGGCTATGGGCCTGCTCCAGTACCTGTGATGGGGGCACAGGCCACTTCGGTCTGAATGGAGATGCCTGCGTCAATGGAGCGGGCTTCTGTGGTCGTCATGGTTTCGAGGGGGAGGGAAAGAGAAATGAAGACAGCGGCAGACGCAGCAGGAATGAGTGCAGGGCAAAATACCACCAAGAATATTAGTGTTATATATCTCATGAAGGTAAGACACCTGACAAGTCACAATATGTAGGGACTTGTTGTGTTATGAGAAACATCTCGTCAAGTTAACAAAATACAACCTTTGATCGTTACGCACACACTTATAATTAATTAATAATAATAATAATTAATATTCCTAATACTTGTGAAATATAGCTAAAAAAAAATGTTCCCAGCTAATTTCTATTTATCTTGAAGGGCCTGAATATTTAATCTTATTTCCAGTGATTTTACAAAGCAAATTTAACTTCTTTTCTTATTATTATAAGCAAAAACAGGTTTTTATGAAGCGGCTTTTCTTTTCTTGTTTTGTGTCAGCGTCAGTGTAGAAAGAGTCTCCCCTTTATGGTCTGTGTCTACAGGCTGGATACCAACCAGCATTCATACGACCCTCAGAGTGGTTCTGATCAGAGTTCAGCAAAACTAGCTTTAAAATGGGTCGATACAGATTTTAAATAAAGCAGAGATCTGTTGCACAATTAAAAAAAACAAATCTCCGTTCAGTAATTCCAAGATTTAATCAAAACGTAATCAATATGGATTCCCTTTGCTACGCAAATTAAAATAAATTAATGTAAATGTGTGTGCTGACAGGAACTAGTAAATCGGCTATTAAAAAAGGAGGAGGGGGGTTTGGGGGGGTGAGAGGGGGCTAACAAAACCTTACGTTGTTTACTAGCTAGCTCACTAAAAAAGTTAGTTAGTGAGCATGATGACTTCTAATATCTCCTCCTTTGATAAGAAACTTGCTGGCTGAATTAATGGAGCAATATGTCAAAATAATAATAATAATATTAATATTAATAATAATAAAGATGAAAACGGACGAGAGCACAGTAAATAATATAAGTATATAATATAGATTTTTAAAGGACAAAAGACTCATAACTCTCAGACTGGGCTGAGCCCCGTAACCTTCTTTATATAAGTGTAACGTTAACATTGGATCACAGTTTAAAGTTTAAAACTTTGGTAAAACAGAACATATATATAATATCTATATAGTATCTGAGAACAGACAATAAATAAACAAAAAGGTAAACAGCCCTATTTTGGAAGCTAAATGTTTCAATGCATCATCAGTGGACACAATAGAAGTCTCTATTATATATATATATATATATATATATATATATATATATATATATATATATATTTATTATCTATATTATCTATATTAGGGAGCAGGACACAGAAAGCACCACATTACATGTGGTGAAGCATGAAGGCTGTATTGGTGTTGTTCCTCTCCTTCCTCTGACTGTGGACTCAAGGCCCACTGGGGGAGACATGAGTCTGGATCGCAGCATTAAAACCAGTCATGTGAAGATATGAAGGATTCAATGAGTTCAGACTGACTGTCGTGTTACTGGAGATGGCCACCAGGGGTCAGTGCAGGCTCTGCAGCAGCAGAATCAAGTCTTTCAGATATGATGGTGATACACAGCATGTCACATCTCATGAAACACTTTCTATCATAACTCATGCACCTTGGTTACAACAAGGATCCAACAAGGATCCAACAAGGTTACAACAAGGATCCAACAAGGATCCAACAAGGATCCAACAAGGATCCAACAAGGTTACAACAAGGATCCAACAAGGATCCAACAAGGATCCAACAAGGATCCAACAAGGTTACAACAAGGATCCAACAAGGATCCAACAAGGTTACAACAAGGATCCAACAAGGATCCAACAAGGTTACAACAAGGATCCAACAAGGATCCAACAAGGATCCAACAAGGATCCAACAAGGATACAACAAGGATCCAACAAGGATCCAACAAGGATACAACAAGGATCCAACAAGGTTACAACAAGGTTACAACAAGGATACAACAAGGATCCACTGGGAGCCGAGCGGAGTCGAGTGGAGCCGAGCGGAGCTGAATAACCCGTCTGCCATAAGCATATCTAGGTCTATAATTACATAATTAGTTCTTCAGATTAGAGGCACAGTTTGTGGATAACTTACAGAAAGAAATGACCATCTGTATCTCAGCTACTCACCCGGTGAGACCTGGAATCCATGTTTCTCTCATGTCTCAACTGAGAAACATCTCAAAACATCAATTTACAAACTCTCTCACAACTCGTGCAGTATAATAAGTCCAAATGTCTCCAGCAATATGAACACTGCTTCCAAACACGTGTTTCCTTCAAGACATGGAGGTGAGTGATTGATGTATAAATGGTGATTTTAAAGGGTGAAATATTCATTTTAACGAGGACACGACAGTAGATTACCACGGCGTTAATCTGGAGAAACAGCAGCGTCTGTTCAGACTGCATTATATAAATAAATAAATATATATATATATATATATATATATATATATATGCACTGATAAACTGCCTGAAACAAGTAGTCGATTCATCAAATAGTCGATGGACAGAAAATCAACCAGCAACTGTCGTTGTTTTTATCAAACATGTCTGATTTCAGCTGAGGATTTGCTCCTCTAGTTGCTGTGCAGATAGAAGACTAGAGGTCTTCTGGACTGATGGCTCGTTACAGGAAAACAAAGAACTTGAAGATGTGACTTTGGGCTCTGAAAATAAATATAAAGGCCTTTTCCACTATTTTCTAATAAAACATGCATCAATGAATTTAGAAAGTCATCGTCGTAGTCGCTGATGAACATAATCGTTAGTTGTGCAGCTAAAACTGAGCCAGGTGAAGCAGCTTCTTGGGACTCAAAGATGCAAACATGCTTTAGGGGAATAACACTGAAAGTGCTTTAGTTTAGGAAACACCACAGAGCACCTTTCATTGAAGAGACGCAGGACTCACGACAACAGGGAGGGAAGGATGTCTTTACTCTGTGATCATGAGATGAACCCCACTGAGGACTCAGCTCACCCCGAGGACTCGTCTCAGCCCGAGGACTCATTGAGGACTCGTCTCACGCCGAGGACTCGTCTCACCCCGAGGACTCGTCTCACCCCGAGGACTCGTCCAGACCCTGGACTCGCTGCTGCTCTTTACGAGCGCTTCACCACAGAAATAGATTCCTAGTTCAACAGTCGCCTGCTCCTCAGCTGCTCTGCATCAGGAGCAGCTGAGGGGTCTTCTGCTCGGGGCAGTGAAGAGCGTAAATATCATTTGGAAAGAGACGATGTGGCGCGGTGATCGTCTCTCGTGTGAAGACGTAATAAAAACTAAGAAAACCTCACAAGATGACGAAGGGTCACACCGTGCCTCCGATCTGCGCCCGCATTAGTGGGTAGTCGTAATCTTTGTTCTTAACCCCAAAGAAATGGCAGAACAACTAAAGTAAATCTTCTCATGTCCCAGAATGCTCTGGGCCTCGCTGCGATCCGGCAACACGTTCAGACTCACAACTCATCAGACCGCCGATCGGCTCAGTGGACCTGCACTTCTACCCACGGCGCTCGAGGCTCCCCTCTAGCATCAGTGTAGGACGCATCAGGGCTCGGCCTCCGCTCGCCACATGCAGAGAGGGTCTTTTCATAAGAATAAATGTTCTTATGTTGTCTTAGGCAACAAAACTGCTCGGTTATGTTTAGGAAAAGATGGCGCTGCGGTTAAAATAAGTAAGTTTGTTCGGTGACATGAGTCCAGAAGTTAGGTAATAAAACAACGTGGGACACGAAGAGCGGTCTCCCGGGTGATGGTCCTGTGTTTGTTGGACCAAACCCTTCGCCCCGTCCCCCTTACCCAAGTGGACTTCCTGCTCTTTAAACTGCATCAGTTGTTCTGACTCAGATGGGTCTACGTGGGAGTGAGTTGAAAGCCCGGTGCCTCCCAACAGATGCTAAACGTCTTCGTGAAAGGGATTATTTGAAACACCCTGTAGATTATTCCCAGGAAACAGCAGAGACTGACCAGCGGTGAAAGACTCTCCGAGCAGCAAAGCCTCACCCAGTAAGCTGCTTCCACGCGACGCATCGGGAGAGCAGCGCCCCGTCTTGCTCTTGAAGGAGGTGAAGAGGTGCTGACACAGCTCCTCTGGGATGTCGTTCTCCAGGTAAGTGGCCATGAAGAGCTGGAAGCCCTCATAGTCAATGGGCTGCATGGGGGTGGAGGTGGAGAGGGGGGGGAGAGCAGATGGGGTTAACACGATTACTGAGGTAGGAATGAAGTTCACACCATCCACGGACGGATTCTTCTGTTACAACGAGGAACATGGCGATGGACTTCGATTGGAGTTACCCTGAAACGAAGGTCTGCTGCCTGGATTTGGGACGATAACAGCTGAGAGACAAGATGGTTTCAAGGCCATTAAAGAGAAAACTAATTAATTGCAACGGTCTTTACACACCGGGCCGAATAAACAACGTGAGAATACAAACATACACATCTGGGAATAAAACTCTTCATACCAGCAGGGACCTGCTGCACCGCCGGGGATCTACGGTTATACTGAGCTTCCTTTTGTATTGACTTCCCTCGGAGTTATGTCTGGGGCTTTTATTGTGAAAGGTAAGAGCTGACGGAGGGGATCTGGGTCTTTGTCGAGGTTGAAAGGAGGAATGAAGTCGTGATTCGGACTACGGAACTTAAGTGTTCTTTTACAATACACTGTACGTTTTTAAATATGTATATTTTATATTTCAGACAACGTTATAGGTTGATGCCTTTTAAAACCTTTGGCGGTCTTAAAAAGGAAAATAGTGAACAGAAAGAAACATAGACAGCAAAACATGTCATATTAACCCCCCCCCCTCTACCCCACCCTTCCCCCCTCCCTCAGCCATGTGGTGGGTGCATAGTAGCATCCACCCAACTCAGCGACCCCATGACCTCTGGCCTCTCCGCTCAGGCCGCAGACAGACCAGGGTTACGTCATGGTGGTGGACAGGATGTGCATGCAGCCTGCCGACAGACACACACAGCATGCAGAGCCGAGGCCGAGGCTTACTTGGTTGAGAACGTCTTGCTTCTGTTTTTACGGTTGGGACGAGGGAAGAGGAGAGGGAGGAAAGGAAATGAGGAAAGAGTGAGGGTAGAAGAAGAGAAGGGGTTAGCTGCATCGGGGTTCGGTTTGTTTGCAGACCGGACCTCGAGACCTGGTTCTACTAATCACCCGCTTGAAAACAATCCTTCAACGCGAGCTTGACCACACGCTGAATTCCAATTAAAGGAGATTAGTCAAACAAGCATAGCTGCAATCATGGGATTATTATGGGATTATTATGAGACATGCAAAAGGCCAAACAGCCATCTTACATACAGGAGCAAGACCCTCAGACGTTATAGTTGTTTAGCCTCTTTCTCTTGTTGTTCTGTGTCTCTTTGCAGCTTTGTATCTCTTTGAAGTTGTTCTGTGTCTCTTTTTGGTCATTTTGTGTCTCATTCTGGTTGTTTTTCCTGGTTTCATAGCTGTTGTCAGTCTCTTTGCATCTCTTTGTAGTCGTTTTGAGTCTTTTTGTGATCAGTTTGAGTCTCTTTGCAGCTGTTTTGAGTCTCTTCGTGGTTGTTTTGGTGTCTTTAAAGTCATTTTGTGTCTCATTGTGGTTGTTTGTGTCTCTTTGAAGTAGTCTGTGTGTGTTTGAGTCTCTTTTTAATTGCTCCGTGTCTCTTTGTAGTAATTTAGTATCTCTTGATAGTCTTTTATGTTTTCTTTGTAGTCATTTTGAGTCTCTCCCTCATTGGTACGTGTCTCTTTGGGCTGTGCCCAATTTATTTTTATTCAAATTCAACCAGGATCCTCCTGCGTTGTCACATGTAACTAATGACATTAATGTTGGCTGGATTTAATTTAGCTCTCCTGTTAGAACCCAGATCTGTTCATCTAACGTACGATGTTGTTGTCAGACTGACAAGAAAGAGAATGTCATTTGTGATGAGCTGCACCTTGTTTGAGAGACTTGAACAAAGAGGGAACAACAACTTGGAATAAAAAGGTTTTTTAAAAGGAAACTGATTTTGTGTTACAAAGTTTTTCTTGTTTTGTTTGAATTTTGTATGAATTTTATGCCAAACCACAAGGTGTTTCCCTAAATCTCACTACCAAGTAGTTTCATAGCGTTTGTTTTATTTGTTCTTAATTCACAACATTAACGACGTGTTTCACACTGCGACCGTAATCCTGTGGAAAAGACTTTTCCCTGGAAATGTAACAGAGTTCAGTTGGATGGGAACGTATATTTGCAGCAGACATGACAACATTGAAAATGTTGAAAAATAAATAAAGAGATGGTCGGTAAATGTAATAACAAAATGAAGCTTGTGCTGCAAAGAGCCTTTTTGTAATTAGATTTCTACATTGATTTTAGTATTATTGATTTTTCATTTTATTCTTTATATGGTAAACTCAGATAAATTCCTTCCCTGGACAGGTCACAATAGCAAACACGTATAGCTCCCATATCCGTGCTTGTTCTTACGGCTCTCTTTCTTTAATATCATTTATTTCTTTGTGTTTGAATGCTGTGTTTCTCCCCTAAAGATAAATGTTGCTCATATCACAGCGTGAAATGCAAAGCAGCCATTTAAACATGCTTTTAAACGGCCTCAACCTGAGCAGGTTGTTTTTTAGCATCCAGCTAAATGGGAGATGGGTGTTCATGTCTGAAGCCCTGAACTGTGTGGAGGGAAACCCTGTTTCACTACAGCCCTGTCACTCATCAGTCACCGTGCTGCTGTTTGATTGGCTCGTCTGTTCAATGGAGGAAACCCAACGCTACTGACAGATACTCGTGTCAATCTTTGGTTATTTGGTTTCTTTATTAAATCCTTCAGAAAAGGCTCTTTGGCTAAAATAAATAGATAAATAAAAAGTTAAATGAGAGCACGAAATAGAGGTCACAGTCTTCTTTTGTCTGGAGTAGATTCCACTACAGCTGGCACAGGGGACTGATGAGTCACTAGAGCCACACACACACAC
Organism: Ophiodon elongatus; assembly: GCA_016806645.1. NCBI lineage: Eukaryota > Metazoa > Chordata > Actinopteri > Perciformes > Hexagrammidae > Ophiodon > Ophiodon elongatus. The sequence continues at coordinate 332,190 of JACSYO010001003.1, read as the reverse complement.
ACACACACACACACACACACACACACACACACACACACACACACACACACACACACACACACACACACACACACACACACACACACACACACACACTGATGGATGGCAGAGGGCCACAGTAGTCATCGTGGCGCCAGGTGATGGTCTCGGTGACCACGTGAACAATAAGTCTGGTTTGCATGGCGCCCGACGGCCAGGCGGCCGTTAGTCACAAAACAGGAAGTGAAGAAGGATGAAGAGGAGGAGAGGCGCGAAGAAAAGGGAAAATATAACACAACGAGATGAAGGAGGCCGAGACGCCAGGAGAAGGAAGACATGAATCATGGGATTTGATAACAGTCATTATCATAAAAATCATATGCACGTGTAGGCACGGCGCCAACACTGTGGGGGAGGAGTCAGGTGTGAGAGCAGAGATGTCTGGGCTGAACTCAGTGTTAAATTAGCATATATGCAAATGTGAAATACATTATCAAAACACTGTGCTTGTCTGACCTCTGAGGGTTTATACAGGAAGAAGGATTTCAGAGTTTGAGGATCAAATAGAATTTAAGTGAGAAGAAGGAGGAAACACGATGTTTCAGTGGTTTTGTTTCCTAAATCCTGAACGTAATTGAGAATGCAGCAACGGCAAAAGCTCAACAAGCCGTTAAAACATAAAACGTTGATTTACATATATGCAAAAATGTTAATGTGGTTCAGAAACGTGGAGATTCAACGTATCCAAGGCGAAGAAGAGACGATATACAAGATAAGGAACTGAATGTAGAGCAGTGAGAAGAGAGGAAGTCTCAAAATGAATACCGATCAAAATCCCAAAAAATTGTAAAATAGTTTTTTAGACGACAAAGACAAAAAGAAAAAACAAAAGTGAGTCAGCAAAGTAGATGAATCTGCTCTCAACACATCCCTTGAATATTTCAAATCATGCACAGAAAAAAAAAGAGGAAATAGCTCTGAAAATGGGTCAACTGGCAGTTAATCATCTCGTCTGCACGAGAACGAGAGGCGGGTCGGGCGTGGAGACAGACGGCGAGGAGAGAGTTGTTAGTGGAAATAAAGTAATAAAGAAATTAGTGACACACACCATGCAAAGTCCAGACGACGGCATTAAAATAAAAAAAGTCACGAGAGTCTAACAACACAGCTGGGAGCTGATCAGCTGACGTCAGCGTGAAGTCCATGCTGAGGGTGTGTCTCCATCACAGCTTGTTCTCCGAGGGGGGGGCAGGGGGGACGGGGGGGTGACTAAGCATTTCTGGTAATTGATATCACACCAAATCAGAGGAACCTAAAAGCATCCGATAACGTCACATCGTGTTTGTGTGTGCGTGCGGAGTGGAGGCAGAATATCAAAGCCACAGCAAAGATAAGAGCATGAAGGATAATGGAGAGGGGGGAGGGGAAGGGGGGGGGGGGGGTGCAGACACACCTGCTCTGGATTGTATTTGGAAAGAACTCCTTCACCGTGAAACTCCTCCAGGACATCCTTCAGCTTCTTAGTGGAGTCTGAGGAGAGACAAACAGAACGGAGTCATCTCTCTGATCCTCCAGACCAGCTTTATGAAGCTCAAGCTTTGGGGTTTGTACACGCCGTCTTAATAACCATAGTCAAAATGTACCTCTGGATGAAAAAAAAACTAAAAAACCAAACTGAATAGACATGCCGCATCTCATTAACGAATGTCCTGATGAATACTCATCTGTACCAGGAAGTGCTGCCTCAGTGGAGCTGAGCCTGAGTCACCTGTCACCACAAGTAAGAGGGACACGGAGTCTTTCTCACATGCTAACATGCTAATCCCATATCCATGTGCACACACACACACACACACACACACACACACACACACACACACACACACACACACACACACACAGTAACGTCCTCCTCCTACGATCATCTGTCAAACAATTACAGGGGACAAACGTGCACACGTGTGCACGTACAGATCCCCACACACACTTTGTGCAGGCGGACGCGTCAGACCTGGTTTCATCAATCACGTTAGCGCTCATGATCAACGGGGGACGAGACTTCACTTCATTACTCTAGTGCTCGCCAGCTTTATGAGCCTGTAATGCCTTTCCTATTTCTGTCCTGTGTTACATGTCTGAGGGACGGAGAGAGACATGGTGAGGACAGAGGAGAGACATGGTGAGGACAGAGGAGAGACATGGTGAGGACAGAGGAGAGACATGGTGAGGACAGAGGAGAGACATGGTGAGGACAGAGGAGAGGAGAGACATGGTGAGGACAGAGGAGAGACATGGTGAGGACAGAGGAGAGGAGAGACATGGTGAGGACAGAGGAGAGACATGGTGAGGACAGAGGAGAGGAGAGACATGGTGAGGACAGAGGAGAGACATGGTGAGGACAGAGGAGAGACATGGTGAGGACAGAGGAGAGACATGGTGAGGACAGAGGAGAGACATGATGAGGACAGAGGAGAGACATGATGAGGACAGAGGAGAGACATGGTGAGGACAGAGGAGAGACATGATGAGGACAGAGGAGAGACATGGTGAGGACAGAGGAGAGACATGATGAGGACAGAGGAGAGGAGAGACATGGTGAGGACAGAGGAGGGAGAGACATGGTGAGGACAGAGGAGAGACATGGTGAGGACAGAGGAGAGACATGGTGAGGACAGAGGAGAGGAGAGACATGAGAGGAGGAGGAGAGACATGGTGAGGACAGAGGAGAGACATGCGTGAGGACAGAGGAGAGACACGATGAGGACAGAGGAGACACGGTGAGGACAGAGGAGAGACACGGTGAGGACAGAGGAGAGACACGGTGAGGACAGAGGAGAGACACGGTGAGGACAGAGGAGAGACACGGTGAGGACAGAGGAGAGACATGGTGAGGACAGAGGAGAGACATGATGAGGACAGAGGAGAGACATGGTGAGGACAGAGGAGAGACATGGTGAGGACAGAGGAGAGACATGATGAGGACAGAGAGAGGAGAGACATGGTGAGGACAGAGGAGAGACATGGTGAGGACAGAGGAGAGACATGAGAGGACAGAGGAGAGACATGATGAGGACAGAGGAGAGACATGGTGAGGACAGAGGAGAGGAGAGACATGGTGAGGACAGAGGGAGAGACATGGTGAGGACAGAGGAGAGACATGGTGAGGACAGAGGAGAGACAGGTGAGGACAGAGGAGAGACATGGTGAGGACAGAGGAGAGACATGACAGAGAGAGGAGAGACATGGTGAGGACAGAGGAGAGACATGGTGAGGACAGAGGGAGAGGAGAGACATGGTGAAGACAAAGAGGAGAGACATGGTGAGGACAGAGGAGAGACATGGTGAGGACAGAGGAGAGACATGGTGAGGACAAAGAGGAGAGACATGGTGAGGACAGAGGAGAGACATGGTGAGGACAGAGGAGAGACATGGTGAGGACAGAGGAGAGGAGAGACATGGTGAGGACAGAGGAGAGGAGAGACATGGTGAGGACAGAGGAGAGACATGGTGAGGACAGAGGAGAGGAGAGACATGGTGAGGACAGAGAGAGACATGATGAGACAGAGGAGAGACATGGTGAGGACAGAGGAGAGACATGATGTGGTGACAGAGGAGAGACATGGTGAGGACAGAGGAACAATGAGGACAGAGGAGAGGAGAGACATGGTGAGGGACAGAGACATGATGAGGACAGAGGAGAGACATGATGAGGACAGAGGAGAGACATGGTGAGGACAGAGGAGAGGAGAGACATGGTGAGGACAGAGGAGAGACATGGTGAGGACAGAGAGAGACATGGTGAGGACAGAGGAGACATGATGAGGACAGAGGAGACATGGTGAGGACAGAGGAGAGACATGGTGAGGAGAGAGGAGAGGAGAGACATGGTGAGGACAAAGAGGAGAGACATGGTGAGGATAGAGGAGAGGAGAGACATGGTGAGGACAGAGGAGAGACATGGTGAGGACAAAGAGGAGAGACATGGTGAGGACAGAGGAAGAGACATGGTGAGACAGAGGAGAGACATGTAGAGGACAAAGAGGAGAGACATGGTGAGACAGAGGAGAGACATGGTGAGGACAGAGAGAGAGACATGGTGAGGACAAAAAAAAAACAAAGAGGAGAGACATGGTGAGGACAGAGGAGAGACATGGTGAGGACAGAGGAGAGACATGGTGAGGACAGAGGAGAGACATGATGAGGACAGAGGAGAGACATGGTGAGGACAGAGGAGAGACATGATGAGGACAGAGGAGAGACATGGTGAGGACAGAGGAGAGACATGATGAGGACAGAGGAGAGGAGAGACATGGTGAGGACAGAGGAGAGGAGAGACATGGTGAGGACAGAGGAGAGACATGGTGAGGACAGAGGAGAGACATGGTGAGGACAAAGAGGAGAGACATGGTGAGGACAGAGGAGAGACATGGTGAGGACAGAGGAGAGACATGGTGAGGACAGAGGAGAGACATGGTGAGGACAGAGGAGAGACATGGTGAGGACAGAGGAGAGACATGATGAGGACAGAGGAGAGACATGGTGAGGACAGAGGAGAGGAGAGACATGTTGAGGACAGAGGAGAGGAGAGACATGGTGAGGACAGAGGAGAGACATGTTGAGGACAGAGGAGAGGAGAGACATGGTGAGGACAGAGGAGAGACACGGTGAGGACAGAGGAGAGACACGGTGAGGACAGAGGAGAGACATGGTGAGGACAGAGGACAACAGAGGAGAGACATGGTGAGGACAGAGGAGAGACATGGTGAGGACAGGAGAGGAGAGACATGGTGAGGACAGAGGAGAGACATGGTGAGGACAGAGGAGAGACATGGTGAGGACAGAAGGAGAGACATGATGAGGACAGAGGAGAGACATGGTGAGGACAGAGGAGAGACATGGTGAGGACAGAGGAGAGACATGGTGAGGACAGAGGAGAGACATGGTGAGGACAGAGGAGAGACATGATGAGGACAGAGGAGAGGAGAGACATGGTGAGGACAGAGGAGAGACATGGTGAGGACAGAGGAGAGGAGAGACATGGTGAGGACAGAGGAGAGACATGGTGAGGACAGAGGAGAGGAGAGACATGGTGAGGACAGAGGAGAGACATGGTGAGGACAGAGGAGAGACATGGTGAGGACAGAGGAGAGACATGGTGAGGACAGAGGAGAGACATGGTGAGGACAGAGGAGAGACATGGTGAGGACAGAGGAGAGACACGGTGAGGACAGAGGAGAGACACGGTGAGGACAGAGGAGAGACATGGTGAGGACAGAGGAGAGACACGGTGAGGACAGAGGAGAACAGTGAGGACAGAGAGAGACACGTGAGGACAGAGGAGAGACATGTGAGACAGAGAGAGACATGTGAGGACAGAGGAGAGACATGGTGAGGACAGAGGAGAGACATGGTGAGGACAGAGGAGAGACATGGTGAGGACAGAGGAGAGACATGGTGAGGACAGAGGAGAGACATGGTGAGGACAGAGGAGAGACATGGTGAGGACAGAGGAGAGACATGGTGAGGACAGAGGAGAGACATGGTGAGGACAGAGGAGAGACATGGTGAGGACAGAGGAGAGACATGGTGAGGACAGAGGAGAGACATGGTGAGGACAGAGGAGAGACATGGTGAGGACAGAGGAGAGACATGGTGAGGACAGAGGAGAGACATGGTGAGGACAGAGGAGAGACATGGTGAGGACAGAGGAGAGACATGGTGAGGACAGAGGAGAGACATGGTGAGGACAGAGGAGAGACATGGTGAGGACAGAGGAGAGACATGGTGAGGACAGAGGAGAGACATGGTGAGGACAGAGGAGAGACATGGTGAGGACAGAGGAGAGACATGGTGAGGACAGAGGAGAGACATGATGAGGACAGAGGAGAGACATGGTGAGGACAGAGGAGAACATGGTGAGACAGAGGAGAGACACGGTGAGGACAGAGGAGAACATGGTGAGACAGAGGAGAGACATGGTGAGGACAGAGGAGAGACATGGTGAGGACAGAGGAGAGACATGGTGAGGACAGAGGAGAGACATGGTGAGGACAGAGGAGAGACATGGTGAGGACAGAGGAGAGACATGGTGAGGACAGAGGAGAGACATGGTGAGGACAGAGGAGAGACATGGTGAGGACAGAGGAGAGACATGGTGAGGACAGAGGAGAGACATGGTGAGGACAGAGGAGAGGAGAGACATGGTGAGGACAGAGGAGAGACATGGTGAGGACAGAGGAGAGACATGGTGAGGACAGAGGAGAGACATGGTGAGGACAGAGGAGAGGAGAGACATGGTGAGGACAGAGCAGCTTCTCAAAGGTGTGGATTTGTTGCTTTCTGTTTACATCAATTTAAATTGAATATATTTGAAAGATGTCATCTGAGACTATAAAATGTAAAATGTATAATTGTTGTGTGATTTCCTAAAACATTTTGTGAACTGATCGTGTTTTGGGTTAAAATAACTACGGAAGTTACGAAACAAATAAACTAACGTTGACGTCTGGCTGAAAGTCCTGTTCTCTACACTACGTCAACACCTGATTATCTAATATCTAATATCTAATATCTATTATCTAATATCTATTATCTATTATCTATTATCTAATATCTATTATCTATTATCTATTATCTAATATCTATTATCTATTATCTAATATCTATTATCTATTATCTATTATCTATTATCTAATATCTAATATCTATTATCTATTATCTAATATCTATTATCTAATATCTATTATCTAATATCTATTATCTAATATCTAATATCTAATATCTATTATCTAATATCTATTATCTATTATCTAATATCTATTATCTATTATCTATTATCTATTATCTAATATCTATTATCTATTATCTAATATCTATTATCTATTATCTATTATCTAATATCTATTATCTATTATCTATTATCTATTATCTATTATCTAATATCTATTATCTATTATCTAATATCTATTATCTATTATCTATTATCTAATATCTATTATCTAATATCTATTATCTATTATCTATTATCTAATATCTAATATCTATTATCTAATATCTAATATCTATTATCTAATATATATTATCTAATATCTAATATCTATTATCTATTATCTAATATCTATTATCTATTATCTAATATCTATTATCTATTATCTAATATCTAATATCTATTATCTAATATCTATTATCTAATATCTATTATCTATTATCTAATATTGATTATCTAATATCTATTATCTAATATCTATTATCTATTATCTAATATCTATTATCTAATATATATTATCTATCATCTATTATCTAATATCTATTATCTAATATCTATTATCTAATATATATTATCTATTATCTATTATCTAATATCTATTATCTATTATCTATTATCTAATATCTATTATCTATTATCTATTATCTAATATCTATTATCTATTATCTATTATCTAATATCTATTATCTATTATCTAATATCTATTATCTATTATCTATTATCTAATATATATTATCTAATATCTATTATCTAATATCTATTATCTAATATCTAATATCTAATATCTATTATCTATTATCTATTATCTATTATCTAATATCTATTATCTATTATCTAATATATATTATCTAATATCTAATATCTAATATCTATTATCTATTATCTATTATCTAATATCTATTATCTATTATCTATTATCTAATATCTATTATCTATTATCTAATATCTAATATCTATTATCTATTATCTATTATCTAATATCTATTATCTAATATCTAATATCTATTATCTATTATCTATTATCTAATATCTATTATCTATTATCTAATATCTAATATCTAATATCTATTATCTATTATCTATTATCTAATATCTATTATCTAATATCTATTATCTAATATATATTATCTATCTAAGAACGTGTTTTTAGTTTATCAACAGGCGAAAACATCCATCAATAAGTCCTTTGATCATTTCTTTGATCAATCAATAATCTATAAAATGTCATAAAATAGTGGAAAGTGCACTTTACATGTTCCTGAAGTCCAAGTTGATGTTTTCTCTGACAGACCAGATATTTACTGGAGAATAAATGTTTCATAAAACAAAGAAAAGCAGCAAACACTGGAACCAGACATGAATCACCTAAATGATAAAGAATTATGTTAGTGAATGTTGATCAACTAATCAATTCATCAACTATTTGCTGATTATAATAGAGCTTTAAACTAATGATCGTCTTCAATATTAATTAATCTCCTGCTTATTGTCTACATTAATGGAAAAATGTTGGAGAAAAGTGAGAAAAAACTTTTCCCAGAGCCCCAATTTTTTATTATTTATTTTGTCCCAACAACGGTCCAAAACACAAAAATATGAAGTTTACTGTCATACGCCACAAAGGAACATCACACCCTGATATTTAAGAAGAAACAGGTCTCCGAATGATAAATCAATCACAAAAATGGTTGTGATCGAGTGACGAACTAATTGTTTCAGTTCTATTTGATTATCTTATTAATAACACCGGACATCAGCTCCATCCTGCTGCTGCCTCACATATCGGTGTCCGTTAGCTCCTTGATTCATTGCCTCTGATACACAAGCCCTCCTCTTTCCTCACATCAGCACACCTTCCCCGGGCTGCAGGCCTCCAGCCTGCACATCCATCATGTTTCCATTATGGTCTCCACGGCAACCCGGCTCATAAACCAAAAACCACAGAGACACGAAGGAGGAGAGGACGAGAGGACCAGAACCTTTCTGTCCGATCGCTCCACAGCGCTCGTGGCCGTGAGCGCGCCAACGCTCCGACGCTCCGACGCGCCGACGCGCCGACGCGCCACAACGCGCCAACGCTCCGACGCGCCGACGCGCCGACGCGCCAACGCTCCACAACGCTCCACAGCGCTCGTGGCCGTGAGCGCGCCAACCCGCCTCGCCCGCGCACAACGCGCCAACGCTCCGACGCGCCGACGCGCCGACGCGCCACAACGCGCCAACGCTCCGACGCGCCGACGCGCCGACGCGCCAACGCTCCACAACGCTCCACAGCCCACCCCAACCCCACACGCTCGTGGCCGTGAGCGCGCCAACGCTCCGACGCTCCACAGCGCTTGTGGCCGTGAGCGCGCCAACGCTCCACAGCGCTCGTGGCCGTGAGCGCGCCAACGCTCCGACGGGCCGACGATGATTCATTCTGCGTTCTGCAGCTCCGACACCCATAAACCAGTAGAGAGAAAACACACAAAATAAGGTGAAATATAAGAAGGGCTTTTCATTTTAGTACGGCTGCATTTCAAAGCGTAATATCCTCCAATGTCTATGTTCTGAGTCAATGTCTTGCCCTTTGCCTCTTCTTTCTGTTGGCTTTGCTGAACTTTACAAGCAACCGTCTCCTCTGAGCAGGTGGATTTCTTAACGAATGGACCGTAAATCAACACATTGACGTGACAGAACTGAACCCTGTTTCCATAAAAGTTGCTCTAAAGGGGAAAACTTGGGCCAGAAAGGAAGCCGTTCTGTTTCAGAGCGGATCGGCCTGCTGAGGTCTGACCCCCCAGAGCCCTTTAGTTTGTAATCCTGGAGGCAAAGGACGAACAAAGATCTTCTCCTCCACAGACATTCATCCACTGCAGGTAAACTCTTTACTTCCTGTCCAAACTAAAGAGTTGGGCAACATTTGCTGGTCGATCCTGGAATACCTCAACGATTTGCAAAGAGAACGGCTCAAAACCAAAAACACACAATATGAAGTCATGCATGAAGAAGATTAATCCTTTTGGTAACCACTTACTCTGTTTACTATTTTTATGTTCCAACCTTGTTTGACCCGTTGTGGTTTTACCTCATCCGGGTCTATAAAACAATGATTTCACGTGATGTGTGATGTCCTAATATTAATGTATAATTCATCACCAGGAACGAGAGGACAGACGCTCCTTTGACTAACAGATGTGAGGGAAGAGGCTGATAAGTCACTCAAAAAAACAAAAAAAAAGGAATAATAATATGATGAAATCCTGAAATCCTGCTCCAGTAGTTGTTTTACATTTCTATCATAGATGCATATAGAAAATGGGAAATAATAAGTTTATATTGTAGAGGATTTAAAACACATTTGGTACAATACTTTGGAAAAATGAGGAAGAGGAAATAAAGTCAATAAAAATGGAAAAGTAAAATAATTTTAATTTATTGGATTGTCTTAATAAAAAGCACATAATCTTTAACAATTGCATTTAAATCTAATGAATGTATTAATGTGTTGAGTAGTGCTTCATGTGTCTTATTAGTGACACGCAAACTACTAAAAGTCTTTTGAATCTGAGTTGCATAAACACTTTGGCTGCAGCATGAAGACACAGTGGGTTTTACAAACACAGCTTTGGAGCATCAGCTGCACACACACACACACACACACACACACACACACACACACACACACACACACACACACACACACACAGAAGCTCATCATCCACACTGCAGACTAAGCAAACATGGACCCCCAGACACGTGGTACTCACACTCGCTGTATTGCTGCAGCTGGGTGAACTCAGCTGGGCTCAGACAAACCCAGCTCCCGTCTCCCATGCTGCCTGAAGCCAGAGGGGGGGGGGGGGCTGTGTCCTGGAGTGTGTCAGTCTTACGAGGGCCGCTCGGGGGATTGATGGTTATCCTCGGGTCACGTTGCGTAACAGGGCTGAGGCGAAGAGGTTTCGGGGTGTCATCTCTGCCTCTTTAGAGCAGGCTCTCGGGCCGAGGCCAACGGAGACCAGGGGGAGGCAGGGAGATGGTGACCTTCAGTTGAGCAGGGTTTTTAAAGTGTTTAGCCGAGGTCGAGGGAGGAGGGGGGGGGGAGGGGGAGGGGGAGGGGGGTCGAGGTGCTCCAAGTTTTGAATCTGTCACTGTGAATGACAAATCCACAAAAAAAAAAAAAAAGGATGTGTTGCTGTGATTATCAGTCACAGTACAGAGTTACTCCTCAGGTCTGCAAACAAGACACCTTCTCTGACCAGCGAGAGAGAGGGGAGGGAGAGAGAGAGAGACAGGGGAGAGGAGGAAGGGGAGAGAGAGAGAGAGAGGAGACAGAGAGGGCAGAGAGAGAGAGAGGGAGAGAGAGAGGGGAAGAGAGAGAGAGAGAGAGAGGAGAGAGAGAGAGAGACACAGAGGAGAGAGAGAGAGAGACAGAGGGGATATAGAGAGAGAGAGAGAGAGAGAGAGAGACAGAGGGGATATAGAGAGAGAGAGAGAGAGAGAGAGAGAGAGACAGAGAGAGAGAGAGAGGGGGGAGAGAGAGAGAGAGAGAGAGAGAGAGAGAGAGAGAGAGAGAGAGAGAGAGAGAGAGAGAGAGAGAGAGAGAGAGAAGCAGAACAGGGGAGAGAAAACAGTAAATTTAAAATGATCATTAATATTTTCTGGACTGAATAAAAAATCTGAAATGTATGAAAAGAAAGAGTCATAACAGAAAATCAATCTGTAATATCTCTAAGTAAGTTTAAAGAAACAAGAAGCTGGAGGGACAGGGAGGAGCAGAGGAGCAGCTGGACTGCATCACTGGACAGTTTCTAGTTTTCAAACGTACATTTATGAAACATTCAACATATAGCAGAAACGTACAACTGCAGCAAAAGAAAACTGTTGTAAATCAGCTCGCTTCTTGTGCGTCAAGTTTTTGCACAAAAATGTTGCGTTTGACAGAAATGAGAAGAAGTGTTGCTTCATGGCTCCGGAGCCACAGACGTGGTGTCATGAGTCACACCTTCTAATGAAGCCGATTGGTGTTCAGACTTAACTCCTCCTACAGAGCACCGCCCCCTTGGCTTGAAGTCGCCTCTGCCTGGTGCCAGGGGACGCACCGTTCCCAGAGAGAAAAGATACAATAACATGGGTGAATAACTCAAATCCACCAAGGGAATAAAAAAATGGCTGAAAGAACAAGTGTTTAAATTCCCTCTGCAAGGTTCAGATTACCATGAAGCACTTTGAGCTTCAGTCAGTGGAGTAAACATTTATTTGGAGGCATTTAATTATGAAGAATGCACTTTTGGATGTACTCATGTTTTGGGTCTTTCTGCAGTAAATTAAAATAAATATGCTTAAATAATAATGTGTCACTATTTGTTTTAGCTGATATTGACTCTGATGCTGATGATAAAGTTACTTACTACAATATTCAAAATTAAAAGTGTACAAATCTGCTTTTCAAACAACAAGATTAGTATTATTTTACTACGTTTCTCTTGTAAATAAATCCCATTAAAAGAAAAAAAAAAAAGTTTTTTCATTGATTATTTATGGTCACGTGCTTCATTTGCGTCATGATTTTTACTTTTTGTATTCTTTTTTTTTTTTTTTTAGCATTTCCACAACTGACCATAACAACATGATGTAAATATTTTATTCATCTGGTTAGTTGAACATTATTTAATTACATTATTTGGTACACTACAACATAAAAGGGTAAATGCTGCTTCAAAGCCTCATGGAATAAAATTCTTGGCTGAAATAAACATTTAATTATTCATTTGTTTATTTATTTAGTGGCCTAAAAGTAGTCAAATTAAAATATTTAGGGTTTGAAAAAAATTGTTACAAAGTTTTTATTTGTCATTGTACGACGAAATTTAGTTTGTAGTCCCAATTTGCTACATAGAAAAGAAGACAAACAAACAAACAAAAACAAAAACAAATATATATATATATATATTTACATATGGAGGGTGGAGGATGAATTAAGGAGTCTCATAACCAGAGGAAAGAGGCTGTTTTGATTTGATTTGTCACAAGGCTACACATATGCACGCACACACACTCACACTCACACACACACACTCACACTCACACACACACACTCACACTCACACACACACACACACACACGTAAAAAGATCAGAATGACAATAATACCAGGTGTAAAAATAGAGAACAAATGAAAATAAATAAATAAAAAAACTAACCCGTTATAACTTAAGCTGTACGTTGTATGTTACCTCCCCCAAATATTCACAACACATACAGAGCATGTGACCTCTGTGGCCTCAACAACACCTCTGCCCCTGGACGTATCTGTATGTTTAACAAGAGGAAGGAGCTACATGCTACATGCTACATGTCTGCAGAGGCAACACCTGCTTGTGCGTTGCGCACAAAAATAAAGAATATCTCCACGCACCATCTTTTGTTCCTTTAACACCATCGACCAGGCTTTAAAAGTGAAGCAGTGTTCTTACTTCCCCTGCTAGCGTGTGCTAACGCGCTGCACATGTTTAGTGACTCTAAAAGGGAACAAAAGGAGGAGATCTACATGCACGTGCTGTGGCAGGGAACCAGAGAGAGGAGCACATGCCAATCAAGCGTGCACGGGGCCTCCCCTCTGTGCAGAGAGGGATTCTGTTTTGCTCACGACGTTGCCCGGCAACTATGACGTCACTGGAGAAGAGATGCACCACAACGGAGACGAGAGGGAGGGAGAGAGAGAGAGAGGGGGAGAGAGAGAGAGAGAGGGAGAGAGAGAGAGAGAGAGAGAGAGACAGAGACAGAGAGACAGACAGAGAGAGAGAGAGAGAAGAGAGAGAGAGAGAGAGAGAGAGAGAGAGAGAGAGAGAGAGAGAGAGAGAGAGAGAGACAGAGAGAGAGAGAGAGAGAGAGAGAGAGAGAGAGAGAGAGAGAGAGATCGCTACGGTTACTACGAACAGATGTGACCACATGTCCTTTGTGTGTGTTTATTCAGTTGTTTTACCACAAACCATATTCTTATTTAAACACAGAATTGCAGCTGACTTCCTTAAAGGTTCTCTATGTGATATTCAGAGCATCAATATAGCAACTAACAACTGTTGGTGATGTAGAGACGTCGTGGAGTAAGCTCTCCTTGATGCTCTGTGCTTTGCTTACTAACGGCCCGTTTAGTACATATTATGTTAGCGCTGTTAGCGCTGTTAGCTTCTAGCTGCAAGCTCTCAGCCGTCTCCATGGAATCACAATGCATATAAACCTCTTTTTTAACTTTAAATTTAGGAAACAAAACTACTTGGTGAGCTTCGGGGAGAAGATGGTGGTGTATTCTCCTTCACTAAGGCGACGTCTTAACTTCACGTAACTTAAAATAGGTCAACTTTGACTTTTGGTTTCACACGGGACACAAACGGTCTCCTGAGGGACCGTTCTGTGCTCCTGGACCCGCTCACCCACCCGGACCACCTCCGACCTCCCGACATGGACTTTGTTGCTCTTTATACTACGTGACCTGACTTCCTCCTTTATTCCTGACAAATCTACGAATGTTTGCGCGCCATGGTTTGTTGCGTAGGAACCCTACGACCCCCTGAAACAGCACATTGTTATTTCTAAACTTGCTTTTTGTACAGATTAAATGTATTTGGTAATCCTCTTGCTTCCAGTCTGTATGCTAAGCTAAGCTAATCCTTGATGTACGTCATGACTTCATTGCTAAGTTTGTTTCGCATTTTGTTTTTACCGACAAATCAACTTTTCTACCTCAATTTGAAAATGAAAATGGGCTCCATCTTTGCATCAGTTCTCCCCCAGAAAGGGAATTAACATATTTGTCAGTCATTCGCCCTGTCCCCTGTCCCCTGTCCTCTATCCCCTGTCCTCTGTCCTCTATCCCCTGTCCCCTGTCCCCTATCCCCTGTCCTCTGTCCTCTGTCCCCTGTCCTCTGTCCTCTATCCTCTATCCTCTATCCCCTGTCCCCTGTCCCCTGTCCTCTATCCTCTATCCTCTATCCTCTATCCCCTGTCCTCTGTCCTCTATCCCCTGTCCTCTGTCCTCTGTCCCCTGTCCTCTGTCCCCTGTCCTCTATCCTCTGTCCCCTGTCCTCTGTCCCCTGTCCTCTGTCCTCTATCCCCTGTCCTCTGTCCCCTGTCCCCTGTCCTCTGTCCTCTGTCCCCTGTCCCCTGTCCTCTGTCCTCTATCCTCTATCCCCTGTCCTCTGTCCTCTGTCCCCTGTCCTCTGTCCCCTGTCCCCTGTCCTCTGTCCTCTATCCTCTATCCCCTGTCCTCTGTCCTCTGTCCTCTGTCCCCTGTCCCCTGTCCTCTGTCCTCTATCCCCTGTCCTCTGTCCCCTGTCCTCTGTCCTCTATCCTCTATCCCCTGTCCTCTGTCCCCTGTCCTCTATCCTCTATCCCCTGTCCCCTGTCCTCTGTCCTCTGTCCCCTGTCCCCTGTCCTCTGTCCTCTATCCTCTATCCCCTGTCCTCTGTCCCCTGTCCTCTGTCCTCTATCCTCTATCCCCTGTCCTCTGTCCCCTGTCCCCTGTCCTCTATCCTCTATCCTCTGTCCCCTGTCCTCTGTCCCCTGTCCCCTGTCCTCTGTCCTCTGTCCTCTGTCCCCTGTCCTCTATCCTCTGTCCTCTATCCTCTATCCTCTGTCCTCTGTCCCCTGTCCCCTGTCCTCTATCCTCTATCCTCTATCTCCTGTCCTCTGTCCTCTGTCCTCTATCCCCTGTCCTCTGTCCCCTGTCCTCTGTCCTCTGTCCTCTGTCCTCCTGGCTGCTTTGGCTCAGCCAGAAGTTTACAAAATAAAAAGCTTTTGCTGTGCTCGTGTAAACGTAGCGGAGGTGGCCGATTGAATTAGGTGTCACTTTTGTTTACATGTCCACAGATGTATTGATAGAATAGTAGAAAGTATTGGCTTTTTACTCGCAAATATTTGTTTTGCACGTACAGTAACGATCATAGTTGCCGTCAACTCGAGTATCCTTCACTTCACCTCGCTCACTCGACCACGGCGGCCAGTAAGTACCAATAAAAACACCACTGACGTCAGAGCTTATGAATACTCGGGCCCGTCCAACACCAGCCTTCTGAAGCATCACTACCTTCAGATAACGTAAACACGGGAGGCTCTCCGTGGAGCCGGTGCCGGTTCTGAGGGGCAAGATGGCCGACTCCGTGGAAGACGACCCGCTCCCTCGGAGGATATGAAGGCCTTTTTCTAAGCTGATAAAAATGCTGTAATTCTTAGTTTCAGGTGATTATACACTGGTTAAAACAAAAGGTATGAATATTATATTCCATTGCTGTCAAATAATCCCCCTAAATGTGACACACTGCTCCTTTAAGGTGTCTCTCCAGTTTAAAACTCATTCTCAGTGATTTGCGAGTGAAAATAGTCCAGACCAGACGGACACCAGTCGTATGAACATCCTTTACGTCCTCCGTGGCGTCAGAGGCTCTCAGCCTCTTGGCGTTAAGAAACAAAGAGACGGAGCCAAAGAGGGTTATTTACACCTTCACGGCACATTATGTTCATGATAGCACGGTTTCATTCTGAAGGCTTGGAAACGCAGCGGCAATTTAAGGAACCAGAAACGACAAGACGTTGTTTAAAGAAGGGCAGTGGATTGAAAAAACACTGAACTAATGAAAGAGAAACACGTCATATTTGAAGGAATTTGCAACATGTGCGTTAACGTATCTTCATTATTTAATAATTCCTCTGGTACACGTTGTGCCTAACAGGGAAAGATAGATAAAAAGTATTCAACTTCTGCTTCTATTGTAGACAAAACACAAATTACGAACTACAAATGTGATGTTTCATCAACGTGAAAATCTTCTGATCTCAAAGACGAAATGTGTCCAAGAAGAGTTGGGACTGGTTCGGTTTCGGCACAAGTTAAAGCTACTAGAAGGAACTTCCATTTTGTGTAGATTTTGGCGCCCCCTGTGGACAAAAGCGGCAGCGTCCCCGAGCACCAGGGTCCCTTTAGAAAACCCTTTAGAAAATCTGCTCTCGATTGCTTTAGTTGGTCACATTAAAGCATTAGTATTAAATAGTGACCGTTTCATAACCAGTTAAAAGTTACTCACACTAACTGTAAGCTTAAACAAAGTCATGGTTTGAGCCAAGAAGAAATACTTGGCTGCTTTGTTCGGGCCAGAGAAACGTCTCACTTAAGCTCATTTATTTTAATAACAGCGGAAAGAAGCTGTGAACACAGACACATCATCACATGTTAAGTTGATATTTTAAACTTCTCAGCAAACGGTTGCTTATTTATAAACCCAGCGGTCACAGAGCAACACGATCATTCATTCGGAGTGGTGTCTGTTAATTATAATCCGCGTGGTCACACGAGCCCGGTGAAGACCACGAGACGTCCTTGTAAGGTAAACATGAACGTCTTGGGCATCTGAACATTTGGAATTCCTTTGATTAAACCTGAGAAAGCAGGAAGCTGAGGATCATGTTCACGCACCACTCCAGTCTGTTGTTGTGTCTTCACGCTCAACACCAGGACGCGTTCCAAGACACGAAGCATGTGGAGAGAGCACCACGCCAAATTAGGCTGCTGATGATGATGATTACAGTGGTAACACTGGAGAGGAGGGAACGTAAACACGAACCGGAGCTCTGACAGGAGAACAAGTAGAGGGCTGATCCAGAGTCCGTCCAGAGGCCAGAGCCAGAAGAGTGTAGCGTGACGTTGGTGCTTTAGTGTGAAGAAGAAAGTTGCCAGACAGGAAGCTTCTAAAGAACGTTCCCTGAGTCGAGTCGAGCAGGATGCTGCGGGCAAGGCGGGCCCTCGCTACAGGAAGAGAGTCAGAGTCCTGATAGCAGACTCCCTCCTCTCACTCCGTGGGGCCACGCCGGCTGCAGGAAGCCTGGGGGCCGGGTGCCCATATGATTAAATGCAGCAGCTTTTCTGAGTCAAACGTCAGTTATTTTAAGTCACGAAATAATCTTCATGATCCACGCACGTGCTAAATATAGACCTGCCGCTACAACTGGGTCGCTAGCTTACTGTCCACACCTAAGGGTCCAGCTCCAATTTGCACCTGAAACACTGTATTGGTTGATTATGTTACACTTAAGCTAAAATCTATTAACTTTTGGTGCAAATTCTACAGAGAAAATGTCAGATTATTATAAATCCATTCTGCATTCATCCATCTGCATGCACATGAGGCCCTCAGGCTTTAATGGAGCCTCAAAGTGAGAGTAATCGAGTCTCAAATGTAAAAGTTTGAAATGGGGAAGTGTCCCCGACTCACACCCAGAGCGGAAAGCGCTCCTGACTCACAGCCTCTCGATACCGCCGGGTGAAGGACGACGGGTTGAAGGTGGAGTCGACTGAAATGTGGTGAAGTCAGAAAATTAACGGGATTCTCACGAAGGACTGGAGTTCACTAATTGCCTCATGGGAAACCCAGATGAACCCCCCGGGGGCTTCACAGAGACCCGAGCACCGCCACAGGAAGCTTTCCACTCAAAGCACAGTGTGTTTGTTTGGCGAGGCTTTACAGGCTCGGAGTTATAGCTGTTTTATATTGTGTCAGCTGATCTGTTCTGTTAACATGCAAATCAAACGAGCAGAATTATTACTTCCAAGCATTATGTGTCCTACATACATTAAACATGACATGTTTTCAGTGCTTGTGCACCTTTGGGCATCTGGAGTACCTACCAACCCACAGACTGTGACATAAGACCCCGTCAGGTTCTTTTTGTCATTTGCCATTAAGCTTCAGCCCCACCCACGGCTGGAGAACTACTTTTATACAGACTGTATATAAGAAGTGGGCGTAGTCATGGTGACGTCACCTGTTGGTTTGTGGACTGATGTTTCGAAGCCTCGAGTTCAGTGATTTCGCCGTCGCCATCTTGGATTACGGCCGTCGCCATGTTGTTTTTTTTGCAGCCAGTGAACGGAAGTTAACATATTTTGGAATGCGGAGGAGTGACGTAGAGACGCCTTATACGTCTCTGGTAGCGACCTGTCAATCACCTTGTAGCCCCGCCCCTAAAGCATCCCCTGCTTTATGGTCTGTTTGACTCTAAATGACCATAATTTACTAAATGAACATCATGCTGTATTGAAGAAGACTTGAAACTAGAGATTGAGACATAAACTCATGTTTACAATGTTTACTGAGGGAATAAATCAAGAGAGAAGTAGAGTCATTTTCTATAGACTTCTATACAACCAGAGGAGTCGCCCCCTGGTGGTCAGGAGAGAGAATGCAGCTTTAACACATGAAGCTTTGACTTCTATACAACCAGAGGAGTCGCCCCCTGGTGGTCAGGAGAGAGAATGCAGCTTTAACATGAAGCTTTGACTTCTATACAACCAAAGGAGTCGCCCCCTGGTGGTCAGGAGAGAGGATACAGGTGTTAAGGCAGTTCCGCATCGGCTTCACTCGGCAGAACCGGACGTTGCAGCCTGGGTGCACCATATTTTTCTCACAAGCCAATACATTTTTGGGAGGGGGGCCTTAAAGAGACAGGAGCTAAAACGGTGCATTTCAGACTTGTATTCAGGTTGTATACAGGTATATTCAGACAGACAGTATGAATACAATTATGTGTTTTATGAACATTAAAGCATGTAAACATGTTTTAGTAGAAACCCAAAATACAAACTGAAAATGAGCATAACACAGTATGTTTCCTTTAAGTGTCTGTGCATTCAGTATCAACACCAGTAGCTTGTGTCTGCTTTGCATTTTCCTTTGACCTATATGTGTAGATGTGTGTGTGTGTGTGTGTGTGTGTGTGTGTGTGTGTGTGTTTGTGTGTGTGCCTGAAATCCTCACTTTAGCTCTCATCATCACATTCAGAGCTTTCTGAGGAAATCAAACAGCTCAAGTGCCCGTGAGCCCCGAGGTTTTAAGTGTCTCACCCTTTGAGACCAAAAGAGGGCCAGTTCTTCGGCATTAAACTCACCGAAGCTCTTCAATCACTTCAATCACCTGAAACCTACGGCACGTTTCCTCCGCTTTGTCCCGACAGATTAGTGACGGTAAAGCCTCGTTCGGCTCTCGGCTCTCGGTTAGAACCATTTTCGATGCCAAGTAAACGTGAGACAAAATGTCTTCGTGTTTCTTTCCGTGCTACTCTATAATCGGCATACACTGTGGGTTATTTGGTTGAGCTCAGTCTGCAAGAGTTGCAGATTGAAAGAGAGTGTGAATAAATGGCTCAGAGATTCAACCAGAGAGCTCAACTCAAACACTGATTTCCCAGTGGGAGAGCCCTGAGCTCTCACAGACTTAGTGGATCAAAGTCTGTGAGTGGAACTGGGTCCATCTTAAACAACTCCTGCCTCCAAAGCAATCGCTGCACTGCTCCCTTTAAAACTTATATTTTATTACATTAGAAAAAGTACAGCATTGTGAGCCCCAATTGGCTCTTCATCAAGTATTAATTACTGTGCAGTTTTTTTTTTTAAGCCTCAGCAGCTGAACAAAAAAGATTCGAGTGTGTTTTGCACACTGGGGGATTAGGAGGCTGTCCTCCCCGGATCAGTCATTACAACAAGTGCCCCGAAATGACACGTGTTTATGTGACAAAGCCCCTCGAGCGACAGTTATTATGACGGGAGGAAGGAAAGAAAGAAAGATAGTTTGGGGATGCTGTTGTAAATCTGTGCAGAGACGAGACCAGGAGGGACGAGGGGGTCAACAGAACATTGGACTTGAAGACGGACCTGAAAGTCCGTGTTGTTCAGCATGACCGACCCCGACCGCCACGACCGACCCCGACCCCGACCCCCACCGACCCCCACCGACCGCCACGACCGCCAAGACCGCCACGACCGCCACGACCGCCACGACCACCGCCACCGACCCCGAGCCGCTCTTACCTTGACTCAGTAGTGGTTTTAACACTAAATGAAACCAGAGGAAGTTGTTTCTGTGCTCAGTTATTGACGCGGATGGGTCTCCACTGGGGTTAGTTGAAAGCCCGGTGCGCCTCATCCAGACACCAAAGGGCGCCTCAGTGCGTCGGTATCGGACACCGAGGGGTGCTGACCAAGCGTCGGTAGTTGACCGGTTGCATGAAGCTAATTTATTTTTCATCAGTGATTTGTAGCAGTTTTTGAAGGCACAGAAAAATAATAGGAGGAGAGCATTGACAATAACCTTGTTGGGGATTAGCTGTGACCTCTGCACTTTGTACACCCTCTCTCTGCACTTCATTTAAATTTACCGTGAACTGCCTCTTTGTTACCGCGGCGGCTTTGCAAGTTATCTCATTCTCTGTCTTGTATAATCCTATTGCTTATAGCACTTCCTTGCTACACTTAAAATGGTGAAATCAATGGGTGGGACTTCGCATTGACGAACACAATACGTGGGAAGTGCCCTTTCCAAATTAAGAGCTATTTTAGTCCCAAAACAAACTACACCTCATTCAGTGGAAAACATTTCTGCCAAAGTGGAATGCTTTTTGAGGTTTTGTCTTCCTTCTGTATGAGGTTTTCTGGGGGGGGGGCATCAGAGAGCATCACAGGCCAAAGATATAGCTCAGATTTAGTGGCTAATATTGTTTAAGAGAATGAACTGCACGGGGCATGGTTAACCTTAGGGGCTGCAGACTGAGCTTCATCTTTACCCATAAAAGGAGTGCTGCTGATCCCTCGTCAAGACAAGTGACAAGACACTCATACTGTACAGAAAATCACACGCACACAATCCCTGCTTCTAGTCCTGGACTATCTTCACCTCTCGCCTCCGTTATCGCAGCGCACTGTTTCCATTTGGTGATTTTCTCTGTGATAGTTTCTTTCCATCTTAAGAATGAATCATGTCAGTTTTCACCTCTGTTTTCTCCGCTTGCAGCAGAGGCCGGTACGTCAGATCTTCCTCAGCGTCGTGAGTCATCTACTGAAGTTCTACCACGCAGTAATTTGCCAACAGCAGGTGTACATTGTCAAAGCTACGAGGATAAAACAAAGATTAGACGTGTGATGTGCTGCGACCCGCTGTGGCTAACACCGATGGAACGCTGAGCAGACCCTGGGCACCCAAACTATCTGAGAAGGTCGTGGATTGATCTGCGATTAGCTCGGCTGCAGCCTAGGCTCACATGGGGCCGTGGCTTTCTGTTCTCCAACCTACTGGGGATGTAGCCTCACAAATACCAGGAGTATTTATGGAAGGCCTGGGTGTCATGGCAACTGGGGGATTGTGTGTAAAACGCAGAGGGGAATGGAAAGGCCAAGCTATACACGAAAACTATTGCACTGTATTTAAAGGGGAATGCCAACCAATTTGATAAGTAGATTTACCTTAGTGCTGTCGACATGAAACGTGAATGTGTGGAATACAAGCAACTCCCGGAGCCTGAACCCAAGGAACCAAAATATTTTCCGTCTGTGATAGTTTTGCAGTAAAATACAGCAGAATACATTGATACCTTGAATGATTTAAGATCCCCTCCAGACATGTTTTAAGACAAATGAAAACACTCTGCATCTGATTAAAAGTTAAATTAGTAACATGTTTACATGCTTTAATGATCAAAACCACTATTTTTCTCATGTCTGTCTGAATATACCTGTATTCTGAAACGCTCCGTTTTAGCGTCTGTCTCTTTAAGGCCCCCTCCCGAAAAAGCACAGTCGGCTCTGATTGGCTGGTGAGAAGAATATGGTGCCCCTTTGAAAAGGTAGTGCTCAAGCCGTGGGTGGAGATACTCAGATGGGGGACAAGTTATTCCAATGAGCCTGCATGTGTCAAAAGAATGGGAGCCAAATCTGATCGTCTGGTTGAATCACGTGTTTTCTAAACTAGGCTGCCAACAAAAACACTGAAGGGGTTGTCTGATGTCACAGTCTGTGGGTTGAGAGGCACTCCAGATACCCTCATGTATGTGCTGAGGCTGAGCCCAGCCACCCCTCAGAAGGAAGCTCAGTTCGGCCGCTTGTATCTGCGATCTCTTTCTTTCGGTCACTACCCAAAGCCAAAGGGACATAGATGGACTGGGAAATCGAGAGCTTTGCCTTCTGGCTCAGCTCCCTCTTTACATTACATTTCATTTAGCAGACGCTTTTATACAAAGCGACTTACTTAGTGATTCAACCATGAGAGTTCAAACCCAGAACAACAAGAATAAAGAAAGTACAATTCTTCAAGAAAGCCAAACTACCAAGTGCTATAAGTAAGAGCCATTTAAGTGCTACTAACCTCTACCAGAACCTGGACCAGAACCTGTACCAGAACCTGGACCAGAACCTGTACCAGAACCTGGACCAGAACCTGGACCAGAACCTGCGCCGCCTTCTGAGTGAGAAGGGGCCATGTTCTCCTGATGTGGTGCAGCATGTACCTACAGGACCGTGTTGTTCGGTGATGTTGGCGTGAGGAGAGCTGACTGAGTCTCACACGAGGTTCCTAGCAGTCGGGTTCTAACACGGAGTTGAAGGTGATAGTCAGGTCGTGGGTGGGAGATTCTTTCCCTGGAAGGAACAGTAGTTCAGTCTTGTCAGGGTCACCACAATGGTCCGGTACGACGCCAGCATCGCCGCTGAAGCCGCACCAAACGGCCTGTCCGTGAACAGGCAGTCCCGTGAACAGGACTCCAAGGTACTTGAACTCCTTCGCTTGGGGCAGTGACTCAAGCAATTCACCGTTTTCCCCGCTGAGAACCATGGCCTCTGACTCTCATCCCGACCGCCTAACACTCGGTTTCAAACTGCCCCAGTGCATGCTGGAGGTCAAGTCCAAGTTCCAACAGAACCACATCATCTGCAAAGAGCAAAGCTGGAGGTGTGTCTGACTTTGTGTCGGGTTGATGGACAAAAATCTCCCACAGTTCTTTAACCGCGCTCTGCTCAGAGCAGCGTTGATGCAAAGAAAAAGATAATAATAAAAATAAAATCCTTTTTACATTGTCAAACAACATCTAGAGCTCACTCTCTAATAGTGGAATCAAAGCATTTTTATTTCTAAACAGACCCCCAAAGGATCACACCCACTTTACAGAGATCTTTAAGTAAATCCGCATTTGAACCTTGAATATTATATGTTGCTGCTTCTCAACTGCTTCAGCTACGGGAAGACTTTCATTGGGAAACAGTTACAGTCTCAGGTAGCTGTTGTCACCCATAACAGTGGGTACTCCTGAGTGCATTAAAGATGGATAATATAAGATGAGATGCTTTTATGCAGATCTCTTGTAAAGATCCCATGATTTGGGGACCTAAACTTCCTTGAAAGCCATCACAAATACTGTGACCCAGACTCGACATTCCAGGGAAGGCGTGTAATGTCACTGCAGGTCTGTCATTGTGAGACAAACAAGAGCACTGCAGTAGGTCTGGTGTGCAGAATATATTCGATTAGGAAGGTTAGACATGTGTACAAGCTACCGAATGGCTTTTTTTCAGACACCATATTCGCCCAAATTGATCCTGTTATTTAAAGATAGTTTTGTACTGTGAGTTGTTTTTTTACTTCAAGTTGCAAAACGTGTGAATTTCTATCCGTCGAGAGTTGATCAGCCAGTTAAACCTACTGACTAGTTTTCTGTTGGCTTTTGGTTGCTAGTGGAAAGTATCTCTTCAAGTCTTCACTGCCAAACAGAGTAAATTAGAAATTCTGCATGTTGTCAAGAAATGTCCTGTTACAGAAATAAAAATGAAAATAGATCCTCTTCATGTGGTCGTAAAACTGACTTGAGCTTGACAGGAGAGTGTGAGAGCACGTGAAAGCAGAATGAATGAATACTTTGGAAACCATCGAACATTATTTAATGCTGATTCTGTGTAACGGTGGTCAAAATGTAAAATAGAGAGACCAGTGGGCAATAAGATGTCACGTTGCAGATTAATGACTTCATCTAAATGCACTTTTCTTTTATTGGTTATCAAGTAGATGATTCCTTTGTACCGGTGTCCAAAGATTTATGGCCCTTAGTTGTTTGTTTCCTTGTATTTAAAGCAGCTATATATTCTACAGTGTGAAGTCAACAGTGATGGGCAGCAACTTGTTTTGCCGGGTTTGAGCGTGAAGCGGAGGGAAGTAAAAACAAACCACGATGTCGGGCGATGCTGAGAACATGGCGTCTTCGGCACAGAGCTTGACAACAGCTCGACAACCGCGTAAGTCCCGCCCCTGACGCTGATTGGCTCGATTGCTTTTTAACAAAACAAAAACGCCGTTGCATTTCACGACACCAGACGAATCAGTAAACTGGAATACGGTTGAGTGCGTGGATTTAAAGCGTCTGGACCCAGGCTGTTTCAGACCGGTGACGAGTGCAGAGTCATTTGTCCCGGTAACGGATGCCAATCGAAACCTTTCTCCCTGAAGACATAAGTCAGATGCTTGTGGCTTTTTGTCCACCGTCACCCATCCATCCATCCATTCATGTCATCGGGCTGCAGCAGGCAGCTGTTTTCAGAGATAAAGCTTTCGCTACCTGCTCAGCAGCAAACAGCAGACACACACGAGCTGGGGAACGTAGATATCTCCCTCGGGAGGCGGTGGAGACCAAAAGCGGAGCTAAAGGAGAGCGAACGTTGGACTATGGCCAAAAATTCATATCACGGTATTTTGTAAGATTCTGGCGGTTTCACGGTATATCACGGTATTTTATTTTCTTCGAGTAAACACATTCATTCAACTGAACAGCTGTTCACCGCTCGCTGTTTGCCGCTCGCGTGGCTGTCTTCCGGAAAAAAAACGTAAAACAGAGATGCAGGAGGAACAACGAGAGACCGTTTCTTAACGTAGCGACGGAGCTTCTTCTTGTTGTGAAAGTGGGCAAGCTGTACCCAGCATGCAGTTCGGCGGTGTCATTTTATAAATGTACAATTATTAGTGTTACAAATTGTTTATGTGTCACAAGCTGTTGTGTCGTGGTGTTTCCTGCTAGAGAGCGTTAGTTGTGGGTTATTAATTGTTATAAAGTTATGACCATGACTCCATCTCAATACCTGTAAGACAAGTAGCTCCGCCCACTGCGCCTCCAGGTGAGCTACATGTTCTGCTGCCTGCTGAAGAGCCACAGCAGCTGTTCCCTGTGCACCGGGATGACGGGCAGGAACAATTCATACCGTATGGTAATATGAAACCGGTATACCGGTTGAACCGGTATACCACACAGCCCTACGTTGGACCTACATTTACATTCAGCACAAAACTAAAACTAGGAAGCACCCACTTCTGCAACAGACTTATCACATCATCATTGTTTGCTTTTTGTTTTACCTGAAAGGGAACTACTGTGAGCTAATGACAACTCTGTGAGCGGAGCCTCAATGAGAAGCTACTGATTCAGTCGGAGACAATAATGACTCAGAACACCCAGAACGTTAAAGATTAATGTACTAAACAACTCTATTATTTAGTTTACAGTGATTTACGGGTTTTTTAAAAATATTAAATGTATTAAATATGCCTTCCTCGATCAGTGTTTCTTACCTAAAAAGAGCGGATGGTGTCTCATAATTAGGGTTTTTCTTCTATTTGGGTCAGTGCGGAAATCATCAAAGGAATCAATTTGAGTGGGTCTGTGCTCTCGTCCTAATCACACAGATCTCCGACAGCCCGTTGTCCACCTCCTAACCAGGTGTGACGAATTACTGTGTGATGGCTCACGGATCATCATCAGGAGGCTTTTCAGCACCATCTCCACAGACCTCGCTGACCCACCAGCTGGCCTCAGAGAGCCACACACACACACACACACACACACACACACACACACACACACACACACACACACACACACACACACTGTACGCACTAGTGCTAATATTCTTTCTCGGGACTCGGGACGTGAGCTGCATATCACAGCTAAATGATCCTCTTCCCTTCAGCCTCTCTCCATCCTCTGTCTTTTCTCAGCTTCCTTCCTCCCTCGTTCCCTCCTTCCTCCCTCCCTCGTTCCCTCCTTCCTCCCTCGTTCCCTCTCTGTTGATCCTCGTCTGCCGGCTCTCAGCTCTGTCCTCATTATCCTCGGCAGCCGAGGCTCGGGCCGAGATTCCCTTAATGTTTATCAGCGACCAAGTGGATGCTGTCAAGGAATAAATAAGCATTTCTTTTGGTGATTGCTTGATGAGATGTAATTAGGCGTGGCGACTGCACATTAATCACAAGTCTCGTGCTAAGCACCGCTCTCAAGGAGGCGACTTGAGATTGGGAGGGAGTGACATTAAGACGTGGAACATATACTCAAAAAAACCCAATACTGTTTAATTAGAGACTGAAATGTAAAGGGATAGCATTAGAATTATACTTCACAGTAAATATATCCACCTTCCAGTACGTCACCTGCTTCTGGACAGCACAAGGTTAAAAATAATAACCTGACATATAGATGCAAATCATTGGTCAATAACTTTAAAATATCCCGGTTGAAAATTGGTAAATAACACCTGATTATGAGAGTGTTTTTGCAAAAGAGAGGGATGCCCTTCTCCTTGCAACTCCCTAGCAAAGGTCACACTATTGATGTTACAGTATA
>JACSYO010001003.1:135000-300000 GCA_016806645.1 Ophiodon elongatus | reverse complement strand
TGTGTGTGTGCGTGTGCGTGTGTGCGTGTGTGTGTGCGTGTGCGTGTGTGCGTGTGTGTGTGTGTGTGTTCATAACTAGTAACTATGGCGCTCTGGGGCCCCGTCCCTGCCGCCACACACCACGGATGTAACTAGAATATCAGACACATGTGACTGAGAGTTAAAGAACTAATGACCTCGGCTTCATTTGAGGAGAACAGGAAACAAAGCACGATGTGTTTGCGCCTCTTTTGTGATCAACAGCAGATTGTTTCGTCTGGACGTCCCCGTTACACTCCAGCTCGGAAGAAGAACTCAATTACAAGTCTCATGCCAACCCTGTCTCCTAGAAATGATAGTTTAAGTAAGAAGTATTTCACCACATATGTTGTGATGGGCAACGAAATTGCTGCCTGGGTTATTTTTTTTACTGGAAGTGCTGGGTTCTCAAACCACACGCAGTGGGGGACGTGTAAACCATAGACACTCCTCAAACTGATCTGAAAAACTCTTTTATTGCTTTATATACGTGTGTATGAGTAAGTTAATTATGAGAAATGTCTTGATAAATGAATGAAAAGGCAGTGCAGAGGTGAATATTCCTTACTTTTCTATAAGCAATCACAGTAATTATGTTAAATAAATCAGACAATTCACAGAAAACGTGGCGGTGTCCCTGCTTCTGTGGTCTTGATGTAAAATCAAGATTCTTCTTTGTCTGAGAACGAGACGAAACCAAAGATGTGGTTCCAAAACAAGACCTCAGGGACTGAACACTGGCAGGACCTCATCCAGCCTGTGGCCAATGAGAAAATGAAGGTAAATCTGAACAAAAACCTACAGTTGCCCCGTTGCCCCTGAGTGACCCCGTTCATCCCACCCGATCTGTGTGGGCTCGGACTCATGCAGGTGGCGTCTAACCGCCCAGGTGATGAGAAGAAAACAGCAGTTTGCAGCATCAAAACCCTCGTGACACGGGGAGACGTGAGGTTTGTGAGATGTGACGCTCAGGCTAAAAGGTCAGAAGGTCACGAGTCAGTGAGTTTCCTGTGACACCTGCTACGAGAGAGGAAGGAGATCTCTGGCTGTGTCTCTGGAGGTCCTCGGTCCCTGTGGTGGCTGGGTTCGGGGCTCCATTGTTGTTTTGCTTCCTGTACGCGTCTCGTTTCCTCTTCGTTATCACAGATCAGATCAGCGGCTTCAATACGTCACAACCGCAGTTTCGCAGTTTTTTTTTTTTTACATTTTGTTTCCATGTGCACAATGAATGAAACGCTCTACACACACCTCGCCACCGCGCATACTACACACCGCCGACTATGCTTCCACCCACGCACACGCACCAACAGGAAGTGGGAAGTAGTAATAAATGGACAGATGCAGCAGCTTGAACCAGCCAGCTGCATCGGAGAGGAACAACAACAAGACCTCTCCTGTTCCGATGGCTTCAGCTCTTAAACGTGTTCAGCTGGGTTTTTCTCTCAGTAACATGACTTATCTTTCTATCCTCGATCGCACATGGAAAATAATAGCAGCAGCAATCATTCACCTCCCCGTCTGTCCGGCCTACTCATCTGAGCTCCATCCATGTGCACCAACACCTCCCCCTCAACGTATGAATCAAAGAGTTCACGGGACTCAGTCGAGGACGCTCTCCAGAGACATTGGTAACATTTGTGCACAATTCATAACGGCTGGAAAGTGGCTGACAACTCAATTACTGAAACGAGTGGGTTGTTTTTGTACGGCGGCCTTGACATCGAGCATTCATTCCTCCATCAGTTGGCAGTCACTTCTGAAAAAGGCTCACACATGGAGGACCTCTCAGTGGGCCTCAGACGAGGGGAGTTCATCGAAGAGGCAGCGTTTGACTTCAGAGTCACGAGACTGAATATAAGTCAAGAATAGTCAAGAATAACAAGAAAGCAGAATATTAAAGTCGTGATACGTTAGATTTCAGTCCTTATAACAGTTTAACTCTACAGGTCCAGCCAAACAAACGTCCATTGTTTTATTAAAGAAGTCAGTCAATAAGACTTACTACTACAGTAGAATGGTGTGTGAGAAAGGCAGCTTAGAAACAGAAGCATTCAATACACATACGGAGAGAGACACACGACATACGGATGGAAAAGGAGTCTTTGGTTATGAGAAGTGTTACACATGTCAACGGGGTTTTTAATGAGTCCGTCTGACTTCTGGAACAGAACCCAGAAATCCCTGTTTCACTTACACCTTACGCCTTTCTATAAAAAACGGGAAATAAAGTAGAAATGACTAAATGTAAATACATTTAACAGCAACAAAAAAAAAAATGCAAATGAAAAAGGCTTTTGCAGACAAAAAATGGGCTTTGACTTCATGTAAATCTGAAGGATTATAAAAGGAATATAAACCAGGGACAGCACGAGTTGAACTGCTGTAATGTATGCAGCCAATCCAGATACTTCACAGCGAGCCAATAATGGGATTTATATTTGGAATATTGAGCAGCCTGCACTTCCTCTGGGGAGAAGAGGCATAAGGGTGATTAACGCTGAGCTATCACTCCGAGCTCCCACTGGGTCCACGCTACCAAGTTTGATTCTCAGAGAAAATAAATCTATTGGATTGATGAAAAGCCGGTGTGATTGCTATTCCATATTCTAAAGAGGTTTGCCAATGCTGCT
The DNA here is from genome assembly GCA_016806645.1 of Ophiodon elongatus. Classification (NCBI taxonomy): domain Eukaryota; kingdom Metazoa; phylum Chordata; class Actinopteri; order Perciformes; family Hexagrammidae; genus Ophiodon; species Ophiodon elongatus. The sequence continues at coordinate 297,352 of JACSYO010001003.1, read as the reverse complement.
CAGCCTCTCGAGCATCTTGAAATAAACTTTAAAAGACGCAGAAATTCTTATTTAAAATCCACTCTGGGACACGTTTCTGTTTTCCTATTGCTCTCATGGGACGGCCTATAAATAGCACGACATTTTAAAGATGTCATGTCACAATAATTTACTTTAGTTTTTTTGCGTGTCATTTTACGCCCCTTTACCATGAAATATGTGTAGTTTTAGGCAACAAAAACACTTGTTGGAGCTTAAATATTAAATTGAGGTAAAACGTAAACATAAGTACAGAAAATAAACATTGAGGGACATGAACACTGGTCTCCTGATTGAAAGTCCTGTGTTTGTTTGAGCCATCCACCTCCAACCAACCATAAGTAGACTCATAAGTAGTCTCTGATCAAACACATTCCTATGCCTTCACACTGCAGTCAGTTCAGACTACACCACGTAACACCACACACAGAGATCGAGATGCCGTTAAATAAACAGATTATTGTGACATTCACATGCCATTGGGTGAGATCGGCTGCTTTATGCATAAATCCCCCAACAGGCTCCGTCATGGTGCCGTAGATCTGCTGCCTCCTCACCCGTGTTCCCCTCAGCTGTTAATGTCGCACAGACTCGACACTTGTGCCCAAAAAAGGGAGAAAGTGCGTCACCGACAATCAATGTATTGATCGGCTTCAGCTCGTGTGGGATGTTATGTTTTCAAGACCAATTATCTCAAGACGTATTACTTTGTGTCGTCGGGGGTGTGACTGCTCACCGGAGGGAGATGTTGATTTACCTTCAGCTGACGGGCGTTGTGGAAGTCAGTGGGCAGAACGACAGCTCGTACTGGGCGTCTTCACAACGCCGTTCCGAGATCTCACCGACTAACTCTGAATATGATGTCATCAGAACTGATCGGAGCGACAGAAATACAATCCCAGTTTTAATAAAGCAGAATAAGACAAAATATAATATTGGATACTGTTTACCACTCTAATACAGGGGGACCAATCACTTACTTTGGTAAGCCTGCTGTAGTGATGCATCGTTAACCAAATCAATGAGCACAACAGCACTGGTTACACATTATCCATTTTAAAATGTCACGTTTTAAACAGGTAGGATCAATAACTTCTCCAGCCTTCTTCAGGCCCGAAAGGCCTCCACATCCTCCTCGAGTCCTTCACTGGAGGGAGGGTGCTGGTCACATTATAAAAGGTCAACTTCTGGGCTGAAGGCTCAGCTGGTGAAAGCATCCAACATACAAATACCAGGCGTTCAGAACCTCCCTGAAACCTTTGCTGATGGTCAGTTGTTTCATAGAATCCCCAAAAACGTGATTGTCGACAGTAAACGTTGGCGTCTTTAGACAAAGACTAAGATCGTCCCCTAACCTTGAGCCACAGTTTATTATTGTAACGAGCTCCATCTTGTTTTTTTGGCTTTATGCAACCAGAAGTGACCCGAGAAGGCGGAGCTATGTTCAACCGAAAGCTGAGCAAAGACATTTTTAAGGCAACCAAAATGTTACAATTAACTTTCATGAAGGGAAAACACACTGAAAGGGTTAAAGTTCTAAGACCAGAACACGGACAACTCCCAGACCGGACAACGCCGTGGTGTCGACCTGTCAATCACCTTGTAGCCCCGCCCCTAAAGCATCCCCTGCTTTATGGTCTGTTTGACTCTAAATGACCATAATTTACTAAATGAACATCATGCTGTATTGAAGAAGACTTGAAACTAGAGATTGAGACATAAACTCATGTTTACAATGTTTACTGAGGGAATAAATCAAGAGAGAAGTAGAGTCATTTTCTTAAATCTGCCTAAACCTATAACCACTTTTAGGTCTGAGGACTGAAATAATAAGGTGAGTAAACGTGATAAACTGAATGCACAATTATTTATTTTTACTACTCGGGAGCAAAACTGGAGGCAGGATTTTAGATAGTAAAAAATAAATAAAAATACACATCCACATTTAATCATTAATCTCGTCAGTTACATTTCTGCAGGTTTTTATCTCCCAACGTGATGGTTTACAAGCTCTTTTAAAGCCACACAATTCCATGGATTTATTGACTCTTGTCTAACAGTAGAAATAAAAACGTTTTCATTTAACAATGTTTTTTTTTTTTTTTTTATATTTTTTTATAAATACCAATAAAACATTGTGAGATTTAACCTTCAAACCCATTTGCAGTTGTGTGTGAGCTCGCAGAGCGTAAACTCAGGGCGTTAAATCTCCCACATTCCCAGACAACATCATCAAAGACTTCCCCTCAGGGTCTGGGGGCTCCTCTGGGGGTCTGGGGGCTCCTCTGGGGGTCTGGGGGCTCCTCTGGGGGTCTGGAGGCTCCTCTGATGGTCTGGGGGCTCCTCTGGGGGTCTGGAGGCTCCTCTGAGGGTCTGGAGGCTCCTCTGGGGGTCTGGAGGCTCCTCTGGGGGTCTGGAGGCTCCTCTGAGGGGTCTGGAGGCTCCTCTGGGGGTCTGGAGGCTCCTCTGAGGGGTCTGGGGGCTCCTCTGGGGGTCTGGAGGATCCTCTGAGGGTCTGGAGGCTCCTCTGAGGGGTCTGGGGGCTCCTCTGGGGGTCTGGAGGATCCTCTGAGGGTCTGGAGGCTCCTCTGGGGGTCTGGGGGCTCCTCTGGGGGTCTGGAGGCTCCTCTGCGGGTCTGGGGTGTCCTCTGAGGGTCTGGAGGCTCCTCTTGGGGTCTGGGGTGTCCTCTGAGGGGTCTGGAGGCTCCTCTGGGGGTCTGGAGGCTCCTCTGAGGGTCTGAAGGCTCCTCTGGGGGTCTGGGGTGTCCTCTGAGGGGTTTGGAGGCTCCTCTGGGGGTCTGGAGGCTCCTCTGGGGGTCTGGGCTCTACTTTGTGGACTAGAGGGACTGATTGGTTGGTAATAAAGGAATGAGCGTTGTTTCTTATCACAGCATGACGAGCTGTTTGCTATGTCACCGTCTGTTGCCTCACAAATATAATCACTGCAAATGCAAATATTTGTTTTTGTAAAAGGCTTCATTTAATAATAAAAGCAACGTGGCCGAACAGAAGGGAATGTGCATTTTATTCATGTGTGTGTAAAACAATACAGAGATTTCCGTCTTAGTCTGGAGCTCGCCGGCTCTCGATGGCCTCCCAGGCGGTCCAGAGGTCGACTCCTGGGCGGGTGGAGGGAGCCGCGATGCAGAGGAGGCGGTGAAGACGCTCCTATCAGGGATGGCTGTGATGCTGCGAGGTGAATCCCTGTGATGTCACGGGGCCACGCCGCTCCTCCTGCGTGTCGATGTGAAGAAGCACGGTGCTCAGTGCTGATGGGTCGGACACGGCGTGATTTCACCAACAAGAACATCAGCAGGCAGCAAGTCACAATTAATCCATGAAGGAGAGAAAACACAAACAAACATGTAGAAACATTTTTGGATTGTTGGCTGTCTTCTTTCAGACGAGTGGAGAGAAAACATCCAAAATACACATTTAGTTCTTTATTTTACTACTTTGTCTGTTTGCGTCTGTAGATTTCTCCTAAATTCACCAATAGTCACCATTCGATTTGGCCTCATTTGCATATTTAAACATAACATTTAATAAAACTTGTAATCCAATAACTCCTCCTCTTAATGTGAGTGATGAGCTGGTGAAGTTTCATGGTGATATCTACTCATTAATGTTTTGACCCTCTTCACCTGTAGAGTCTTCTTCATGTCTGTAATTTAACTAAACATCTCTTTAATAAATGAGTTTGTTCTCAGACTCTGATCCAGAAATCTCCACTTCAGTAGCTCTTACATCACCAAACTTTACTCTTTACTTCTGGAAGACATTCTGGAGCTTTCTACAGAGGGGTTTGTTCACACGTCATTTATTAATAAAAACATTGAGAAATATTTTTCTTTTTATGGCTATATTTTCTGATTTATGGAGGTATCCAAAATTGTGTGTGTGCCAGTTAGCACATATTTAATAAGATAATGACTCATTCGCATTTTGCAGTTATTTCTGAAAACATTGTTTTAATGTAAGTAATCAACTGAGGAAGTTTCATGGTGATATGTAAGTGCTCATGTTGTCATCAGCAGACACATCTGGAGACGAGCTGCTGGACATCGTGGAGCATCGAGCTGCTACAAACATATTTCCCTGCGGAGTTGGTGGAAACTAAACACAGAGCTAAAATAAAGCAAACATTGTTATAATTATCCGCTGACCTGAGACCCGACCTGAAAGCTCACGTTGCTCTGTGTCTGCTAGGTGTGTAAATAAATCTGCTGTAGCGGCTTTAAATGAAATGTATTTCATGTTTAAGTTTCCCTCTGCCCAAAGCAGAAGCACAGCCACAAGGACGTGATCCCTCACCGGCTTCCCACCCAGAGTCTGACTGCACCACCAGGCTCCTCGGTGAGGACATCCATGAACTCCCCTTTCTCACCAGCAGATCTTCAGACTGGAGAATCTCCTCTTGTTCAACACGCTGCAGAATGTTTTAACTTCGCACTACAGATGTTCGTATTACCGGCCGGTGGCCTCATCCTGCTGACCTCAGCTTCCCGAGCAGCCCCTCAATTATTTAAAGATTTACTTCAATTATTCAATCTTTAATTCGAAAGAAAATGCATAAATTGGATTTTAAAATATTAAAATGCATTAGTCCACCAGAGATGTTGATGCTCAAATATGCAATACATTAATAACAGCCAGGTCTGAACTGAAAGAAGGTGAAGCCGAAGTCGTAGCGACCCTTGAGTTGGCATCTTACATATTTATTTTTCTTTCATTTTCCCCGACCTTCATATAACTGTATTCCTTTCTGATAATAAATAAACATAGCAAAGAAGCTAGCTAACGTTCGGAGGAGGTTTCGTTGATCAGTCGCTCACACAATGACAGATACAGAAAGAAAAAATATACGATATATCCCTCAGGAGTGGGTGGAGAACAGAAACAGAGCTAAAAGAGAGAATATTGGAGTTTCTTCATCAGCTGAACAGAAACCAGACAAATTATAAAACTGCCAGAAAACAATAATGTCATTGTACGTTTCTACGTTGAATGTCGACGGTTCTGAATTATGTTTCATAAATAAGTTTCATAGCCGCCTCGTATCACGCTCGCACAAACACACAATTTGAGTCATTTCAATGTTTGTCATTCGTTACTTATTTCTTAATTACAGTGGTTTAAAGAGTACTCTGAGTTCTTACTCGGGAGTAGTAGTAATACCACGGTGTAGAAATACTCTGTTACGAGTAAAAGTACAACAGAATTAGCATCAAACACCACTTAAAAGCACCAAAAGTAAAAGTGGTCATGAAGCACAATGACACATTCCAGAGCCATGTACATCACTGGATTATAATTATTGATGCATTAATGTGTACATCACTTTAATGTAACAGCTGATACAGGTGCGTCTATTTTTAACTACTTTAAACTGCTGTGTGTGGATTCCTCCGCCCCAAGGATCAATGAAGTCTTATCTTATCCTTTAATAATAAATCATAATTAATTTGCTCATTATATGAATGTATATTTGTATTGAAGTACAGTACTTGAGTGAATGTACTTAATTACTTTGTGCCCACGTTGCTCTGCTCTATTATTTTAACTTCCATCCATTGTTCTATTTAACTTGGTGGCATTTAAAAGGCATTCCTCATCCTCCCTTAAGACCTTTCATAAGATGGTATATACGGTTCGGAGTTGCAGCCGAACTAATTGTAATTCAGACTGAGTTGCTGGTCACTCCAGAGGTGGGAGATTCAACCGTTTCATCAAACTGTCGACCTGCAACCGGAGAACTTCTTTTCCTCGGTTTCTCACCTTCTAAAGATTCACCTTTCTGTACCTTTCTCCACATCAGCCTCTCGGAGGGTGTGAAGACGGGAGCCGCATGTTCCCTCAAATGTGAAAATGAAGAGAGATGAGCATGCCGGCCGTCAGCAGCGGAGGTCTGAGCTTCTATCCGTGACTCGAGCAGACCGTGGACATCGGGGCGGGCTGCAGGCCGGCTGAGAGGCCGCGGCTCCCGAAGGGAAATGTCACAAAGACCTTTGTGCTCGCAACAATTTGACATTCAAATCAGTCAATCTGACATTTTTTTCCATGAAGCACATTGAAACACACACACACAAGCAAGGAAACACACACACACACACACACACACACACACACACACACACACACACTATCTGAGGCGGAAAACAGAACAATATCACATGTTTATGTTATGAGATTGGCCTGAATCACAATTCACAGCCAGAAGATCTTCACATAACTCGATGCATTGAGAGATTATTAGAACCAAACCAGAGCTGGTGATTGTGGAACAGTGGAAGTAACCAAGACGGTTTCCATGAGTTTTATTGGTTTGTCATGTTTGAAGTTTTACAATAGAGTCTGGGGGCTTTGAGGACAGAATATTAATTGCATATTTTGGAGTTTCTTCTAAATTACTATTTTCAAAATCGCATTTTTCTTTGGCAAAAATCAATATTCCGACTACAAATTGTATTGAATTGTTCTAAATAAAGAAAAATGACATGAATTACTTCTGCACTTTCGCCAGTTCCCATGCTCGGTATTGATGCTTGGATGAGTCTTGCTCAGCCTCTGCAGGACCCGCCACCAGCAGTTTTGCTCTCCTTTGGAGTTATTATTGCATTACTGAACATCTTCTGCCATACCCAAAAAAAGTTCATGACCTTGCAATGTCCCTTTCTTTGCAAATATCATTTAGTTTATCAAGATGAATCACTTTTTCCAACACACCAGAAATAAGAATGAGATTGATGCCAACCCAAACGTTAGCCCTCGTGTCGTGAGAGGAAGAAAAGAGGGCCGAATGGGCAATTAGCGAATTAGTGAATCCCCGCTGGATGGTCATGTGATTATGTGATCATCCTGGATCATTTTCTTTCATTTCCGCTGCTGATCATGGATGTATTCCAGCTGCTGGGAGTGAACACACTGTTGTGCTGTTCTCCAGTGCGCAGAAGCTGCACTCCTAATGTGATTAGCATGCTTTAGTGTACAAGCCCCACTGTGGAAGTCTAGATAACCAATTACAGAAGGGAAGGCAACCCTAACGGAAATATCCTCAAAAAGTGAAGGGCTGGGAAAAAAGAAATAAACAGCATTGCTGATAAGTGGTGAAAGAGGACAAACACTTCTAATCCAGTGTTTGTTTTACGCTGATGATGCTTTGGTTTCTATCCTCTCCTCAGTGGATGCACCGCTGACTTCTGTGAAGAGCCACATATGGTTAAATCAAACAGATATCAAAGAAAGATGAAAGATGAGTAGGGCTGAAACGATTTCCTCAGGAACTCGAGTAATTCAAGTAAAATAAATGTTCGAGTTCTTTTCAGCAAAGCTTCATTTAATCATGGATCTATTTTAGAGCAGATGAGTGCATGGAACATTTTTCCGTCATCTCAAAAAGAGCCGATGCTCAGGCTCAGTCTGTCCGCCTGAAGCCCTGAACGAAAAAACACGACCTTCGTGGTCATGCTTTAATAAAACTATATTGACTTGATTGGAAACAAACAGACGTCTCCTGTGTAAAAAGGTTTCGTGCGTCCGTCCATCCAACCTGACTTCCTCCTACATTAATGGTTGCTCTATAACAAATAGTTGATGAATGGTATTGTAGATTAAACTACACAACAGTACGTAAAGTAGTTCCAATTAGAAAAACCTTAAACATCTACAGCGTTATAATGCAACACATATTAATATGAATCCATTAAAACATCATAACAGAACAGGGAACCTGTTACTATTCATACTGTACATTTTGCTGATGATAATACTTGTAAACCTTTACCAAAGGTAAGGTTTTGAATGATCAATACCAATCTTTTCCTGACCGCAGCCAAAGTGCTTTTGTTACCAGAGGCGACCCACAGACTGAACTCAGGATTCAGGACCGTCCACCTGACCACCTCCACCAGACTCCGATGCCGTAGCTAAGAGAAGCACTTTGTTCACTCCAAAAACATGCAACCTCTGAAGGCCACCAGGCTGCTCCGATACATCTGACTTGACATCTAATAATACGGAGTGTGGAAAGGGAAACAAGAACTGGCATTTCAGAATAATTTCAATTTTCTTTCATTTCCAAACAGTTCATCAGCGATTCTATTGGCTGATCAAGTGATTGCGCAACGTTGACCGAACGTAAACTCGCATCAAAACAGGAAGTCCCGCCTTCAATACACCAGTCATACAGGCTTCAATTGAAGTGAACTGATACATGAATATTTGCAGGACTGAAGTGTAACGTGAGCGCACCATAAGTGCCTCAGTACAAGAGGCTGCAAACGCTGTTTATAAGGCAGCACTTTGGGAAATCAAGTTACGCTGACAGAAGCCTTTCTGGGGCCAGTGAAGAGCAAAGCGAGCAGAAAGAGGACAGAGCTAATAAGCACATGTAAACCAAATCTCCATCACCTGCTGTGTTTAAATAAGACCACTTTCATGCGAGTGAAATCTGAACAAAACAAAGATTAGAGGCGCTTCTCAAGGAAGCGTGGCGTCTCTTTTAAGAAATACATCGACAGCAGCAGGAAGTTATTAGGAAATTACAGACCCATAAAATAAAGAGTACAGTACATCCAGTAGCTGTGTAGTGAATTAAGAAAAGAGAGCAAAGCCTCTACACAGCTGGGCAATCACGCGTGATATTGAATTGTCAGTTTCAGAAATGTTACAGAAATTGTCGGACACTGTGCCGTCAATCCCAACGTCAGCAGAGTGGGAGAGGGCTTCTGGAGCTGTTGGACCATCTGACAGTATTCTACAGCACCTCTATATATCAAACCAATGGCTCCCAAGCTGGGAGCCGGGATCCATACATAATACATAAGCACAGATATACTCGTTTTTTTCCAACTTTCTTTAATAATTTTTTCATTGTACATTACTGGCTAAAGGTAGATATTAAAAAGAGTCCTGAGTCTTTATTTGGTTGAACTGGTCGCAACTGCTGAGGAGTTGCACGTAAACACTGTTTTGTTTTAAGGGGTCACAGGTCAAGAAGGTTGGAGATTATCGTCTTCAACAATGAGAAGATCATCATAGGAGAAAGCTTTCTGAAGTCTCAGATACTGTATGAAGGGTTTGCATGTTGTTCATCATATACAACTGTTGCCCTGCACGTCACCGGCTCGGAGTGAAACACCTGCTGCAGACTTTCCTTTTGTGAATCCTATAACGACTCAAAGTGACTGAAATAAACTCACAAGAACAGCAGACAATGGAGAGCTCGGAGAGAACACGGGCTCCCTGTAAAGATAATAATTGGGTTCCTGTTATTGGTTTTCCTTAACTGGATTTGGCGCGCCATAGTGTGCTGCCTACACGCCATAGGAATGGGAAGACTTGACTGCGCCTGCCAAGTCTTCCCCCAGGATCGCTGTGTCTCAGCAGTTTTTAATTAAAACGCTCCATTTGTGCCACCTGTCCCAGCTGCCTGGGAGAGGAAATACGACGGGATAAATTATTGTATCCAGCTCCACCGTTTCACAACATTTCACTGGGACTGATGTGCCACTTTTAAAACAACATCTGAGGGATTGTTTACTGCCCTTGACTTAACCCTTGATGAAATGCTAATTTAAAGAAAAAGGCAGAAGATGCAAACAGTTCTATCCATGGCTGAGGTTTTGTATTAACTGTGAGAGGAGGGTGGAAAAAGTGAAAATTGACAGGTGGATAATTTCAGTCTGTTAAAATAACAAATATTCCTTCAAACCAGTATTTTTCTGATCCATGTGATGCACTGGAGACTCTCCTCGATTCCTCCATCATGTTGACGCCATGTGTTGGGGTCACACATGTACAGCACCCACTTGCAGTGCACGTCTAACTTCCGCTGGTCATAACACCAGCGGTGCTTGTGTTTCACGCGGAGGCGGACAGGAAGTGCTGTCATTTGCTCCAGTACACACTGTATCACACTCATCTGCCAACGCAGAGCAATTCTATTTATAGAGCACTTTTTACAGACAGAAGTCACAAAGTGCTTGACATGAGTAGTAATAAGAAGACAAAATTAACACAATATGACCATACAAGGGTTTTTTGACACAAGAGACGTATTTTAAGAAGACAGTAAAATACACAATAAAAACATAGATTAAAAGCAGGATTTTACCCAAACAGCAGTCTAAACAGGTGTCTTGAGGTGATTTTTAAACAAAGTCACAGAATCAGCAAACCGTAGCGGTGCAGGCAGCTTTGACACAGTACCTGAAGGCCTCACTGGGTTTGGAGGAAAGATAGAGAAGAATATCATCTGCATATAAATGATATGCAACGTTATACACTTGTATAATCTGTCCCAAAGGTAACAATTACATAGAAAATAACAGAAGCCCCAGAACCGAGCCCTGCGGTACACCACGAGAAAGTGGAGAGGTATCAGACACAAAGTCTGAGTGACACTCTGAAAACTTTAGGTGTCACTTATCCGAGTTATTTCTGGGCATATTTCCGCAATCAACTATCAGCTTATCGATATGATAACGAGGTCACCATTCGATTCACTGACAATACTTTTAAAAAAAGGCACAATGATGCAGATGTAAACAAAAACCTTCCATCGCTTCTCAACTTGATTGACTCAACCCTGGAGATTTTGTTTGTGATAGTGATGTCAGTAACAGGTTCAATACTTCAATTGTGATGCGCTGAGCAAATGCTATTTTTTTATCTTTTCAATTATGTGGGTCCTGACATGTACATGAATATATACTTTATGTGTACCTGGGCACTGTGATCAGTGCGAGTAGGAGCGCTGGGCTTTGAGGCAAATTTGACATAGTGGCCGAACCGCCTAGTTACACCTTCCAGGTCCTTCACGCGATGCCACCACAATTTCAATTCAATTCAATTTATTTTTGTATAGCCCAAAATCACAAATTACAAATTCTCCTCAGAGGGCTTTACAATCTGTACACACTGACATCCTCTGTCCCAGAACCTCATCGACTCAGGAAAAACTCCCCCAAAAAAACCCTTTCAACAGGGAGAAAAATGGAAGAAACCTTCAGGAGAGCAGCAGAGGAGGATCCTCTATCAGGATGGACAGAGTACAATAGATGTCATGTGTACAGAATGAACAGCATAACAGAGTTACAACACGATCAATTCACATGACAGAAATGATTCATAATAGCAGTAGGTGACGGGGAGGAGCACATCAGGATGTAGGACCAGGGTCCAGATTTAACCACGATCCACAGAAACCTGCGAGGCCCACTGGGCCCAAAAATAATAGAGATCGTATTCTCTGGCAATCACCAGATTTTTTTTCTTTTAAGGTAAATCAACCTCCCATTATGAACACTCAAATAGCCCTTTTTTTTACAAATCATTAGGTACTTAAAGTTGTAAAATACTCTAATAGCCGAATGCAGAAAGATCACTGGAAGATCCAGCTCATTTTAATACTTGAAAGTCAGACGTTTATTTTTTGTTTCATGTGCCACTGAGAAATGTTCATAGGAGTGAACGGGGCACCGCCTCCAATGCTGTATCCAATTATCTTTATACAGCCATGACTGTGATGCTTTGAAAACTTTTACCATTGGGGCTTTAGCAAGATGATAAAAGATATCTCATCTCTCTTCATACGTATGGTAATGCTGCATTCATCAGGCAGACGGCAAATCATTTCAATGGACGAGAGCAGGACCGTGAAATGAAGTGAGGTTTGCAGAGAAAACAGGCAACGGTAGACATTATAGACATCGCTGTCCAAAGTTCAAATATTACAAAAAATTTCAACCGGATGTTATTTAGCTCCCTCGCACAAAGACAACATTTTGCCATAGACTATTAAGAGAAAGCTGCATTTTAAGGAAACATGCATTACTGGACAAATTACATAAACAATAATTATATTTTATATATTTTATCACATCACCGTAGCAAACAAATCGTCCTGCGTGTTTCCTCATTCAGTGTCTAACGTCCTCCATGTGAATGCAGCATTAGGCGTTAAATGTGTATATGTCTGCTTAAGCATAGCCACATTTGACCGGGACAGGTCTCAATGTTAAAGAATATAATTCAATTGCACATAACTGACAATAATCACTTTGCATTTTGATCCATTTTAGCCTCCAAGACGCATTCTGTCCACGATGTTTGCATCTCAGAATCTTATGAAACAATGTACAGGCCTGTGAGAGCCAGAGTCAGTCTACTCGTCCCTCCGGGAGTGAGGCCGTTTCTCTTGTGGTTTACTTCCTGTCACACTGACGGCCATTCCCCGCATCACATGGCCTCGGGCAAACAGCAGCGCTACACGAAGGCTGTGCTCTCCTCTAGTTCATTCTCAGGCTCCTCACCTTCTCAGTCATGTTGGAGTGATTGCACCTACTGAGGGAGAAGGGGTGGTGGAGGGGAGGGGGGGGGGGGGGGCAGGGGGGGTTGACGTTCGATCCTCTCAGGAAACCTGACGATAAGTTACTGAGAGAGAGAGGGAGAGAGCTTGATTGCCTTGTAATGGTTGTTGTTTAAGACCGGCGTCCCCACGTCTAATATCTAGAATGAAGGTGAGAGCTTGAGCTCCTCTGTCGATCCTTCATTAACATGTTGAGGAAGGCGTCACGGCGGCCTCATTAACATGTTGAGGAAGGCGTCACGGCGGCCTCATTAACATGTTGAGGAAGGCGTCACGGCGGCCTCATTAACATGTTGAGGAAGGCGTCACGGCGGCCTCATTAACATGTTGAGGAAGGCGTCACGGCGGCCTCATTAACATGTTGATGAAGGCGTCACGGCGGCCTCATTAACATGTTGAGGAAGGCGTCACGGCGGCCTCATTAACATGTTGATGAAGGCGTCGGGCCTCATTAACATGTTGAGGAAGGCGTCACGGCGGCCTCATTAACATGTTGAGGAAGGCGTCACGGCGGCCTCATTAACATGTTGAGGAAGGCGTCATGGCGGCCTCATTAACATGTTGAGGAAGCACCAAACAGCGTCACGGCGGCCTCATTAACATGTTGATGAAGGCGTCATGGCGGCCTCATTAACATGTTGAAGGAAGGCGTCATGGCGGCCTCATTAACATGTTGAGGAAGGCGTCATGGCGGCCTCATTAACATGTTGAGGAAGGCGTCATGGTGACATCATTAACATGTTGATGAAGGCGTCATGGCGGCCTCATTAACATGTTGATGAAGGCGTCATGGTGACATCATTAACATGTTGATGAAGGCGTCATGGTGACATCATTAACATGTTGAAGGAAGGCGTCATGGCGGCCTCATTAACATGTTGAGGAAGGCGTCATGGCGGCCTCATTAACATGTTGAGGAAGGCGTCATGGTGACATCATTAACATGTTGATGAAGGCGTCATGGCGGCCTCATTAACATGTTGATGAAGGCGTCATGGTGACATCATTAACATGTTGATGAAGGCGTCATGGTGACATCATTAACATGTTGAAGGAAGGCGTCATGGCGGCCTCATTAACATGTTGAGGAAGGCGTCATGGCGGCCTCATTAACATGTTGAGGAAGGCGTCATGGTGACATCATTAACATGTTGATGAAGGCGTCATGGCGGCCTCATTAACATGTTGATGAAGGCGTCATGGTGACATCATTAACATGTTGATGAAGGCGTCATGGTGACATCATTAACATGTTGATGAAGGCGTCATGGTGACATCATTAACATGTTGATGAAGGCGTCATGGTGACATCATTAACATGTTGATGAAGGCGTCATGGTGACATCACCAGGTTCTCTTTGGTTCTCTGACTCATTTGCTCTGACTGAGCACATCATTACACCAGTAAATCTATTTCATATACATTCACGCGAGCAGCAGATATTTACCACGTGGACAGAAAGCAGAACCCGTCTGCTGCGACCTTTCAGCTCCGTGGAGATGAGGCGACACACGAAAGGACTCTCGTCCTGAAATATTGATGTTAGAAGAATAGAAGACAGAAGAATAACGAGCCAACCAAAAAAAAAGAAAAGAGATTCATGTCTCATTCGGATGAACAGATGACGTCAAAAAAGCCAAACAAAAGCAGCAGCTGTAACCCATCTGAGTTGCTCATTCATAAAACAGAAGCGTGGATGTGATTTTCTCTTGCATGCTATTCTTGAACATTTACTAATTCTGCAGTTCATCTCGAAATATTTTATGGTGTCAAATCTGAATTTGTTCTTCAGGTCTTCACACACACGGGGGATGTGACGAACAGCGTTCACATCAAAACTATTCACAGCAGCAGGGATGCAAATCTGAAGCAGTTGCAACACTTTTTCAATAAAATCTGAAAATAGATTCCACTGGGAGGCTGTCGGCCGAGCAGCAGCTGGCTGTCTGCCTGAGATAAACTACTGTATAGCCAGAGCTACTGTACGACATTTTATTGAGTTTCCTTTTTAGCGAAATGCTCTGATTGAATTTTAGTTCCCCAGACAAAAAAAATAAAGAAGTGTATATATATCTAGAGATTTTATTGTGAAAGGTAAGAACAGAAAGAGTGGATCTGGTCTGCGCTGCCTTTGGCAACGTCGAAAGGAGTAATAAAGTTTTGAGGTCCTGATTCCTGACTGTTGTTACACTATAAATATAGTGTACATTATAGCGTACACTATTATATAGTGTACGCTATATATATGCTATAGTATATGCTATAGTATATGCTATAGTATATGCTATAGTATATGCTATAGTACACAACCTGATTCCCGCTTCGAGTCTTTTTAAGCTGAAATGAAGAACATCATAAACTCAAAACTTGTCTATGAAATAATGTATTCTTGCAAGAAGAGGCTCAGTTATACAGAGTCTCAAGCAGCCTTCACTCCAGAGAGACCATCACCTCTCATACAGAGGCAGGGCCCAGCATGGGGGCTGTGTTGGGCCACAAAAGGAATGCTAACTCATCTTTGTTACAGAACCTACTGCTGTACACACCCTGAAGGTATACCTGTCCACACAGGTACTGTGGTACTTAACGACAGGTAAGGGGTGTACCCCGAGTCACCAATACAAGCTTTGATAGCTTGGATACCAGTTCACTTAGATAGGAATGCGAAATACAACAATATAAAATTGCCACAACAGTACTGATTATCATTCATTTGTAGTCGTGTTTCTGGCCATGTGACGATTGTAAGTCCAATATTCTCTGTGTTTGGTCTCCACCACCTCCAGAGGGAAACATCTGTCTCTTTAGCTCTGTGTTTGGTCTCCACCACCTCCAGAGGGAAACATCTGTCTCTTTAGCTCTGTGTTTGGTCTCCACCACCTCCTGAGGGAAACATCTGTCTCTTTAGCTCTGTGTTTGGTCTCCACCACCTCCGAGGGAAACATCTGTCTCTTTAGCTCTGTGTTTGGTCTCCACCACCTCCTGAGGGAAACATCTGTCTCTTTAGCTCTGTGTTTGGTCTCCACCACCTCCTGAGGGAAACATCTGTCTCTTTAGCTCTGTGTTTGGTCTCCACCACCTCCAGAGGGAAACATCTGTCTCTTTAGCTCTGTGTTTGGTCTCCACCACCTCCTGAGGGAAACATCTGTCTCTTTTAGCTCTGTGTTTGGTCTCCACCACCTCCTGAGGGAAACATCTGTCTCTTTTAGCTCTGTGTTTGGTCTCCACCACCTCCTGAGGTACGTTGTGGGTCAGACAGTTAAACAAGGAGCTGATACTCAGTACAAGTGGAGCGGTATTCAGTTGGTGACACCTCACTGCCACATGCCCCTTTGAGGCAACGTTTACAAGCATTATGCAGAGTGTCAGTATCAGGGTTATATTTGTTTTATACAATACTGATTTATGATGTATTAAAGTCTATTTTCCAGTAGAAGTTATTCGTCGAGCAGTTTTAGAATGAATGGAAGCAAAATGTCCTTTTCTGAGAGGAGGGAGGTCAGTCAGGTATCTCCAGCCTCTAGCCGTTTGTACTAAAATCAGCTTTTAGATATTATCCTGCGTTACAAGAGTCACATCTGCTGAGACATTAAAAGATCCGAAAAAACCTCGACCTATTCTCACAAGATGGAAAATCTCCAGCACGTGTCAAAGGCAACCTGCTTCTCTTCAGGTCTGCAGGCCCCGGCTCTGCCAGGCTCTGCCAGGCTCTGCCCCGGCTCTGCCCCGGCTCTCTGCCCCGGCTCTCTGCCCCGGCTCTCTGCCCCGGCTCTGCCCCGGCTCTCTACCCCGGCTCTGCCCCGGCTCTCTGCCCCGGCTCTCTACCCCGGCTCTCTGCCCCGGCTCTCTACCCCGGCTCTGCCCCGGCTCTCTACCCCGGCTCTCTACCCCGGATCTGCCCCGGCTCTCTACCCCGGCTCTCTGCCCCGGCTCTGCCCCGGCTCTCTACCCCGGCTCTCTGCCCCGGCTCTCTACCCCGGCTCTCTACCCCGGCTCTCTACCCCGGATCTGTCCCAGCTCTGCCCCTCTGGTGCCTCCTCCGCTCAAACACAGCACACTCGGACTGGGTCTCAATCAACGTGACGCTACCGGGCTCTCTAAACAAACCACACTGCTGCTTTGGAGCAATATTCAGTTCATATTTCCAAGAATAGCCGCGGTGTCTTAATAAAGATCTGGTGACGTTTCAGATGCAGTTACGTAAAGAGGGAACTGCTCAGATGAAAGGTTGAAGAAAGGAAAATACAGAAGTTCTTCCCAGATATGTCCGGGCTATCAATAGACCTCGCTTTGGGAACCTCTGATTCCATCATGGGCTTGTTATGGTGTTTTGTCTCTATGACAATTTCCCTTCAAAGAGAACGCCACAGAAAGCTAATTTCCAAAAATATACACACATTGAACCAGAAGGCCTGACGGGGCCGCGAAGGCCTCCCGGGTCAAGCCTCATTTCCTGGGGATTGTCCCTCGTCTCTGTCCCAGGGTCCTCCATCCGGACAATAGCCAGGATTTAAAAAATACAGACGTCAGGAGTCAAAATATTTGGAAGAGCCACCAAAAAGCTTGATTATTAAAAATATTTGGATTATTATTTTTTCGCGGTATATTATTTATTAATCTAACTAACTTTTTTCCCCACTACATAATGATGTAAATACAGTTTCAGAGACTTCTCTCCACTGTCACGCTTGCAAGTAAAGTAAAAGTCCAAATTAAACTAGCATTAATTCATCTGTTTTCAAGCTGTTGCCTCAACATTGACCCTCACCCAACCTGCAACATTCATTTAATGTCATCTTTATAAACATAAGCCCAATATTCACTATTCTTTTGCTCTGTTTTTGGTCTCCACCATGAGCTCCTGGGTTGGGTTGTCTGCTAGTTTAATGTGTTTAAATCAATGTTCTTAATTGTTTTTAAATCTTTTCTTTCGCATTATGTTTTGATGCTTTTAATGGTTTTATGTGAAGCACTTTGAATTGCCTTGTTGTTGAAGTTGCGATACAAATAAACTTGCCTTGCCTTGTTGCAACTGGAAATGTGGTCAATGAGAGACGGTTCATGCAACACGTTGCCTTGGTCAGCGGCCCCTCGCTTCAAGCTGTGGCCCTCTGCGTACCGCGGCGTTGCCTTTCCCAAATAATCTCACGTGTCTACAGGAAACGTCAGACTGTCAACGTAGGTTGACTTGGTTGTTAGGTTGACCTACGCAACTAAACCAAGTTGCTGGGTTTCGCTAACAAAACTTATTGCTTAGGTTCAGGAAAATATCTTGATTTGGTTTAAAATAAAGAACGTTTGTTACGTAAAATAACTATGCAATGTAAGATGTGTTAGTAAAACGGTGAAATGAGAGAACGTTGACTCGGCTTCAGGCGGGACAGGAAGCTCTGGTCACATGATGGTGACCTCATACCCACGATGAAGGGATCAGATTTACATACTGCAGCCTTAGAGAAGGAGAGGCACGGCCTCGACCAGACTGTGGTGATGATGGTGGTGATGATGGTGATGATGGTGATGATGATGATGGTGATGGTGATGGTGATGATGATGATGATGATGATGATGATGATGATGATGATGATGTGATGGTGGTGGTGATGATGATGATGATGGTGATGGTGATGATGTGATGATGATGGTGATGATGATGATGATGATGATGATGTGATGGTGATGATGATGATGATGATGATGATGATGGTGATGATGATGATGGTGATGATGATGATGATGATGATGATGATGATGATGATGTGATGGTGATGATGGTGGTGATGATGATGATGATGATGATGATGATGATGATGGTGATGATGATGATGGTGGTGGTGGTGGTGGTTGAGGAGTGATGATGGTGGTGGTGGTGGTGGTGATGGTGATGGTGATGATGATGATGGTGGTGATGAAGATGGTGGTGGTGATGGTGATGATGATGATGATGGTGATGATGGTGATGATGATGATGATGATGATGGTGGTGATGGTGATGGTGGTGGTGGTGGTGGTGATGATGATGGTGGTGATGATGATGATGATGATGATGATGATGATGATGGTGATGGTGGTGGTGATGGTGATGATGGTGATGGTGGTGATGATGCTTTCCTGTCACTGCTGCATTCTCATTTCTTTGCACCAAGTGTTGAAGGGGGAGAGGGGGAGTCGGCTGGTGGGGGGTAGTGGGGGTAGGGTAGGGTAGGGGCGGGGGGGGTAGGGGGGGTGCGTTACGCAATGCAAGACGTGACAGGCTGAGATGAGTGTTGTGGCAACCCGGAGCTGAAGCAGTGGCCTCGTCAGCAGCTCCGCAGCATGCGACTCGACAGTTATGATTCCCGACGTCGGTGCGCGTGAGGTCACTGCCTGGTCGCGGCTGCAGCCTCCACCTCGTGCACATTTAAAACGTGCTTCCACGCAGCAGGTCGTTCACCGTCTGTTTGATGAGCGAAATAAACTGGACATGTTTTAGTTCTTTCAAGGTGACAGTCACTATGATGCCCGAGCTATTTGTTTGAGTTGCTTTATTTCAGTGAGCTGAAGCGAGCAGGAGGTGTTTTACTGCCGCGCGCTCGTCTCTTCATTAGAATGCAGCACGAGGCCGCAGCCGCACGCGGCGGAGCGCGGAGCGAGAGGAATGATGACACCAGAGCTAAAAATAGAGCCTCCCAGGATCCCCCCTCATACGGCACTGTAAACACTCAGAGCCAGAGACAGCACCAGGCCAGGTCTGTGCGCGTGTGTGTGTCTGTGTGTCTGTGTCTGTGTGTGTGTGTGCGTGCGTGCGTGCGTGTGTGTGCGTGCGTGCGTGCGTGTGTGTCTGTGTGTGTGTGTGTCTGTGTGCGTGTGTGTGTGTGTGTCTGTGTGTGTGTGTGTGTGTGTGTGTGTGTGTGTGTGTGTGTGTGTCCTCCTCCTCATCATAACCAGTGTTTGCTTTGGCCTCATCTCCGAGCTGCTGTACCATTAAAGCCATCTGTGGGTTTTTTTCTTCTTCTAACAAAAACAAGTGGGGACGTTGCCTCTGCAGCAGCACGGAGCCGTCACCTCGTGAAGCAGCTCCAAATCACCGTCAGCTATGAATCTGCATTATGGAAGTGAGACAACAGGACAGTCACCTTTATCACGAGGTCACTTATTACACGACACGGTGCCCACTTTTATTCTTCTTTTGACTCAAAGCAAACACAGCGTGTGCACACACTGAGCGAGGGCCTGACAGCCGACGAGGCGCTGCATCATGAAATGAGCTGCTGTTAAAGAGCAGACCTCTGATGTCGTCCATTACAGCCAACTGGACTTTAAATAAAGGTGCGATCACATTTGCATTACACAAATAAGGAAATCACCTTGAATGTCCTGACAGGGATCCAGACTCCAGGATGGGGGCGTCGCCGGTTAATGCAAATCAATCAGGGGGACGACGTCAGCGATGCAAACAACCTCAAAGCCCCACACAACAACAACAACAACAACAACAACATCAACAACAACATCATCAACATCAACAAAATCAACAAAATCAACATCATCAACATCATCAACATCAACTCTGCTCGGGACCGAGGAGGACAACATGTGCACCACAGCCTGGAGACAAGAGGAGATATGAGCCAGATGAGCTTTAAGGGCCTCAAACCCACAGAATACACAACAGCTCAGTGTGTGTGTGTGTGTGTGTGTGTGTGTGTGTGTGTGTGTGTGTGTGTGTGTGTGTGTGTGTGTGTGTGTGTGTGTGTGTGTGTGTGTGTGTGTGTGTGTGTATGTGTGTGTGTGCTGGATAAAGACTCAGAGGATCGGTGCCTCTGATTGGTGACAGCGTTACACCTGAAGAAGGAAATGGTGTCAACACAACAACCCAAAATATACACATTTGCTCGTATGTTCTCTGATCTCTGTCCACACACACGTTAGCGTGTGTTAGCGTGTGTGTGTGTTAGCGTGTGTTAGCGTGTGGAGAAGTCTGACAGGCGGCAGACGCTCCATTTGAAAAAGGAAACACTCGCCTGTCGTTGACCTCCACCATCCTCTGAACCTGGTTTTGAATCCAGTTGCTTTCAAGGTGAAAAACAATAATCACAACTCCGGCTGGCTAATGACGCTAATAATCATCTGTGGGATTAGATTGGAGGCTGATTACAGTTATTAATATGCAGCACCAACACGTGTACAGACTTTGCACACTTGCCTGATCAGACTCCAGCTCGGGGCTGTGTGGGCGTGTACTAACTATTTGACTGACAGCTCTCCAGCCTGTGAGAGCAGAGCAACTATTAGGATGGTTTCTTTGTACCTTTCGTTTTGTTGGTGTAGCGAGAAGTCTTCTTACCACCAACTGATCCAATTAGTAGAAAATAAATAAGAAATGTTTGGGTGAACCTTGACGTTCACGAGTCTATAAACGGGACTCGTCCGGACTGAAACTCTAAACGGGCAATAAAAAGGTCGTTCGTGGAGCAGTCGGTCACTGAAGAGAAACAGTCAGCTGCTGTCCAGGAACACCTAGAACATCCCTCGTGACCCGCTGACCCGCTGACCTCTGCTCCTCTGTTGTGCAGCGCTGCATGTCTGTGCAATAACACGCCTTCATGTTCTCAGATCACAGATCATAGAGAACTGAGGAGGGAGATGGGTTGCCATGGCAATGCTGTGTCTTTTTCCCTTCTCCCCAGCTTTGACGTCACACCGGGCTCGCTGGAAAACCTCCTGCACAAAGGTGTGTGTGCACAAAAGTGTGTGTGCACAGAGGTGTGTGTGCACAAAGGTGTGTGTGCACAGACGAGGCCGGATGAATCCTGAGACGGTGACTGCACAGATAGATCCATATTAACCGTGAATGTGGTGAAAGTGGTTTGAATCATGTATCGACTGCTGAGGCGGAACCTCCTGTTTCTACCGCCCTGTGTGTGTGTGTGTGTGTGTGTGTGTGTGTGTGTGTGTGTGTGTGTGTGTGTGTGTGTGTGTGTGTGTGTGTGTGTGTGTGTGTGTGTGCTGCCTCAACAGAATAATCACCTTTAAGTTGCTGATCTGCGATGGAAGTCATTCAAAGAAAACATAAAAAAATATATATTTTTACGTCAACTTTTATTTTTATATTTTACAGACTGATGAGATGGAAATCGAACCGGGAGGAAACACTGAGCTTCTGATCCTTCAGTGGAGCACAGTGAGGTCTTCTGTTGTATGAACTAAGCCCCAGCTGGAGACTCGTGTACAATCCTGCCCCCTTGTGGCTTCCAGTGAAATTAAGAAAAAACATCAAACACACGGCAGAAAATGAACCGTTCTCAAAAACCTTGTTAGTATAAAGTAGTTATTGTTATTAAAATCATTAACTCCATGGGTTCGTTTCCCATCCGGCTCTTTGGAGAAGCTTTACCTTTATTTTGAAAACAGGATATTATTAAGAATCATCATTAGTAGTAAAATGTCTCACATTGTATATATTACTTTCTATAAAATTATAATATATTACCAGAAATATTAAAATGAAAACACACGTGTACAGGTATACGTAAAGTGGGTGTGTATTATTGTAATAAGTATATCTGTGCGGCCTTTTGTGATGCAGTCATTTTAATACTCGCTGAGCTGTATTAAGGACACATATTTATTCATGTTTGCTTGTTCTACTCTAATTGTTATGATTATTATTTTGTGTTCATGAAGAGAGTATTTTATATGATATCACAGTATTCTATATATTGCATATTATTGCAGTATTATCATATGATATGTTGTGCATGCATTGCTCATATAGGACAACACAATATACTTTGATATATTTTATACCTATGTTTATAATATTTATAGCATCGCTGCCGGTTTATTTACATCGATGGGACTCGAACTAACAAATCCCTTTACAACTTAAACTACAGGATGATTATTTCATTGTTTTATAATTTATGCACATACATATTCATACACACATTTGCACAATATTCAAAATGTGAATTGTGCTGTTTTACTTGTCATCTTGTCAGCGAGCTTCTGTTTTCATGATGTTCCATCCTGCAAAACACTGATAACGAGCAATGAGAATATAAAAATGAGAGATAATACGGAAGGAAACAACTCGTCATAACTTCTATCTTTTGTCTCCAGCGGGAGGGGGGGAGGAAGGAGGGGGTGGAGGGGGGGGGGGGGGGGGGGGGGGGGCGTCACCACTCAGTCCTCGGTCCACATTAACGACCCAGCAGGTCCATCTGTGAGTGTGAGTGTGTATGTGTGTCTCTGTGTGTGTATGTGTGTCTCTGTGTGTGTGTGTCTCTGTGTGTGTCTGTGTGTGTGTGTCTGTGTGTCTCTGTGTGTGTGTGTGAGAGAGTGTGTGTGAGTGTCAGGTGTGTGAAGGAGGCCTTGTGGTGGCAGGGAGCCACATCACAGGAACACGGCCTCTCAGCAGGAGGTCTCCTCAGAGGACAAGAGGCCGAAAGCCGATTCATCTCAGTCGCTCTGTCTGTCTGTCTGTCTGTCTCTCTCTCTCTCTCTCTCTCTCTCTCTCTCTCTCTCTCTCTCTCTCTCTCTCTCTCTCTCTCTCTGGACGAGAGGCTCGAGGTCCTGGACCTGATGAAGCTGCTTCAGCTGTACTTTAGTCTCAGTTGGTAATAATTGATAAACATGGGGCATAAATGTTTCGAGTAAAGAGACAAAACCAAACAACCAACAACTGTTCTTATAATTTCTTACTTTCTCAGGATGATTATCAAAGTTTCCCTCGTGAGAAGGAGATCGTAAACACTGTTCTTTACTCAACAATCTGTGGGGAGTTTTTTCTGGAGACATTTCCAGGTAATGTGAACCGTGACGGTGGATATGATTCCATAAAAACAACTTTCATGAAGCAGCACGCTGCAGACAGAAGGCCTCAGTCTGTCTCTCCTCCTCACTCGCTCTCTCTCTGTATCAGGGGGAGTCAATCTCCCTTCTCCCTCCTCCCTTCTCCCTCCTCCCTTCTCTCCCTTCTCCCTTCTCTCCCTCCTCCCTTCTCCCTCCTCCCTCCTCTCCCTCCTCCCTTCTCTCCCTTCTCCCTCCTCCCTTCTCTCCCTCCTCCCTCCTCCCTTCTCTCTCTCCTCCCTTCTCCCTCCTCCCTCCTCCCTTCTCTCTCTCCTCCCTCCTCCCTTCTCCCTCCTCCCTCCTCTCCCTCCTCCCTCCTCCCTTCTCCCTCCTCCCTCCTCCCTTCTCCCCCTTCTTGCCATACAAGGTAACTCATGCAGCCAGAACCAGCATTCTTCTCCCAGATTAACATATTTCCTTTTCAGCTGCTGAGACGAAGTTATAAATAAGCGATCTGGAGGAAGCGTGGGGCAGATTACAAAGAATCATAAAACATCTACATGAGATGATGCTATGTATTGGAAGTCTATGAGCTAAATCCTGCAGCCATAATCAATACAGCACAAACAAGACAAAAGGAGATCACATAAGATCAATAATTAGACTGCAAAGCACAGATCTTGATCTGAAGATAGTCGGAAAAACAAAACTGCATAATGATATTGAAAATATTGATATCTATGTTTATTATTGTTCTTCAACACGTCAATATTCCAATATGTTTCCTCTCATCCTGTGACTAAATGATTGATTCCACAGCTTCATCCATATTGAGTTCTCTCCTCCTTACGTGTTCGTTCTTTCATCGTCTTCAAGGGAAGTTGCTTCTTGTTCCGTCTCTCGGATGTTTGAGCTGCAGACTGACGTCTGAGAGAGTTTGATACTTGAAGGATGTTTTGGAAAGTTTCTCAAATATTACAACTAGTCTGGAAGCCAAGTGCGGTCCAGTATGCAACATTCAGAAGTAAGATGTGGAACCTGAAACCTCCAGTGCACAATCACTGAGAATGGACTCACTGGAGGAAGTTAAACATTTGAAATCAACAATATTTGCGTATTTATAGATTATGGATTTTTCACTTACGGTGGAGACGGTGTCATTTTAAAAACTAGTTAATTTAACTTTGTTTGAGGCAAACCTACATCACAGACACATGACTATTCAAAGAGTATTCTAAGAGATTATACAAAACATCTGGAGGGGATCTCATCTGGTGGGATAGTCCTACGTAGACTAAAGTATGAGGACTAAAGTATGAGGACTAAAGTATGTGGACTAAAGTATGTGGACTAAAGTATGTGAACTAAAGTATGAGGACTAAAGTGGACTAAAGTATGAGGACTAAAGTATGTGGACTAAAGTATGTGAACTAAAGTATGAGGACTAAAGTGGACTAAAGTATGTGGACTAAAGTATGTGGACTAAAGTATGTGGACTAAAGTATGAGGACTAAAGTGGACTAAAGTATGAGGACTAAAGTATGTGGACTAAAGTATGTGGACTAAAGTATGTGGACAACACTGCAGCCTCACGTGACTGCTGAACCTCCCGATGAGCATCAACAGCAGCTCCTCTTCCCACCTCCTGTTGGGACTTGGCTGAAGGGATTTGCTCCCACATTCATCCACAAGCTGATCCACATCAAACAAACCCATCTGGTCTGCAGCTCACACATCCTCCAGCAGGGGGCGCACACTGGCTCACTGGGGGGGGGGGGGGCCCTCTGGATCCCCAACTGAAGGTATCATGGGTTGCGGTAAACAAAGCGGCTTTAGGGGTGAATAGCTGCAGCTGGGGAGGGGGGGTAGAGGGTGGGGGGGTAGAGGAGGGGGGGGGGTGCTGCCCGGACCCCCTTTGTGCCGTCGGGGGTCTCGTTGTTGTTCCAGTGAGCTGCGCGTCAGCACTAACAGCAGCTGGCTCCAGGCTCTTGCGGGCAAATCCCACTGAGTCATCAGCCAGCTGCAGCTCTTTGTCCCGGGTTTAGCTGCACGCGGTATAACCCCCCCCCCCTGCCCCCCCCCCCCTGGATCAGCTGATGCTCGGCCGCTCCACCTCGACAGCGACCCCTCCGGAACCATCACTCAAATGCATACCATAATTCATGTTGTGTGGGGTTGCATGTTTGTTTTTGCAGACATATGAAGGCCTTCTGATCCAGCCCCATCATGCAGGGAGTCACAGGGTGATGGAGAGCAAAAGCACATCCTACATTCATCTTGTTGGTATTTTCTATTCATATGTTTTGTTGTTACTTTACAAAACAAGAATGATCGGTATCAATTGATAATAATCACTTCAATGGTATTATGAGTATTATCTTCAGAATAAAAAGGTCTGATATTCTCATCACAACATCTGTATCATCAACATTACTACTTAAAATATTTGTGGTTGTATCAGATGCTGCAGTCAATGCATTGAAAACAAATATGGAATCTGTACAAACTGGAACTAAAGAAGGTTCATTGATGGTTTTATCATCAAGCAGTCGGCTTTCTTATGAGCTGTATTATATTTATATGTAATTATTAGTAGAACCAACCAGATCGTCTGTTGAAGATTCTTCAATCTTCACTCTTCTTTAGTAATTTCCTTAAAATAATTCGTTACAGCTTTTATTGTGAAAATCCATGGTGTTACCTGTATTCACCATATTCATATTCATCATATATTCATCTGCTACTCATCCATTTTTTTCTGCCTACATTAAAGCTCTTTGTTTTAATTAATACAACTAAACATTTGACTTACTCTAAAGATGTGATTCTGCTAGCAGCAGCGAGTGGGATCATACTGCGAGTCAGTTATTATGATGCACGGACATAACGTCAACTACAGAAACAGTGAAATGACGTCACAGTTGATTGATATTTAAAAAGTGTTCTGCTGTTTTCTGCTTGGAGGTTTCAGGAAGAGGACAGCGGTGTTCAGTGGATATTCTAAACATATATGATCATGTAAATGCTCATGACGACGTAACCAGTTCATCTGGAGGAAACCTTTATGTTTTGGATCGTTGGTCAAAAGAAGCAAAGACATAACTTAACATAGCAGAAGGATTTTCTGATGTTTTATAGGCCAAACTAATAATTGGCAGATTTGTCTATAATAATAAATAATCATTAGTTGCAGCATTATAAACTAGTAGTACATCTCTCCATAAGTAAGTCTCTCCATTGCTCTCGCTGTGGCAGGAATCATTGAGCTTTTTGAAGATTTGTCACACTTATAATTGTAAAACTAGACCAAAGCCAGTGATGCCTTCGTGTATTAATGTGTTGTAGACAAGATATAATTCAACTCAATTCATAACAAAAAGCTTTTCTCCCTGGATGGGAAATGGTTCTGATCTCAGGAAAGCATAACATACTGAAAGTGAATCATTGGAGACTTTCGTTGTTTGTGTTTGGGCAGAAACCTTACAGGCGTTTATCTTCAATATTTATGTAAATTAAGGGGCTAACTAAATATTTGAAATGCAATTCAGTTCCACAGCATCACAAACTACATTCTCCAAGATGGCCATAAAGCAGACTCAACACCACTTAAACTGTTGCAACATAAACATCATAATGCACATATAAGTATGTTTTATTATTTCATATTTACACATATAAGACTGCATTATTTTAGCTTAGCTGTACCTTTTTAACTGGCAACTGGATTTAAATTCTCCTCATTGATAATTAATTGTTTTATCATTCATTTTTCTTCCTATTAGATTTATATGGATAAGAGAAGATTTGAATTCAACTTTACACAAACACAAAAAAACATAAGGGTCAAATACATTTATTGCAGTGCATAACATCACATTACAAGAGACTTTAACTGGTTTTATTTCACAGCTCCACGATGATTCTGATGGAGCCCACAGTGGCCTTCATAGCCCCCCACTCTGAGTGGTGCCGGTACTCCCCTTTCTCCAGCAGGTACTGGCGACCACAGAAGTTGGGATGTTCGTAGAAGATCCAGGAGCCCTCCAGGACCTTGCAGGACTGGACTTCCTGTCTGAGCCATTTCTCCTGGATGGACTTTGTGTCTTCTGTCAACTCCAAGGATTGACCGGAGAAGTTTGGCCGGTCGAACAGCCTCAGCTTGTACTGCCCTTTGGCCTGAAACCCAGAGCAGTCCAAGAGATGATTCACGAGGAAGAAAGGCTGCTGAGATATTCTCGTTCTGTTATGGAACTTACGTTTCTGATGATCTTGCAGGATCTGACGCAGTCATTGAAGCCCATCCAGCGGCGGTAGTCATTGTACTCCCCCGGACCGATGACATACTGGTAGCCGGTGTAGTCGTTGCGCTCGTACAGAACCCACCAGCCGCCCTCCACCTTGACCGAGTTGCATCGGCGGATGAAGCTCTGCAGGTCTGCTGAGTCCCCTTTGCAGTCGTAGGACTTTCCCTGGAAGTCCCGGTCCTCGTAAAACACAATCTGGAAAGAATAAACAGGATTATGGACCGCATCTGTGTTCAAGCGGGTTTCTCATTGACTATGTTTCTTGCACCAAATAAAAAAATATATATTAGCTCCTGCAACTGAAAGCACACAATACCAACGCTGTCCTGACCTTCTCCATCTGTAGCTCCTGAAATACCAGACGCAGTAACAGACGCAGTACTCTTTATACCTGGCAGAGACAATGCTACCAAATGCATGGTTAGCACTGCCTGTACCAGTTATTACAATCCAAATATTCATCTAGACTCTGCCCATTGTTCTTACTCACTGAATTGCCTTTCCACACACAATGGTTGTGTAGCAGTGCCAAGTATCTGACCGTCGGTCCCCACCCGATCAAAACTGTCTTGTTCATGCAATTTTACATAAAGCTTTAATGTAAGCTATAAACTTTCAGGTGCTATACAAATAAAGTGCATCATCATTATCCTTTTTTAATTCTTTATATCATTATATTTATATCAAAATATGCAACATTATTACACAGAAGTCATGCAATTATGAGGAAAAATCCACAGTTCATTAACATAATGATATTAAACTGCGGTGATGAAACCTGCAGACACTGGCAACATAAACTACTTCGGACAGGTTTTATTAAACTTATTGGAAATGTTTAAAAGTCAAATGTTTTCTAGAAGAATTAAACAAAAGAACCCAAAACAATACGGTTGACCTGTTTTTGTGTCGTGGAGCATGTGCTCGTGTCAGAACTTGTATTTTGGTCGATTTTATTCAAAAATGTAATTTGCACGACTGCTTTAGCTCTGTATGCAGTTTGGGGTCGTACACAGATATGATAGTTCTATTTTGACAGGATGATTGATTAAGCACACAAAAATGTACATCTGAAACTGTCTATTTCTGCTATTCATATCATCTACTTTAGTAGACAAGCATTTACTTTAACACAATAAATACTATCTAGGGTTTAAAGACAATGTTTAATCGCCGGGGAAAATTCAGAAAGGGATTTATTATAAAATATTTGCACTGTAATAAATGCAAACCACTTGTTTGGGTGACCAAAAATATGCCAAACATATTTTATCTTATTCATTAAGAAGGTGAATAGTTATAGATAATGTAATCACAAACAGTATTAACATCAATTGTGCTTAAAGGTTGTGATGATACCATATCAAATTAAATGGAATAAGCAAGTAAACAATGATCAGGTTATTTTTTTTTTTTTTCACTTAAAGTTTTATTCATTTAGAGATATTAACATCATACATAAATACAAAAAACAGGCCTGTCAGACATCAACAAAGTAATACAAATAAATAAATAATAATAATACAGATGAAAAACAAAAAACAAAAAAAACAAAAAAACAAAAAGGGTAATACATTCAACGTTTGATTTAAAAGCAGCTCCAATATTTCAAATGCAGCTGTCTCTGTCATGAGTTTGAGTCATTCTATGAGCGTATGTGGGCTCTTCCAGTTTTGCAGGATAAGCCTGGTGCTGCCATGAAACCTGTTAATGACTCTGAGGCCTGAGGCCTGGTGCCACCATGAAACCTGTTAATGACTCTGAGGCCTGGTGCTGCCATGAAACCTGTTAATGACTCTAGCCTGAGGCCTGGTGCCACCATGAAACCTGTTAATGAGTCTGAGGCCTGGTGCCACCATGAAACCTGTTAATGAGTCTGAGGCCTGGTGCCACCATGAAACCTGTTAATGACTCTGAGGCCTGGTGCCACCATGAAACCTGTTAATGACTCTGAGGCCTGGTGCCACCATGAAACCTGTTAATGAGTCTGAGGCCTGGTGCCACCATGAAACCTGTTAATGACTCTGATCCCTGAGGCCTGGTGCCACCATGAAACCTGTTAATGACTCTGAGGCCTGAGGCCTGGTGCCACCATGAAACCTGTTAATGAGTCTGAGGCCTGAGGCCTGGTGGCATCAACCATGTGTCCCCTAGTAAACATAGTTGTGGGGATTCTGGTAAAGGCCGTTTGAGCCACTCTTCTAGGTTCCTCAGTACTACTTTCCAAAAAGGCAACACATTGGAGCTCTCCCAGAGAGCGTGGAGAAAGGTGCCCATTTCTTTGTTACATTTCAAACATTTATTATCCTGCATTAAGTCCATTTTATACAGTTTCAAAGGTGTAAAATAATATCTATGTACAATTTTGTAATGAGTAAACTTGCTTCTTACATCATACAATGATCAGGTTATTGAGTATAGGTCATTTTTATTCCATTGTGTGTTAAATTTGCAACAAGGTGTTTTACTAAGACAGATATAAGACATATTACAAGTTTCTGTTGTGGATGAATAATAGCTTGAAACATGTTTTTGACCTGAATTATGAGATTGTGATGTAGATTCTGAACCAGGATCTGTGCAGAATGTTTGTGGCTCACAGGCAATATGTTGATGTGAAAATGTTTTTAACCATCAACGTCAAAATGTTAACCATTTTGTAAATGAATCATTGATCTTGCACTTTCTCGCAAAGTTTCTCATTGCATAATACATGTCCCTGCCGACGTTAAGTATGATCTGACACCAATCTGTCGTGGGGCGTTTACTGTGCTGAGCGATGCGTGTGGGGACCAGGAGACCAGACTGAAGGCTGTTGAGGTGAAACACAACTGAACAACAAAGAACACACAGACGTCACCGTTATGGGGAATGAATACTTTTATTAATTGGAGTGCAACACTCGGGGTTCTGGGGAGAAGAAGCACAGGTGTTCAGAGTTCTAGAATCTTTTCTGGAACACCGAACGTCATGAAGGGTTCTAGACCTAATTAAAGATTCTGGGACGTCGGTGGCTTCAGCCGGACTCTGGAGCTCTGGGAGTATTTCGGAACCTTGTAGGGGTTCTGGAACTCAGTGTTCTGTTCTGGAGCTTTATTTCTCTTGAGGATTCAAGAACTTTGGTGTCGTTTGCATTCACATAACTCTTCTAGGGGCGTGGCCTCTGCCGTTCTAGAACTCCGTGATCTTGCGGAAGGATCCCACAGCAGGGGAGGTGGCGCCCCAGTCTGTGTAGTTGTGGTACTCGCCACGTTCCAGGAAGTACTGGCGTCCGCGGTAGTTGGGCTGCTCGTAGAGGACCCACGCACCATCCATGACCACAGAGGAGTGGACCTCCTGGAACTTGAAGGCCTCGTAAACAGACGCGCAATCCTCAGTGCACTCTGCCGCCTGACCTCCGAAATCCTTGTTTTCGTAGAACCTGATCTTCCAGGACTTTCCGTATACCTTGAAAGAGTCAGTGAAGTAAAGTTGATGAAATCACATTAGTGTTTAGTATCTGAAGCGTTTGACCGATTTCTGTGTCCTCGTTTACTTGGCTCACGCCTACAAATGGGTTTCTTGGCTGTTTTCCTAGTTTTCCTCAATAATTCAAGTGGACATAAAGCATCCTGCTGCCAAATCATGAGCCTTTTATCTCTCCTTTTTTCTGTGTTGGCCTTTGACTGATTACTGCTTGGTTGGTGCACTCTGTGGTATTTGACTGCAGCTGGGTACTCTCCTGCAAAAAATTAACCCAGAAATGCTTAAAAATCAAGCTGTGTCCTTGACTTTATGTAAACTACTACCCATTTTGACTTGAGTTTTACTTAATCTACTGCTTGATGTAGTAAATTTATCCCTGCTGCATAAAACTGCTGCATCAACAATATTATTACCCGAATAAGACAATCACTACTAAATGATGGCTTTCAAAGCTGAAACCTGTTGGTTATGAGCTGGTTATTGAGCTTACATTTTTGATAGAGCGACATGACCCGATGCTATCATTGAATCCCATCCACTTTTGGGGATCAGGGTATTCCCCGGGGCTCAGGATGTACTGGTTGCCAGTGTAGTTGGGACGCTCGTACAGCACCCAGCAGCCACTCTCCACCTTGATGGAGTTGCAGCGGCCGAAGTAGGAGCGCAGGTCGGGACAGTCAGCGCTGCACTCATGGTGTCGACCTTCGAAGTTCTTATCCTCAAAGAATGCAATCTGGATGGAAGGAAACAGAGCAATCCTGGTAAACTATCATCCCAGCATTACGTGCACCTACTAGTTACTGCCTGGAAGATCTTGGAAACCTTTAGAAACAGCTTGTTCTCCTTACCTTCCCCATTGTTAATGATATTGCTTGCCTGCCACCCAGCTGCAGCTGTGTTGTGGTTTATATCGAAATGCAGAATGTGCAGACGAGGGGAAACTGTTGTCATCTAAATTAGCTCGATTTGCATATCAGCAAAATGGTTTGGTCAAGTTTGATTTCCCTTTGTCCACATGTGATAACAAAATTGTTAAACTTATTAAAGCCAACAGCCACCTTTAATGATAACTGTGTGTATTGTTTCCATCGCGTTCATTCTGATTTGGTCTATATCAGCAGACTTTGTTTACAGGATGGGAAATTATTTGGTAGATTGTCGTCATTTTGCCTTTTTACAGGATGAGATTATATCATCAGCAGTCTTTTACTCTTGACGACGGTTAGCGGTCGTAAACCCAGAAACTGTCTTACCTTTTCATTCCATTATGTCATACTTAAGCGTCTTGTGAACAGTTGGTTAAATAAGTTGTTGATTGTCAGTTAAGCATTAGCATGCACGCGACATTCTTTATTTCTGGGTTTTATTTCATTAAACCCAACAACCTTTTCCAACACGTGTTCGATCCCCGTTTGAAGCTGCAGCGTCGTCTCCCTCAAAGGTTAACTCGTAACTGTGTAACGACATTACCGATGGGCGGAGTCCAGCCATGTGTTCATATTAAACATTACATCTGCCTCGGAAATGTCCAAACGTCTGCAGTGAGAAGGTTTTATTTAAGAGCTGAATAAAGCCGGTGTTTCAGAAGCAGGATGCAGAGGAAGAGAAGAAGTCCTGATGTGAACCTGGGCTGTTGTGGTTTAAAGAACCATAAAGATTTTACTTTTTTAACAAACCATGAATATTCACAGGATTAGCTGGACATTATGATCTGAAGAAACATTTAAATGTTTGGTTGCATTTAGGCACGATGCATGTTGGCTTCCTGGGACAGCTGATCGGAACAGAACCATCATCGTGTTTATTAATAACACCTGTGGTTTTCAAATTGTCTGTTGTGAAAAAAGATCTGTCATAACAATACTAATACTGTAGAGGTAAAATACCATCAGACCACTGAGTCAAAAGTAATTTACTCAACCAACCAAAAGTCAATGTGAACATTTCCCTTTTAGGCCGATAGAACTACATGTATTCAATGATCCTACTGGCATTAAAATAAACAAACACAGAGATCGCTGAGATGAAATATTACATTTCTGGGCATCCAGGTGTTTGGGATAAGAGTTAATATTAAGGGACCAAAAATAAATAAAGGCTGTGAACTAAAAATATTCTCATTTCTTCAATCAGGCTCGAGCGTTTGTCATTTGTCAGCTTTAACGACCCCTCACTGTGGTTCGAGGGCATTTCAGGGCGTTTTGCAAATATAACATTGGCAGTAAATGCATTAAAATAAACTCGTAGCCATTTGAAATGTGTCATCCTTATTCTTAAGACATCCAGGGTCTGAACTAGTGCCACATTCAAACGAAGCATGACAAATCCCTTCAGACAGAATGTTCAAACTCCGTTTTGTTTTTCTTTCTCGTCTCCCTAATCTTCTCCAGTCTGAGAAATGTAGAAACTGCAGCTCAGTTCTTCTCCCACCTCTCCTGCCTTGTGTCTTCCCCCCATTTCCCACTCCCTTTGTTCTCCATCAGGATGGCACAAATGAAATTAACAGCGATCGCAGGGCTGCTTATTCATCAGCTTCCAGATGATTTGAATGACAAAACCCGGTTACGGCGCGTATAAAGTATAAAAGCCACAGGTTGTTGGACAGATTCCCACAAACACACATCATCCAACATGGGCAAGGTTTGTAGGCAGTAGACCAGAAAGCAAGCACTTTTCAGTTTAGGAGGAATGTAAAAGTGGGAAAAGATAATAGAGAAAGACATTAAAGAAATACTTTTTTATTTTTTTAAAAGAGACAAATTCCAGCCTATTGCAAATCGGTTTGTTCTGTTTTTCTTGTTTTCAGATCATCTTCTACGAGGACAGGAACTTCCAGGGCCGCTCCTATGAGTGCCTGAGCGACTGCCCTGACATGTCCTCCTACCTGAGCAGGTGCACCTCCTGCAGGGTGGAGAGCGGCTGCTTCATGGTCTACGACCGCCCCAACTTCATGGGGAACCAGCACTTCCTGAGGAGGGGCGAGTACTCCGACTACGTGTCCTTTGGCATGAGTGACTCCATCCGATCCTGCCGTTTGATTCCTCAGGTGTGGGAGGATTTAAAAAATAAAATAAACTAGTCATCTTTAATGTCTAAGTAACATTATATTGGATCAGAATAGTCCAATAAATTGCTTTATGTATTAATTTTTCTGCTGTGCTGTTGGAATGTAAATGAGAAAGACGTTCTTCGGAGCCCCACGCTGACCCCGTCCTCCTCTTTGTGTCCCTTTACAGCACAGAGGCCAGTTCAGGATGAGGATCTTCGAGAGGGAGAACTTCCAGGGCCAGAGTCAGGAGCTGATGGAGGACTGTGACAACATCCAGGACCGCTACCGCATGAGCGACTGCCAGTCCGCCAACGTGATGGACGGCCACTGGCTGATGTACGAGCAGCCCCAGTTCAGAGGCAAGATGATGTACATGAGGCCCGGAGAGTACCGGAGCGTGAGAGATGTGGGATTCAGCGGCATGAAGCTCAGCTCCGTCAGGCGCATCACGGATTCCTGTTGAAGCAGAGAACAAGAAATGTGTTGAATAAAACGAGAGGAATCAAACGTCACCTCGTCATCATTTTCTTGCATGAAATAGAAGATTGTGTGTGTGTGTGTGTGTGTGTGTGTGTGTGTGTGTGTGTGTGTGTGTGTGTGTGTGTGTGTGTGTGTTTGAGGGTTAAATCTGCATAACAGGCCTTTAAAGTGAGCGAGTGCATCATATTCATCCAGCTTAGTGACACATTCTATGACAGGATTACCACTTAAATGTGCTGTGAATTCCACACCTGCGAAATACAGGAAAGATCATAAAGAAACAGACTGTTACCGAAGCAAATCATTTAATTCACCGCGCGTGCTGTCATTGTTTCATGTAAATCTTCTAACTGATGATCAGAAATATTTTTATAGTGTATTTTCAGACACTATAAAAGTCAAGTCACATCTCCGCTATTGAAAAATCCATGTTGTCACTTTCACGCCATGCAATTTGATGAAAATATAAAAAATAACTGTTTTTTAGTTAATTAAAAGAACACACACACAGTGCACATACTGTACATGCTCTGCTCCTGGACAAAATAAAAACTCTTAAAGGGGACCTCCACCGATTTACAGTTCAGTTTATTAAACCAGAGGTCTTCATCAGGGGTACTGCAGGGGGGCCGTGACATTTTTGGTTGATTAGACAATTTTTCATATTCTTTCATATTTTATTATATTTTTTCCCCACAAATGTAAATGTCTTTAAATACACATTAACATGAATCCCACATATTGTAGCGAATGGATAAATGGAGGCAGAAGATGTTATCTTTCAGTAAATAAAAAATATATATATATTAAAAAAAAATAAAAACGTCATTTTGAATAGCTTGTAGCATGATTATCATGCAGCTGACAGACCATGTTGATATCTTTGGTATCAGCTGATGAGGTGTGTTTATGAACAGGCAGTGGCACGGCCACCCTACTCACTGGACCTTCACATGTTTAACATAAAAACATGAAGATATGAACCTGTGTATTATTTGAATAGCTTAGTATTGAACACACAATAACAAGGTGTATATATGGCTTTAGGCCCAGTTTAATATAATATATACAATATATATAGTCGGGTCCTGCTCCATCTCTCTCAGTTCGGGGTCCTTGGCCTGAAACACGTTGACGACCCCTGTACTAAACACTTGTGCACTCTCCTCTGTGGCCCTGAACATAACCCTTCATTAATTAGGGGTGAGACCCTTTCTTATAACCCGCTTCTTTTGAGACCTCCACCTTTAAAGAAGTACAGTACTGAACAGTACATTTCTGTACTGCGCCTTTAAGACGGGTTTTCATAATCTGTGAATGCACTTCACTGATAATTAATAGTATGCAGTACCTTTTTAATGATTTATTCTGTTTCTATGCTTCAATATGTGTACAATATTTGTTCATAATGCATGTAGTATTCTGAAAAGTTCATGTCTGTACACGTTATAGAATAAACCATGTGTAATATTTTAACTCTAGTCTTAAAAACATTGGACCTCAGCTTTTAGTTTAGTTACTTATAGAAGCCATGCGTCAGTTCTTCACCTCTGGTGATATCACCCATGATATTACATTTGATCAGTAATATTTAATGATCGTCACTCTGTACAAATAAACACACACATTCAGAATGCTTTACTTTATCATGTCCAATACTATAAGTAAAGATTTAAATATCATAGTTTAAACATACATAACACGTGCTGATTCCTTCAAAAATATTAGTTTCAAAGTTGTCGGATGAAGTTACTCTGTCCAACAGAGTTAACGCTTGTGTATTATTTTAAATAACCGTTAAATAATGGGAAGTATAATACTACAGTTTAAAAACACAAGTAAAAATCCTGCATTGTCAATTTGACTTAAGCGAAAGTATGTAAGTATGATAAGGACATTTTAAAAGTAAAAGTATTACTTTTATTATTGTAACCTTCACAGCTGCTAAGAAAATACAGAACCATAAAACCCAAGTATTGAGTGTTATACAATCATAGATTACATCACTGAATCATTATAACTGATGTGTTCATGTGTGTGTAGCATTTTACTGTTGTATCTGGTTGAAGTGGAGCTAATAAACTATTTTATTTTATTATAGTATCACACTTTATGGTAAAAAATAAATAAAATACAACATTTGAAATGTAGTGGAGCAGAAGTCTACAGTAGCAGAAAATTGAAATACTCAAGTTTGAACTTCACCACACTACAGCGCACAAAGAGCCCCAGCTGATGGGTCCACCTGAACCCACAGAGGACCCTGGTGTTGGCACGGCACCAGGTGCATACAGTCTAGAATAATAACCATTTACAGACCGATTTAACAAGCATCATAGCCTCTGTATGCTACGCTGCTGAGTAAGATATTCAAAACAATGGCTCCATGGATCATTTCTCTATCATGATGGGTATAAAAGTGACTCCGGTTCGGCTGTGCAAAGTACCCGTGCAATCAGGGATCGGACTGAACACCAAAATGGGCAAAGTAAGAGACGATTTTTTACGTGATATGGGTCGATGAATAACTTCAACGTAACGTTTGAGATTTGAAATGTGCCGTTTGACTTTCAGATCATCTTCTACGAGGACAAGAACTTCCAGGGCCGCTCCTATGAGTCCAGCAGCGACTGCGCCGAGCTCACTTCCTACCTGAGCCGCTGCAACTCCTGCAGGGTGGAGAGCGGCTGCTTCATGGTCTACGAGCGCCCCAACTACATGGGCCACCAGACGCTGGCCAGGAGGGGCGAGTACCCCGACAACCAGCGCCTGATGGGCATGACCATGAGCGACTGCATCCGGTCCAGCCGCATGATCCCCACGGTAGGAAGCGCTGCGTAGAGTAATGAGGCCGAAGCTCCACAGAGCACAGCGTGATCGCTTGTCTTCGTGTGTCCCTTTACAGCACAGAGGCCAGTTCAGGATGAGGATCTACGAGAGGGAGAACTTCAGGGGTCAGATGAATGAGGTGATGGAGGACTGCGACTCCATCCAGGACCGCTTCCGCATGTCCGACTGCCAGTCCGCCAACGTGATGGACGGCCACTGGCTGCTGTACGAGCAGCCCCAGTACCGAGGCCGGATGCTCTACCTGAGGCCCGGCGAGTACCGGAGCATGAGAGACATGGGAACCGGTCCCATGGACATGAGGATCGGATCCATCCGCCGTATCATGGACTCCTGTTAAAGGACCGAACAGGCTCCAGACTTCAAAATTGTAATCGACAAAACATGAATAAAGAATTTCTATCATTATTGAGTTGAGGGAGGAAATTTGGGCACAAAATTTGATGAAGACATCGCATAAATTAGCATCAACTGTTCCTGTACATCAAAGGACAGTTGGGGCTGTTGTGAATGCTGCTATTTTAATAACTGTATCCCACAGCCAGGTCAAGACTTCTTCTTCTACCTATGAAATGTGTGATGTCATTCATGATGCACGTGACATTAAAAATTAATTTCAAAGGATGAAAGTGTGACTGTGCATGATTTTTCTACACGTTTCCTGACATCACTGCAATAGATACAAGACAAAATATAGCTTATTTAAAATAATAGAGAATAAAAAGATGTATGGTGCTGGTGTTTTACTAGCATTTCACTATTTAGTCTTAAGTGCTGAAATTTGCACAATATGCAGAATAAACACAAAGAAACAGAGGTTGAATGAACCATACTGAGCCATATTTATATTTTTATATAAATGCATACTTTGAACAGTGTATTAAAAAAATATTTTTTCACTGAATTAAAAAAAGAGTCCATGAATCACTGACCTTTTAATAATGGGTCTTTTATAAAAACTTATAATAGTTTACTGTCACACTGGTGGTAAAGAAGGAAATTCACCTAATTAAAATGGGATGCAGATTCTTTTTAATTAAAGTCAATTTTAGAAAGAAAGAAACAAAAATGTTATTCTTTAATAATCTTTACAGTAACATTGGATGGGGTACATTTAGAGTTATCTATGAGGATCTGAATAAATAATAACAAAGGGGGGGGGCAATCATTTTACTTTTATTTACAACATGAATGGGCACTGCTTTAAAACAAATTATAAAAAAAGGGCAAAGGTCATGTTAGGTGACGATGTTCATTTGTGTTATTGCCAGAGTACATATGGTCTTTTTCTTATTTCATATACTTCTCATTATTATTCTTTTTTAACATTTCTCTATTCATCTGTACTTATTTCTGTTTATATGCTGCTGCGACACACACATTTTCCTCTCTGGGAATCAATAAATGATCATATCTTTTATCCTGACATCTCTGTTGTTGTCTCACTTGCTGCTGTAACACTGCAAATCTCCCGCTGTGGGGCTAATAAAGGATCTTCTTATCTTATATGATCTCATTGTCATATTTCCTTGGCTGAAGGAAGCATCTCTCAATAATCCTCTCCCACCAGCGTCCAGACTTAATGTATGATCGCGAGTCACAAATACACGACGTCAAACATAAGTGACATCAACTGGACTTCTCTACGATGCTGTCGGACGAACATAAGGGGCCAATAGCTGGTTCAAAGTTGGTCAAATATGCATTAAGCTCACAGTCTAACAAACATTATTAGCAAATAGTAATAGTAGTACAATTCATTTTTTCAATAAATGACAAAAAGGTATCATTTTCAAAATGACCCATAATATAAATGTTTCATAACCGATATCTGATCTGCCACATTTTAAGTTAATGTTTGGTTCAATAAACTCAAACTACTTCCTTAACTTGAAAGAAGACTGGACTAAATGATCACAGCCATAAAAGGCCTGTCTCTAGAAACCATAAGTTGTAGTTATCATACATTAAGCCAAAATAAAAAGTTATCATACATTAAGCCAAAATAAAAAGTTATCATACATTAAGCCACAATAAAAAGTTATCATACATTAAGCCACTATAAAAAGTTATCATACATTAAGCCACAATAAAAAGTTATCATACATTAAGCCACTATAAAAAGTTATCATACATTAAGCCACTATAAAAAGTTATCATACATTAAGCCACTATAAAAAGTTATCATACATTAAGCCACAATAAAAAGTTATCATACATTAAGCCACAATAAAAAGTTATCATACATTAAGCCACAATAAAAAGTTATCATACATCAAGCCACTATAAAAAGTTATCATACATTAAGCCACTATAAAAAGTTATCATACATTAAGCCACTATAAAAAGTTATCATACATTAAGCCACTATAAAAGGAGAAGGGAACTGGTCAGTTACACTACTGTATGTGAGGCAACACAATACAAGTTTTATACATATAAAATATTATATATCACTCAATACATCCAATACATGTCACCACGTATGTTACTATTCAGATTGTTGAAGTCACATCATCAAAAGCCAGATAATTATATAACATTCAACTTGCTTTTATTATCTGATGTTTTTTATTTAAATGTATATTGAATTGTATTTGTGAGAACATATTTCTGATAAGTACACAGTGAAATATAGAGATGGGTGTCATATAACAGTTGGAAGCTTCTCTTTATACATCAGACAACAATACTGCATGTGTACAGTACACCAGAGTGCTATAGTGCTGGATAATAACCCTTTAGCGCCCTGACTGCTCAGTAGGCTTCTATGGCATGTTGCTGGGTCAGGGCTTTGCACAATAGAAGCCTGGCATACTTGTTTCGCATTGAGCAAGTATAAAAGTAACGGTTAGCACCGACAGGAACACACAGCAGCCACAGCTCAGTCCTGAGGATCAACACAACATCAATCATGACCATGGGCAAGGTAGGTATTGGGAAAGATCCACCCATTACAAAAAAGAATCACCTCAATCTCTATTTATTAATTACTGGAGAGTCATTTAAAAAGCCTCTCAGAGCTCATTGAAAATGGTGCTGATGAAGCATTGTTGTGCTTTCAGATCATCTTCTACGAGGACAGGAACTTCCAGGGTCGTCAATATGAGACCAGCAGCGACTGCCCGGAGCTGACCTCCTACCTGAGCAGGTGTCACTCCTGCAGGGTGGAGAGCGGCTGCTTCATGGTCTACGACCGCCCCAACTACATGGGGAACCAGCACTTCATGAGGAGGGGCGAGTACGCCGACTACATGAGCATGATGGGCATGTCCGACTGCATCAAGTCTTCCCGTATGATCCCCATGGTAGGTATCAAACTGCATCCGTCGTACTATGATTCTACCTCGGGTTAGAACCCTCACAAAACGTGATATTAAGATATTCATTTTTTCATTCTCTCTAAAAAAACAGCACAGAGGCCAGTTCAGGATGAAGATCTACGAGAGGGAGAACTTCGGTGGTCAGAGTAACGAGCTGATGGAGGACTGTGACAACATCCAGGACCGTTACCGCATGAGCGAGTGCCAGTCCTCCAACGTGATGGACGGCCACTGGCTGATGTACGAGCAGCCCCACTACAGAGGCAAGATGATGTACATGAGGCCCGGAGAGTACAAGAGCTTCAGGGACATGGGCATGAGCGGCATGAAGTTCATGAGCATGAAGCGCATCACTGATTCCTGCAACTAAATCTTCACTAAATTCCACCAAATAAAATCTTTCTACTCTACTATTTAGACTTGTTTCACTGGTTGTTTTGAGAACTGGGCAGTAAAAAGAGGGGAAGTCAACGGGAAAGAGATGGGCATCAGTGGGTGTAAATGATCATGAGGCACATCCCATTATGTGACAAACTTTCATGCATATAAGACCTGCATAACAATGGAAAATAAAGATTATAATTTGTACGAGTCTTGTTATTCGTTTTTGGTAAATATTGCACATTTGCAATTTGATGGTATTCAATTCAAATGTATTTAATTTTACTTTTTTTTTACATTTCAATCAGGAGAGACTTAATTAGAATTTGAATAGTGCAAAGTCTTTGGCGATTGGACTCCATCCTGAAATAGGATAATCAAGGGGTAGTGATGCTGAGGTCAGATAAGGCAGAATCCCCCCAATGTGATTAGCTTAAGGAAACTCTGCAGAACCTGGTTGGTTAATTTAAAGTGAGCGCCCACAATCAGCTGATAGTAATCTCAGAGAGAAATAGAGACTGAGAGATTAAAGAAAAAAAAAGAAAAGGAGTGTAAAGAGAGTCCTCCTCACTGAAGATGACAGTTAATCCTATAGTGAATAGTGTATTCCAGAAAATGTAGAGGCACGTTCTTAATGTGTTCTAGCAGGTTAATAGGATTACATCATATCCCATGTCAACCTTTACATCAGCTATGACTGCTCTAAAATAAATTCTCCTTCACTCTTAAAATGTGTCTTCTAAGAAAATGGTTCAGCAGAAGCTGGGTGATCTACTAAGTTCATAATGCATGGTCAGTGTACTCGGTATGGGCAAGAATACCAACAGTTGTATAGTATTTGCTGTGGAGTTATCTCCGTTTGGACTCGGAGACCAAACATTCATAAAAGAAAGCCATG
The DNA here is from genome assembly GCA_016806645.1 of Ophiodon elongatus. Taxonomy (NCBI): domain Eukaryota; kingdom Metazoa; phylum Chordata; class Actinopteri; order Perciformes; family Hexagrammidae; genus Ophiodon; species Ophiodon elongatus. The sequence goes on along the minus strand of JACSYO010001003.1, from coordinate 255,443 downwards.
TAAACCATTGACTTGCATTATAGGAATAGCAGGATGTTTTTTGAGGTTGAGCCAAAAAGGTTCGGATATAATATCTCAGCCTATAATGCCTATAAAGCGGCCACAAAATCCATTCAATCCTTTTGTGAATTCTTCCCAGACAGTTTAAGAAGAGACAACAGGTGGACAAGAGTCTACAGGTGGATGCTGGGGTGGAGGTTTCTGTGAGTTGTTAGTTGCTAAGATGGAGCAAGAATGTGCAGAACTTTGATACTTATTTTAGTTTACAAATCTTAATTTCTTGACTTCTGCATGGTTGATTTTTGCCAGGTCGTTAAAACTGGCTGTGGTTGAGCTAATGTTCATTGTTTCATTGTTCTAACTAGCAGCTCGCTACCTTTCAAGTCTATGACGCCAGTAAAGCCTTTTTAAATTAGAACTCTTCACACAGGAAAATATGCCTTTTCTGACATGTTTGTAGCAAAGATTTGAGAAATGGTTACGCTCAACTTAGCAAAAGCCGAAAAGAAGTCAAAAAAGTAATGAGACAGAAAATTAATGAATTAAACTAATCCACAAATGAAGCTGCTTCTTTGTGACAGATAATGAACTCGCTAATAGCTAAGTTTGTGGTTAGCTGTTCGTATAAAGGACCCTATAGTATATCAGTCATGCCTGGTCAAGAAAACTCATGTTTGAATAGTGCTAGTATGAGTCAGAAGTCCAATGTATGTGAAAGTTAAACTGAAGTCACTGTCCTATATGTGATGGTGTGGAGGGGTGACATGTTTATCCATCCATCCATCCATCCATTGGCATCCGCTTATCCAGGGTCGGGTCGCGGTGGCAGCAGACCTAGCAGGCCGACCCAGGCTTCCCTCTCACGCGCAACATGTTCCAGCTCATTCTGGGGGATCCCGAGGCGTTCCCAGGCCAGCTGGAGATATAATCCCTCCAGTGTGTCCTGGGTCTTCCCCGGGGCCTCCTACCAGTTGGGCGTGCCTGGAAAACCTCTAACGGGAGGCGTCCAGGAGGCATCCTGATTAGATGCCCGAACCACCTCAGCTGACTCCTTTCGATACGAAGGACTAGCGCCTCAACTCCAAGTTCCCTCCTGATGTCCGAGCTCCTTACCCTATCTCTAAGGCTGAGCCCGGCCTCCCTACGGAGAAAACTCATCTCCTTACCCTATCTCTAAGGCTGAGCCCGACCACCCTACGGAGAAAACTCATCTCCTTACCCTATCTCTAAGGCTGAGCCCGGCCACCCTACGGAGAAAACTCATCTCCTTACCCTATCTCTAAGGCTGAGCCCGACCACCCTACGGAGAAAACTCATCTCCTTACCCTATCTCTAAGGCTGAGCCCGGCCACCCTACGGAGAAAACTCATCTCCTTACCCGATCTCTAAGGCTGAGCCCAACCACCCTACGGAGGAACCTCATCTCCTTACCCTATCTCTAAGGCTGAACCCGGCCACCCTATGGAGGAAACTCATCTCCTTACCCTATCTCTAAGGCTGAGCCCGGCCACCCTACGGAGGAAACTCATCTCCTTACCCTATCTCTAAGGCTGAACCCGGCCACCCTATGGAGAAAACTCATTTCGGCCGCTTGTATCCGAGACCTCGTTCTTTCGGTCACGACCCAGAGTTCGTGACCATAGGTGAGGGTCGGAACGTAGACCGCCCAGTAAATTGGGCAGCCCTGGCGGAGGCCAACACCCACCGGGAACGCGTCTGACTTATTGCCGAGAATACGAACACAGCTCCTACTGCAGTCGTACAGAGACCGGATGGCCCGTTGTAACGGGTCCGGCACCCCATACTCCCGCAGCCCCTCCCCCCCCACACAAAAAACCCAGAGAGACCCGGTCGAAGGCCTTCTCCAAGTCCACAAAACACATGTAGACTGGTTGGGCAAACTCCCAGAACCCCTCCAGTAGTCTTGCGAGGGTAAAGAGCTGGTCCACTGTTCCACGACCGGGACGGAATCCGCACTGCTCCTCTTGAATCCGAGGTTCGACAACCGGTCGGAGCCTCCTTTCCAGCACCCTGGCATACACTTTCCCCGGGAGCTGAGTAGTGTGATACCCCGATAATTCGAGCACACTCTCCGGTCCCCCTTTTTGACATGTTTAATTCAATTAAATTTATTTTGAATGGCCCAAAATCACAAATTTGCCTCCGAGGGCTTTAGAATCTGTACACATACGACATCCCGTGTTGCCCGTCATGTGGTCGTATCAATAACGAGAGCTCAGTTCTAACATCATTTCTATTATCTCTTTTTGTTGTGGAATAAAACTGTTAAAGAATTAACGATTAGCAAATCTTTGCCTTCCGTTTACTTCCATTCTATGCAAGCGAGCGAGCGGGCGAGCAAAACATTCCCTTCCGGGGAAAAAGCGAATTTCGATGGCCAAAGTGCAAAACCTCCTATGTGCAAAATGATCCAGGAAAAGTGGGAATAATCTCCTATCTAAACTTTGTATTTTATTTTTTTGAATTTTGTATTATGTATTGGTATCTGTAACAGGTTCGTGTTAACACGGTGGGTTCCTTTCTGTTCAATAAAGCCAGCACACTCAAATAACATTTTATCAAGGTTTTATTAAATCACTCTGTAGTTCTGCCAGCCCATGTCTCCTGCTCTTTCCCCTTCCACCCGTTCCTACTGGCGTTAATATGGGGCCGACACACCACCGATTGACTCCAGGTGAGGCCAATTGACTCCAGGTGAGGCCGACTGACTCCAGGTGAGGCCGATTGATTCCAGGTGAGGCCGATTGACTCCAGGTGAGGCCGATTGACTCCAGGTGAGGCCGATTGACTCCAGGTGAGGCTGATTAAGCCTCTTCCCGGCCCCGTTCCCTGAACCACTCCCCCACTCTGTCCCCTCTGCAGCTGAGCCCAACCACGCTACCACAGTATCCTTAACTTGTTTTGTATTTGCGTTTTTTGCGTTTTTGCTCTTCGGCCATCGATATGCATCTTCTCAACACGTAGAGTGTGCATGGCCCCGCTTGGCACTTGGCAGATTTCAAAGATTTCGGCTTTGAACAAACCACCTTAATATAAAAGGTGTAATGGATATGCTTGCATAATAATGAGCATGTGGAGTGAGTGTAGCAGCACATTTTAAGCTGTCTGCCTCAACTGGTTAGATATCAGGGTCAAAGTGGGTGCCTTAGAAATGTCATTGTGACTAATCCAATATTTATTTTTATATCTAATGGCTCCCTATTGAACTTTGTACTATTGCATAGTATTCTCCAGATTCCCTAATAAATAAATGTTTGTATTAAGATATTGAGAATATTTGGTATTTCTTTATTCACAATGCAAATAAATCCTGCAGTGATAATAATCATATATTGTTTGTTTTTTTCTCAAACCATTTTCCTCTGTCATCACCAGCTCAAAGGCAGCGTGTGATATTAGTTCATAGTTGATATTACCGGCCTTCAGGGTCGACTATTATGATCCCCATTTCAGAAGACAATATAATGATACCTGTCTTGATTTAGTTTGAGAAGCCCTTTGTCTGCTGAATGTTTAGCTTTGGTAAAATGTAAGCTTGTTGGCTTCTAATGTTTTAGGGGAATCTAAAAAGTGAGATCAAGCCATAATTGAAGTAATTGTGGCTTTTGACTAGCCTGTTAATATAATCCGTAGTTTGTGCAGCTTCCAGCAATACATTTTAAACTGTACATAGAATATTCAAACGCGTAAACCATTTTTGAAAGAAATATGCTCTATTCTTGCAAAAGGAAAATTCTCTTTAGAGGTTGTGACCCTGTTGGTAAGCAAGTCAAAACTATAGGCTTCTATAGTAGGTTGCTGGGTCAGGACTTTGAACAATAGAGAGGCACACTGTCTTTGTTTCCGGCCAGGTATAAATGTGACTTGTTCAGACAGGCAGAGTATCAGTTCAAAAACGTTCTCTAGTAGATCTGAAAAACCACCACAATCAACATGGGCAAGGTAAGAAAAAAATAGTATTAAATAATCCCAAACATTTTTTAAATCAATGGTAATTTGCCGACAAATATTTAAAGGGATATATGTAATCATGTCAATATGTATTTTTTTGACTTTTGCCTTTAAAACCCTTTGCTTTTTTCCAGATCATCTTTTACGAGGAGAGGAACTTCCAGGGTCGTTCCTATGAGTGCATGAGCGACTGCTCTGACATGTCCTCCAACCTGAACAAGTGCCAGTCCTGCAGGGTGGAGAGCGGCTGCTTCATGGTCTACGAGCGCACCAACTTCATGGGAAACCAGCACTTCATGAAGAGGGGCGAGTACTCCGACTACCAGAGCATGATGGGCATGAGTAGTGGCATCAAGTCTTGCCGTATGATCCCCATGGTAGGTATCAAATAGCATCCGTCGTACTATAATTCTACCTCGGGTTAGAACCCCCACAAAACGTGATACTAAGATATTTGTCTTTTCATTCTCTCCAAAAAAACAGCAAAGAGGCCAGTTCAGGATGAAGATCTACGAGAGGGAGAACTTCGGTGGTCAGAGTCACGAGCTGATGGAGGACTGTGACAACATCATGGACCGTTTCCGCATGAACGAGTGCCAGTCCTGCAACGTGATGGACGGCCACTGGCTGATGTACGAGCAGCCCCAGTTCAGAGGCAAGCAGATGTACATGAGGCCCGGAGAGTACAGGAGCTTCAGGGACATGGGCATGAGCGGCATGAAGTTCATGAGCATGAGGCGCATCATGGACATGTGCTAGTTGTACATTTTGACTTCAATAAATGATGTACTTTTCCTAAATTCTGATGTCATGGTTTTTAATTTAACTAGTAAAACTGGCTGGTAAAAAATGTATTGAAATATTTCAGCATTAAGTTGAAATGTGATTGTAAATGTGCATTTAAATGCTTTACAACAATCTCCAATATTATCATAGTTAATTTCTTCATTTTGTGACATCCCACTTTTATATCAAACTTCTTCTTCTAGTAACACGTGTGTACAAAGCCAAAAGAATGACATTTTTAACAATATACACATCCACATTATTTCAGGTAACATGTTTCTGTACAAAATTTCAAATAATTTGTGCACAAAATTGTAGAATAATAAAAAAAACAATCTATTATAATTTGTAGTGTAGTTGGATGGGTAAATCAAGAGCTTTGCTTTCAAAATACGATCTCTCTTCACCACAACGATCCAGTACAACACCTGCATCGCTGCTGATGCTGCATCAAGCTACCTGTCCATATCATGCTCCATTTTACTCATGAACAAGAGCCAGAGACGCTTGAGCCTGAGTGACTCGATCGCAACAGGGGGAGCCCAGACCCCCGTTTTCCAGCAGAGAATCATGGCCTTGGACTTGGAGATACTGACTCTCATCCCGACCACTCAAACTCTTTTTTTTCTTACTAAACAATATATTTAGCTGTTTCTAAGTCAGTTTCACATCTTCCAGTGGGACAGTGAAAACAATATACCTCTCACTGTCTGAAAGCATCCCAAGGATCATGAAAGGCAAGTGGAAGAATTTTTGATAAGTAGTTTCTATGGTATTCATCGAATAGAATAACGTTTGCTATCGTGTTTATAAGTGGTTGCTAGGGCATACCAGTATTCTACTACTGAGTTACTGGTTGCTTTGATATCACAAGCGGTTGCCAATCCATTGGGTTACTATTGAGTTGCTAGTGGTTGCTAGGTGGTTGCTATGGTTTAATGCCGTGGCATGAATATTTTCATTTTGTGGAAAAAGTTTAGGAATCTTTTGATTTAAAATATATTTCGAATAATCATGTGAACAAATAGGACTTAGCCTAATATCTTTGACATTCTGACATGTCCAACATAATAGCCAATATATGACGTAGATGGAGGTGAAAGAAAGGGGATTGAGGTAATGAAATTTAAAAGATTGCAGAAAAATAAACCACTCTAAGGTAGCTGTACTCTAACTTGCCAAGAAATTGGGTCTACTTTTCAAAGATAATGCATTTTTACCCACAAATCATGAAGTGGGTTCACACACAATTCCAGGGTTCACACACCCTCAAATTTGAACAGATAGGTGATTCCCAAAAGTTTTAAAAGTGAAGCTAAGAAGACAGAACAAGGCAATGCTGGAGTCACTAGTCATCTCCCACAACCAACAAAGATGAAATTGAACGATCCCATCCAACTTTAGATAAGAACTTTAGATAAGACGGGAAAAAGGACAGGTGTTCTAGTAATGCAAACACTGCTATTTTAAATATAGGTTCAAGCTATAGAGAAGTTACAGAGTTTATAAAATATTATTTTTCCCAGACAATAACCAATTAACTTAATATGAATCCCACAGCTTTTCTTGGAAAGACCTGCCAAGAAATGGTCGGGCGTCCAAGCTCGCCAAGGTACCAATAACCTGATTGCTGCCATGACCAATGGGCTATCCTGACCAACTGGGGGTCAATGCCGAACCTTAACCAATCATCTCTGCCTCAACCAGCTACGCAGGGCGGGTCTTGCCAAGAAAAAAAGTTGGATTCATAATTACGCACTAATGAGGGCAAGATAGGTGTAGCATTAAATTAACTGACTACCGGTACCTTATATAGTGGGGTTATAGGTTATGTTACATGTAGTCCGAATCCGGATAAGCAATTGGCACATAAACTAGGCCTGGCTGCTTCCTATGGCAGAATGTACAGTCACATTAGCCACTTTATTGCTCTTTATTGGATTTGAGGATTTTTATATGATTCTCAAAATGTGTAGTATCGTAGTACTCTAGTAGCACTTAAATGGCACTTACTTATAGCACTTGGTAGTTTGGCTTTCTTGAGGAATTGTACTCTCTTGATTCTTGTGGTTCTGGGTTTGAACCCTCATGGTTGAATGCACTTATTCTAAGTCGCTTTGGATAAAAGCGTCTGCTAAATGAAATGTAATGTAATGTAATGTGTAAAATATATTGTTTGACAATTACTTACAATACAATAAAACTAATATCTCGTCCCTGTGTGTCTTTTTCAATTATGTTTGCTTTGTATTCAAACAACAATATATAAGAAAGAACAAACAATCCAATTTTCCAAATACATAATCCGAGGACAAGGCCAAGTAGCTGTAACACAAAAACAGTAAGTAGTTCAATGACTTCAACTGTAAATCTTATTGTTTCAACTTTTGTGAATCAGTCTGAGATGTGACACAGCTGAATGCGTGCACATACTGTGCTTAATCATCCAGTCCATGTATATCCATTCAGTATTTATTTCTTTGCACTATTTGTATTGTCTACAATTTATAGAACGATTGACTTTATATTTACTTTTTATTCTATTCTATATTATTTATATTATTGTTATCTATATGCTTTATATAAATATATATATACATATACACACACACCATGTTTTTCCACATTTGTAAACATAATAGTCCGTACAAATTCCTTGTATGTGTTCATATACTAATTTTCTTAAGCAATTTTACTCAACATGTTGTCCAAATGAGTAAAAGATAATCGAGAAAAGACTTTATTCCGCACTGTGTAACAGTATCACATATAGACTATTTTTAGCTTGTTCCAGCTCATCATTGAAGCTGTGTTGACTAAATTATTCAAACCCTAGATGCATCGCGATATATTTTTATGTCTTGTGCTTCAGTTATATACATTTATACACATTTCTTCAAAATGCAACCACACATACAGTATGTGGTTTTACCATTAGAATTTAAAATGAAGTTAATGTGGTTCTGACTAAAACCAAATTTAGGTTAAAAAAAACATTTACATGTGTGATACACTTTCAGGGATTGTCCCACCTTCCCAAAATATTTTAGTAACTTGCATAGATGACCTGGTATATATCTACCTTCATGATGAGAGAAACTATCTACTTAACATTGAAACATTTAATAAAATGTTCATGACGTACTTTAATGTAAGCACATATGAGTTTACTAAGGTAATTATCAACAACTGGAGCTCCTCCTGTGAACACACATGAGAAGAGGCTGCTGTATAAACAGATACTGGATGACTATATAACAAGACACAGTTGTAATAATATAAAATATGTCTTCATTGAAGAAGTTCTAATTGTTGACAAATACTGTATATTAATACATACTTAAACGTCCTTACAGTGAAGCAAAACGTATCTAATTAAAAAGTAAACCCTGTAAACTGGGTAATTAACATGGTTATATAATTACTAGTACTATATCCAGTACATGGCTCAACAAACAGCTGAATTAAAACGTTTTGTTCATACAGATGTGCATTATAGACTGGCATGTCAGACTGTTGTGCTCACACAAAAGGAAACTCATGTCTATAAATTGTCAACTTACCAATCAGAGGGCCGTACAGCATGTTTTGAGACTATTGTTTGTTATTCTGTATTGTTACGACAAAAAATGCTCATTGTATTGACTTCCCTATTGAAAGAAATCCATTCTAAAGTCTTCTAGGGGGCCCAGTCACATGGAAATGTGACAAACGCCCCTGTGCACTCTATAGGCCTCTATACCATGTTGCTTGGTCAGGGGTTTACACAATACAGGCCACATATTCTGTGGGTTTGGTCAGGTATAAAAGTAACAGTTAAAACAGGACCGACATCAGTTTACCAGCAACATCGTTCTCTGAACCACCAACACCACAATCATGACCATGGGCAAGGTAAGAACATTCACCTCACCGTTTATTTTTTATTTATTATCAACTATATCAATTTATCTTTGAGACTAAATGCCTTTTTCCTCTGTTTTCCTTTTTCAGATCATCTTTTACGAGGAGAAGAACTTCCAGGGTCGCTCCTATGAGACCACCAGCGACTGCTCTGACATGTCCTCCTACCTGAACAGGTGTCACTCCTGCAGGGTGGAGAGCGGCTGCTTCATGGTCTACGAGCGCACCAACTACATGGGGAACCAGTACTTCATGAAGAGGGGCGAGTACTCCGACTACATGAGCATGATGGGCATGAGGGACTGCATCAGGTCTTGCCGTATGATCCCCATGGTAGGTATCAAACAGCATCCATCACACTATGAGTGACAACTCCCACGAATCGTGATATTAATTTGTTTTTATTCACAAAAAAACAACAACAACAGCACAGGGGACAGTTCAGGATGAAGATCTACGAGAGGGAGAACTTCGGTGGTCAGAGTAACGAGCTGAACGAGGACTGTGACAACATCATGGACCGTTACCGCATGAACGAGTGCCAGTCCTGCAACGTGATGGACGGCCACTGGCTGATGTACGAGCAGCCCCAGTTCAGAGGCAAGCAGATGTACATGAGGCCCGGAGAGTACAGGAGCTTCAGGGACATGGGCATGAGCGGCATGAAGTTCATGAGCATGAGGCGCATCACTGATATGTAAAAACAGTAATGTACAATATGTCTAAATAAACCAAAATAATAAAATCTTTTTGACAAAATATATCTACCTGTTGCGTCATTTAACATGAATTTAGTACATGCAGCGATAACTGTATCATAGTAGTACATGCAAGATATTTGGCATGTTTTTTCTTTTTACATCAGAAAAAATCCTTTAAATTTGTGAAAGATTATAGAAAAGACTGTTATTCTGATGCAGCAATTGGTGCACTTAGTACACAGTATTTTCTTCTACGGAAGGAAATTGACCACACTATGATTAATGAAAGAAGGTATATTATTAACCAAAGACGTCACCCTGTTCTAGAATGAATAAAAGAACCTTTGGTCATTTATGTTGTAACCAAATACATATTAAGGCCCATAGTATAAAACATTGGTACAATACATCATCATGGAGTATATGTGGCAATGCTTTTAAATGTCTTGATATTTAGGGGCCGAAATAGGAAAGTAGGAATATATTGATGTATATATAAGGATGGAGTCCAGGGATTTTGATGACCTCTTGACCTTTACTCTAGTGCCATTGTCTGTTCAAAACTGCACCTCAGCAACACTTAATTTATGTTATCCAGTGTATTACTTCAAAGGCTTTTGTTGACTCTGACCTTTGCTGACCTTTTCTCTGGCCCCAACACCAGTCCACACAAAATATAAAAATCTACGTGTCTGACAAAGTTACTGAGCACAATTATGCTGCCCGAGAGGATGAACCTTTTATCAAATATGCATTTAAGTTATATAAACGTATAAACTGATTGCTTCAAAATTTGCTGAGCACATTCATGCTCCAATGGAGATAAACCCCTTTCATTTAGAATGTTTAATATCGCCGTTTGGGAAATCTTTACACAACGATGTGTACTTTCTTGTTAAAAACACTGAACTTTTTGCCTATATTAGCTACTGTTGTGTTTTTCTGCATTGGCATATCTTTTATATTTTGGGGACAGTATACATTGTCAAGCTGCTCATAATCCACTTGCTTTTGTGGCCAATTTCAGTTTGTTTTATAAGGTTGCAGGCTCTTTGTCTTCATATAGCTGAAAGACAGTTTGCAACCCACAATACACTAAACATATCAACAAAACATACACTCACATGAATCGCACAACAACAACAAAAAACACACATACTGCAAAACAAGCTCTTTATCTTGAAGCAGACGGGATTGGGAAAGTCGCTTTTGGGCTCCCGAGTGCAAATAAGTAAATGTTCCAAATTGTTAAATTTGTGTGATATCTCGTTAACTTAAAGCTACTGTGAAGAATATTCATTTTGTGTTGATTTTGGCGGTCCCTGTGGACAAAAGTGGTAGTGTTTCAGAGCACCAGATTCCCATTAGAAAACCTCTTTTTACTGCAGACTTCCCCGCTCAGTCCTGGTTCTGGTTCTCCCGTGCCTCGACTCCTGCAGCAGGTCCAGCAATACAGCCTGGGTCTCCAGCAGCGGGGTGTCTGCGTTCTATCGGGGGTTGAGCTCAGTTCTTCCCGCCGGAGCTCTGATTGCAGGTCAAAGGCAGCAGCAAAGCCAGATCTGGGTCTCTCCGTAGTGGGCTGGTCGCTCCTGGGGGCCCCGCTAGAGTCTGAGCTGAAGGAGTTTCTGGTGAAGCTGCATGCTGTTAATCGTTTCATCTCGTTATAGTTAACTTTAGTTTATTTTGCACAATTTAATAAAATACACAAACACAACAGAGATGAATAATATCACAGTGCAGGAAGAGGCAGAAAACCCACTGGGCTTATTTGAATTATATAAAAATGTCACAATACGATAGAGAACCAAAATTAATATACAAACGGTATGAATATGTAATATTGACGACATATATTTTTTTTAATTTTATTTCACGCTTTCACGGTGAATTCGAGCCTGATAACGGGCATTAAGATTGACTATTTAGAAATAGCCAATATTCTCAGCTGGTGGTCTTGTTTGCTTGCGAGGTCAAATCGAGAGATCAATTATAAATTAAAGCTGCAAGCAGCGATGTACGGGCCCTCGCATCTTTGCGCATGTCGGGGGTACTGGCTGAGAATATCTGCGACCATCGGAAAAAGCATCCACGAGTCAGACGTTTTTATCCTGCATGGAGTGACGGTGGATATTATGCTTTGTAAATAGTCCACTACTTCCTGTAACCATTGTATGGCACTAAATAACATGCGTCAACATGCATTATACTGCTTTATAATAAGTGTGGAGAACATCACGTAAATGTCATGTATATCGGATGGTGTTTGTCACATAACACATACTTCCTGTTGCCAGTAGGTGGCGGTATGACTGAGTAAAATTGGCTTGTCGACAAACTCTTTTTATCTTTTTAACTTTTATCAAGCATGGCTAGTTTGGGGCAGATTTGAGCAAGTCCAGTGGAGTTACATGAGCATGTTTAATGGAAAATACACGTAAAATGGCCACCACGCCATGGCTATGCGGTTCCGTCAAACGTAAACCTTTTGATAACTTTTAATCACAAAGGTCTTTAGATTGTACTGACAAATTTCAAGTGGATCTGACAAATTCCCTGGGATGAGTTTGTTAAAGTATAGCGCCTAGAAATGTAAAAAGAAAAGAAAGGAAAAATAAAAATGGCCAACTTCCGGTATGGTTTAGAGCATGGTTCCAAGAGACTTATTTTTAAATCTTCATGTAGGGGAAACGTAGCGCTGGGCCTGCTCTTTTTAAAATGTGTAGGGGGCGCTATTGAGGCAATTTATGACAGCAAAGGCCAAAAACCATATCAAATATTTATTTGCATCACCTTTGACATGTGTGGAAAGTCACATGAGGTTTTGACCATCCTAAGCCACAGAGAAATCAGCTTCTTTTTTCATGGCAAATGATGGGTTGCCACAGCAACAGCATTCAACGAGAAGACACAATATTCATGATGAAGTATCATGAATGTGTTCAGACTTTACTTACAAAATTTGAGACGGATCTGATCAACTGGCTAGGAGTAGTACATCAAAGTATAAAACGTGTAATTTCCTTTTGCCAGAAGGTGGCGCTATGACTATGTGAAAATGTTTGCATGGACTTATGTTCAGGCCTGAACTAGTGTCATGCAAAATAAATTTGGGGCAGATTGGATAATGTACTTTGGAGTTACAACAACTTCCTCTTTCTTGGTGAACTGCACGAAATGGGCGTGTAATGGTCACCACGCCACGTCAAGGCTGTTCAATGACAACTCACCATTTTGATAACTTTTCATAGATCATCCTGACCAAATTTGAAGTTGATCGCAAAATTTTTGTAGGAGGAGTTCGTTAAAGTATACTTTACAAAAATTGGAAAAACGATAATTTTGCCTGAAAACGCTGAAAAATGGCTAAAAAAGCAAACATTGAGTGATTAACTGTAGCGCCCCCTAGTGTTTGAATAAAATGAAAATGACAGGGTAAGTTGAAGGATGCGATGTGAACATATGCTACAAATTTGGTGATGATAGGCCAAGTGTTTTTGAAGTTATGTATATTGATGTACTAAGCTACGCCCCTTAGCGGTTCATTGGTCCATATTTTCTAAACACAATGAGATATCAACAAGCTTTTGATAACATTTGATGTCATTGATCAAATGATGGTCCACAGCGAATTTGGTATCAATCAGACCAAGCATGTAGGAGGAGTTTGCAGAAATGTGTTTTTCACAAAATTCAAAATGGTGGAAAATCTAAGTGGGCGGAGCTTAATGCTCTGATTGACTTTATTATTGAGCAGACTGAACTGGACATGTGTTTCAAATTTCAAGTCAATTAGTCATTGGGGGCGATGGCTGTGGCCAAAAAACACTCTAGGGGGCGCTATAGAGCCATTTTTTATACCCAAATGCAAGACCCCTAAAATATAAAAATGTTCACCAGTCCTGATATGCATGTCAATTCTGGGGAGTTTGGGGATATGATAAAGACCCCAAAAAGGCAATTCAATTGCAGAATAAAAAGAAGAAACATGACCGTTTGAATAGGGCCTTCGCTGGCCCGATGTTGTCGGTGCTCGGGCCCTAACGATAAAGTATCATGAATGTGTTCAGACTTTACTTACAAAATTTGAGACTGATCTGGTGAACTGGCTAGGAGTAGTACATCAAAGTATAAAACGTGTAATTTCCTTTTGCCAGAAGGTGGCGCTATGACTATGTGAACATTTTTGCATGGACTTATGTTCAGGCCTGAACTAGTATCATGCAAAAGAAATTTGGGGCAGATTGGATAATGTACTTTGGAGTTACAACAACTTCCTCTTTCTTGGCGAACTGCACGAAATGGGCGTGTAGTGGCCGCCACGCCACGTCAAGGCTGTTCAATGACAACTCACCATTTTGATTACTTTTCATCATTAAGATCTTCAGATCATCCTGACCAAATTTGAAGTTGATTGCAAAATGTTTATAGGAGTTCGTTAAAGTATACAATTTGTTTTGTTAAAGTATACTTTAACGAACTCCTCCAACAAAAATGTTGCCTGAAAACGATGAAAAATAAAAAAAAAAGCAAAGATTGGGCGATTAACTGCAGTGCCCCCTAGTGTTTGAATAGAATGAAAATGACAGGGTAAGTTAAAGGATGCGATGTGAACATATGCTACAAATCTGGTAATGATAGGCCAAGTGTTTTTGAAGTTATGTGTATTGATGTACTAAGCCACACCCCTTAGAGGTTCATTGGTCCATATTTTCTAAACACAAAGAGATATCAACAAGCTTTTGATAACATCTGATGTCATTGATCAAATGATGGCCCACAGTCAATTTGGTATCAATCAGACCAAGCATGTAGGAGGAGTTTGCAGAAATGTGTTTTTCACAAAATTCAAAATGGCAGAAAATCTAAGTAGGCGGAGCTTAATGCTCTGATTGACTTTTTTGTTGAGCAGACTGAACTGGACATGTGTGTCAAATTTCAAGTCATTGGGGGCGATAGCTGTGGCCAAAAAACACTCTAGAGTGGGCGCTATAGAGCCATTTTTTTATACCCAAATGCAAGACCCCTAAAATATCAAATATTTCACCAGTCCTGATATGCATGTCAATTTTGGGGAATTTTGGGATATATTAAAGCCCCCAAAAAGGCAATTCAATTGCAGAATAAAAAGAAGAAACATGACAGTTTCAATAGGGCCTTTGCTGGCCATGATGTTGTCGGGCCTTAATTAAGACCGTTTCATACATTTTTTAAAGTTTCCGAAAGTAACTTAATGTACATATCACAGTGACCTACTTAGTTGTTGTTAGAATCCCCTGCTCATGTTTTAATAAAATTATGCAATACAAACAAAAGGTAGCTACAAGTGTTCGATTCATATTTCTGAAAATAAGTTTCTGAAGTAAAGAAAAATAGGTCCTCAACGGTGAATAGTGATATAATTATATATAAGAGATAGTGTGTATATATATATATACATATATATATATATATATATATGTGAAATGTTGTTGTCAATTTGTTTCATAATGTTTATCCTATGACTCTAACATGAAATAAAATTATTTGTACTATGGACATCTCTGTTGTTTAAATGTATTTAACTGTTACCACACAGCAGCAAATTATGCAATCATAGAATATCTCTCCTTTTTTAAATTTATAGTATGAAGTCTAGAGGCTCTGTTGAACTATCTTTTGCTACTGAATGTGTCATTGAAGAACAACAACAACATACTATATTTTGTGTGTAGAACCCAGTCATTCTCTTCATCCAGTTTCAGATTATGTTTGAGAGCAAGTTACTGCAAGCACTTCTGTATTTTTTATTAAATAGAAATTTCTGAAATGGGTAGTGGAACAGAACCACGTCAAGCATATTCTCACTTTAACCAAATACAGAAAATATCTGCGCCATAAAGGTCATACACAGTTTTCACCAGTCACATGGGTCAACCTATTCACATGAGTTGGGAATGCTTTCTGTAATGACAGAAAATGGATTTCTAAAGACTACGAGGTACCCAGTCCCTGAAAAATGCATGTAACCTCTGCATTCTGTTGGTTTCAATGGTGAGTTGCTGAGTAATGGGGTTCTCTGAGGGGGAGGAGTCACTGATTCTTTACGTTGGTCAGGTATAAAAGGAAAGGGTTAAATCAGGTAGGTAGGCAGTTCAGGAGCAGCAGCACATCTACATCCAACATGAGCAACACCGGCATGAACATGAGGGGAAAGGTACTATTAAAAATTGTTTTGTAATAAGCAGAATGCACCTTAATGCTTTATTTCTAATCATTACAATTCACTTGTTTTCAGATCATCTTCTACGAGGAGAAGAACTTCCAGGGTCGCTCCTATGAGTGCATGAGCGACTGCTCTGACATGACCTCCTACCTGAACAGGTGTCACTCCTGCAGGGTGGAGAGCGGCTGCTTCATGGTCTACGACCGCCCCAACTTCATGGGAAGCCAGTACTTCATGAGGAGGGGCGAGTACTCCGACTACCAGAGCATGATGGGCATGAGGGACTGCATCAGGTCTTGCCGTATGATCCCCATGGTAGGTTTAAACCAGACCTTAAAAGGTGATCTTTAAGCGCTACCTTTTTAACTCTGAAAAATTCATTAAAAAAATCTTGTTTTTTCAAAACAGCACAAGGGACAGTTCAGGATGAAGATCTACGAGAGGGAGAACTTCGGTGGTCAGAGTCACGAGCTGATGGAGGACTGCGAAAACATCATGGACCGTTACCGCATGAACGACTGCCAGTCCTGCAACGTGATGGACGGCCACTGGCTGATGTACGAGCAGCCCCAGTTCAGAGGCAGGCAGATGTACATGAGGCCCGGAGAGTACAGGAGCTTCAGGGACATGGGCATGAGCGGCATGAAGTTCATGAGCATGAGGCGCATCATGGACTCTTGCAACTAAATGTTCACAAAATGTTTAATGAATGTATCAAATGCCAATAAATGAATAATTTCTGCACTTCTTTTTGTCAAGCTTCTTGTCTAACTGTCACAATTAAATAGTTTATACCAAACAATATATGTAACGGTTCATGAAACTTAATATATTGGTATTCTTTTAGCCAAGGATGTTTTAAATCTGTTGAGAAATGTAGCTTGTTATGGTTCAAGATCTTTGGGCAGACTTGGAAGAGAATTTCTGGATCTCTCCTCTCTCCTCCCTCTCGTATAGTTGAGCGCATCAAACCCCCTCAAGAGGAGTTGTTTTATTGCCCTTTTTGTTGATCTTAGTGGCTTCAGTCTTCCTCATCCCCCTCTCTATCTCATTCCAACTGTTGTGGACTAACAAGCTCTACATTTTACTGTTAAACCCAACACACAAAGACCTTTATTGACCTTTGATCTTGCAAGACAGATCAATATTCTGGTTAGTTAACAAAGCTTCAATGCACTACAGATAATGACAAGTTTGACAATTAAATCAAAATATGGACTGTTAAGAAGTGAGGCATCTAAATTGTCATATTGTAAATGAGAAGTTAAATAAACTAAACTCGGCGGGACGGCAGGCCGGGCAGGGGGCCTGGGCGAGCCGATCGCCGGCAGCATAGACTAGCTCTAGGGACGTGGAACGTCACCTCGTTAGCGGGGAAAGAGCCGGAGCTGGTGCAGGAGATAGAGCGGTACCAGCTAGATATAGTTGGCCTCACCTCCACGCACAGCACTGGCTCTGGAACCAAGCTCCTAGAGAAAGGTTGGACTTTGTCCTTTTCTGGAGTTGCCCAGGGTGAGAGGCGCCGGGCGGGAGTGGGGATACTCACGAGCCCCCGGCTGAGCGCCGCCGTGTTGGAGTTCTACCCGGAGAACCAGAGGGTCGCCTCCCTGCACCTGCGGGTTGCGGGGAGTAAGGCTCTGACTGTTGTTTGTGCCTATGCAGCAGCAGTTCAGCGTATCCGGTGTTGTGCCTGAATTTCTTTCATTTATTGCATATTCTGCTCGATGATGGCTAACTTCCTTAAAACCTAATGTTGTATAAACTTCACAACTATTTCCTATCTGACTGCTAGTGAGGCGCCACAGGAACTCACTTACGGGACCTCAGTAATTGACCACCCACAGAATACCAGAGAGATTGGATCAAAGTTCAATTCACGTAGATTTATTTGCAATGCACAGATTACAAATAACTCGAGTTGCTGTCCGGAAATACAACCCACGAACATTCAGATTGACATAGATTTTATAATGACACATTCTGATTCAGGTTCAGCCCCCGGTCCCACCCCTTAACCCCGCCCCCTGCGGCCATTTTGACCTCGCATCAGGTGACCTAATGTCTCACGCACGCCATTTTAACCAGTTGACGCCGTCTCAATACCGAAACTGATTATTTCACTGTCTGCCTCATGTTTATTTTCCCGTGCCATAATATTCCTGCTACTAGCCATAATATCCACAACAGCTGAGCCTAAGGCGCTAACTTATCGTGACCTTGCCGTCTTCTGCCTTCACTGGGCTCTCGTCTCTGTACCTTATCTCCTGAGTCTGTCTGACCCCCCCCGGTTTCTATGGGCCTGCTTAGAGATCTGGTTCATGTATGTACTTACAATACTATGTCAGTGATTAATTAGATACATAAAACTATGAATATTGTGCTCTTAATAAACCTAATATATGTGTTAATGCGGCTTCATAGTTATCCTAAGCGTGAGACATTTATTAAGCATAAACATAAAATATTTTCCTTCAACATTCCTCCCTTGAGTGACTGAAGTCACTCAGAAAAAATGTTTTATCCTCCGAATCTTCTGGTTCATGTACTTTACGCACAGCAGAGACCCACTCATGCATAAGGTTACTAGCACCTTTTTGATGATGCATGAGCTGCTGTGGGTCGGTCTTCTTGGGGATGCGGACAGGGGGTTGCTAATACTTATATCTAGTTACCAACTAACATTTCATCATACACGTATATAAGAAAAGAGTGCCCTGTTATAAGGGTTATCTTCTACTTTGTCACTTAGAGCAACTGACTCATCAATGGCAGGATATGCTGTTTTTTCTCCAGGCTGTTAGACCTGATAATCAATACAAGCGAGATTATATAAGGTTACATGGTATACATTGCAAACGGGGATTCTTTAATACAACTACAAGGCAATTCAAAGTACTTCTCATAAAACCATTAAGCATCAAAACATAATGCAACAGAAAAGAAGATTTAAAACCAATTTAGAACATTCATTTAAACATTAAAAACAAGTGGTGCGGTTAGTTTGCATTCTCATGGTCATTAGTGCAAGCGGCAAAGCAGTCAGCCAGTCCATTTTAGTTTCTCTGCAGATTTGGGCTAGTTTTGCTTTTAGCGTACCATTAGCTCTTTCTACCAATCCCTGGGATTGGGGATGATACACACAACCTAATCTCTGCTTTAGCTAATTTAGTGAATTTACATATTAAATTAAATAATTTTAGATTATTATTATTATTCCCCTATTGTCAAGTTATCTCTGCTTGATCCTCAATGACTGACATATCTTTTTCACTATCGCGTTGTCAAAGTGCGTGCCATTGTCAGAGCTTATCTCGTCTGGGATCCCGAACCTTGAATGACTTCTCTGGTTAGAAACTTAGCTACAGACACAGCATCAGCTTTGGCTGCTGGGCAGGCTTCAAACCACCTGCTGAATCTGTCAATCACCACCAACACAAATCGTTTCCTGTTCACTGATATCAATGAAATCAATAACAATATGCCCGAATTGGCCATCTGGACCTGGAATATGGCCTATCGGAGCAATATGCGACTTTCTGATGTTATGTTCTGTGCAATCTGCAAAAGAATTGTTGACTGTGGGCAACATGTATGGGGACCACCAGATGTCCTGCAATACCTTCATTGCCTCCCCCCTGGCTACATGGAAACCCCATGAGCCACCAAATACAACTGAGGAAGGAGTGAAACCGGTGCGACCAACAAACCAGTATGAGACCTAAACACCCAGACGCAGGATCCTTAGAGGCACCCTGTTACGCCATAACTGCTGAAAAGGTTTCGCGTAGTCAGGATTCGTCAAGGCCGGTGCACGGATGAGATCAGTTTTCAAGTCTACACACGCGTCCTCTGCAATGTCTGACCATTGCAGGTGAGTAGTTTTGTTCTGAACGGCCGATTTAATCAAATTTCGAAAAGGTTGCGACTTGAGAGCATAATCTGCCCGCCATTCCTAAAAAGGACCATCTTTTTGATCGTTGTGGGTCGTGGAGATCTAGAAATCATCTCGAGATGTTCTGCTGCAATGGATCGAGTAGGACTCTGTAGTTCCCGTCCAAGATATTTAACCTTTGTTTAACAGACCTAAAGTTTACTTTTGCTGACTTTGTGTCCCCCCTTGGCCAGATACTCCAGGACTGCCATGGAGTCTGGTTCACACCGGATAAAGAGGAGTATTACACGGACTACTAGTCGGTTCTAACACTCCTGCTTTGAGCAGACCGGAAATGGTTTCTCTTATGCCTGACATCTGTTCTTAAGACAGAGGCTATTGTCGTTTTTTCGGAGGGTTGGCATTTGGTTTGAGTTGGATGAGCACTTGTCCTGGTGAGGCCCTACATATTATTCGGTGACCATGGGTGTCCTTCGGGAATAGCAGCAGGAATAGTCATTATTTTGAATGGCATCGGCCCGATGGGCAGTGGTTGCACATAAACTGTGTTCCATGTTGCTGGTGGTATTGCTGTCATATCACTCTCGCCATCAGGGGCAGTTGCAGCTGGTGGGGCTCGAGCAGGTTGTGGGTGTGGTACCTCTGATTGTCCACCAGTTGGAGACATAGGTGGCTGGGAGGTGCTTTCATTTGGGGGCGGGCTCGATGGAGGCCGGAAGTACTCCCCCCCTGGAGGACTGAATGACGGGATACATGTTTCCGCATTTGGTCTCGTGTTTGTGGGGAGGGGGCGTGACACCCCCCTACGGGATCTCAGGCTCTGACCTTTGTGACCTGCTGATAGGGTTCGTTAGGGAGTTTTCTTTTGTCTCATGGCCGTGTTTCTCCAAGAGTTCAAAACATGCCTCTGACATTCGGTCTTCTTACACAGCCGGCATTCTGTGTTTTTGTCCGTCCTGGGACAACGGAGTTAGCCCCTCCATCCTCTTATTCTAACTGTAGTGGATGCGCTCGTGGACGGCACTTATTCAACTCAAAATGTATTTATGCTCACTACCCACCCGACGTAGGCTTTCTTTTATAAGTGACACGTATGTCTTTACAAGGCCTAACACTAAGTTCACTTTATTTAATATATATATATGGAGTAGACAACCTGATAACTTAAATCAATAGAATGGCTATCACACTTTGATATGTCAATAATAAATCCATCAGAGTCTGTCTCTTAATCCACCGGATTCACCGCAACAGAACAACCTGTCACACCCAAAAGTGCACGTAGTTCTCTCAATCTCACACACACACACAACAATCTTCTTTTAATTTTACCAATTTTCAGTGAGCGGCCAACGCCCAATAATCCCCATATATAATTAGTTTTGGTATCACCTTTTATTTCTTGTCTTTTTATGTAAATATAATTTTCACGTTAATTACAATTATTTTAAACCAAGGAAAGAGGAGAGAGAGAGCGCTGTAGCTCTGACTATACTCCTCTCCTTTTCCCTTTTCTCCCTCCGTGTCTCTCTCAGACAAGATAGCGCGTGGCCGCGTGAACTTTCACCCAAATTGGCGCCAATCCACCAGCCACTCGAACCCACGGCGATCGCGTTTGTCCGACACAGGACAGCTTTGAACCATATATCGTTTCTAATGTCTTTATTTCCCCCCCTCTATGAGGAAAATACACAACTCATTTGCCAAAATTAAATATCAAAGGAAATGCTTCCTCCGTCTCACACCAGCGTTTCACCGCACACAGCCTTGACCGACACACCCGGCCCGACCTCACACAACGTCACCTCAGAGTCAACTATCTCAAGCGCTTTCGCTCAGTTATTTAATGTAATCACTTCTCTTTATTACGTTAGTTATTTTATTATATTTATTTATTTAATATAAGTTCCTCATGTATTTGATATCTCTCTCTAAGGTCTTATTTTTACAGTCTTTACTAGTATTCTTTTATCCCCTCTTTGCCTATTTGTTTATTTTATCTTTCTCTTTTATTTCTTTTATGTCTGTTTTAGGTTTCCTGAAAACACGGTTTAAACTCTGTGTTTATTTATCTTTTATGGTATCGACAACATATTATTCCTTATTCTTTATTATGTTAATTATCTTACAACGCACGCGCCAGTGCCACCAGCAAAACGATGCACACAGTACTCGTACTTTATATATATATATATATATGTATATACCTTAATACGTAAAAGTCCTCAACGGCACATTTATTTTCCTCCTTCAATCTACCTCTTTATCTCCAGATTTATCCCTTATTTATTTTATTAATATAGTTGGTTTAGTACCTAACTTTTAAAGATATTACCTGGATTTACCTGTCACTCTGGCTAAACCTAGTATATTATCTAGCGAGTTAGAATCACGTTAAAGCAACATACACAGGTCAGCGGGCACGTGAGTTAATGGCATAACTCACGGAAAGCGTCATTTCAACAAGCAGACAGTTTATCATGCATATGCGGGGGTTAAAGCCAAACACAGTTTTTTGTACAGTATTATACGTTTCAACATCAAGATAGCAGCAGCAGCTGCTTAACACACCACAGAGGATCACTCGCAGCCTCGCGTTCACTTCTCAATCACTCAGTCAGTTCTTTATTATCCATGGGGACGCAGTGCCTACCGCAAGCGAAGGAGTTCAAGTATCTTGGGGTCTTGTTCACGAGTGAGGATAAGATGGAGCGGGAGATCGACCGGCGGATCGGTGCGGCTGCAGCAGTAAAACAGGCGCTGCACCGGACCGTCTTGGTGAAGAGGAGCTGAGCCGGAAGGCAAAGCTCTCAATTTACCGGGCGGTCTACGTTCCGACCCTCAGCTATGGTCACGAACTCTGGGTCGTGACCGAAAGAACGAGGTCTCGGATACAAGCGGCCGAAATGAGTTTTCTCCGTAGGGTGGCCGGGCTCAGCCTTAGAGATAGGGTAAGGAGATGAGTTTCCTCTGTAGGGTGGCCGGGCTCAGCCTTAGAGATAGGGTAAGGAGATGAGTTTCCTCTGTAGGGTGGCCGGGCTCAGCCTTAGAGATAGGGTAAGGAGATGAGTTTCCTCTGTAGGGTGGCCGGGCTCGGCCTTAGAGATAGGGTAAGGAGATGAGTTTCCTCCGTAGGGTGGTCGGGCTCAGCCTTAGAGATAGGGTAAGGAGATGAGTTTTCTCCGTAGGGTGGTCGGGCTCAGCCTTAGAGATAGGGTAAGGAGATGAGTTTTCTCCATAGGGTGGTCGGGCTCAGCCTTAGAGATAGGGTAAGGAGATGAGTTTCCTCCGTAGGGTGGCCGGGCTCAGCCTTAGAGATAGGGTAAGGAGATGAGTTTCCTCCGTAGGGTGGTCGGGCTCAGCCTTAGAGATAGGGTAAGGAGATGAGTTTTCTCCGTAGGGTGGCCGGGCTCAGCCTTAGAGATAGGGTAAGGAGCTCGGTCATCAGGAGGGAACTTGGAGTTGAGGCGCTGCTCCTTCGTATCGAAAGGAGTCAGCTGAGGTGGTTCGGGCATCTGATCAGGATGCCTCCTGGTTTCCTCCCGTTAGAGGTTTTCCAGGCACGCCCAACTGGTAGGAGGCCCCGGGGAAGACCCAGAACACGCTGGAGGGATTATATCTCCATATTCAGGACACTTGTGTTTCTACAGTATGTTGAAGGAACATGGTGGATATTATGAACAAAACATTTCCGGAACCACAAGCTCTTTATTGTTTACATTTGAAACTCCATGCAGAGAAACTTACACCAAATTATATTCTCTATTGCAGTCTGGAAGTTCCTTACATTTTCTTTACAACAGTTAAAACAAGACAATGCAACATATGATATTTATTTTAATGATTTAAAATATCTGAATACTAAACAGGGCCCCTTGGGTAGTTGTAATCTCAAATAATATCAGAATCATGCAAACACAATGTTTCAACTAAAATTCACACTTTTAGCTGATTCTCAATAACAAATCACGTATATAAGCATATTCATACTTAAATTCACAATTACTGTATTTATTAAATCTTTGAATAAGTTTGCCGAATATTTTTTCCATTTTCTTCTCTACTTCTGCTTTAATGCCGGGTGAAGACTGCACAATATTTTTGTCTATTAAAGGTGCAATTAACGGGGTGCAGAATAATAATATAGCAGCAAACAACTATTTGCTTTGTGAAGATACAGTGAAGTATAGTCGACATGAACAGAGAATAAAGTCTCTCTCCCTCTGTGTGCGTTGTTATCAGAGCTTCTCTTTGTTGACATAGCCGGGCCGGCCATGCATTCTTTTAGTGCACGTTTGTGTACGTGAGCGGGCCACACTGGTTGGCTCACGGCCGCCGCTCTGCACTGCGCCACTACTACGCTTGCAGATGATTATGCCGGAAGCAATGTTACAGAAGCACATCGCCCTCCCTCTGGTTCCCCCCCAGATATTGGCTCTGTCAGCTCTTTAGCCATAGTTTCCACTGAGCCGGTGGCTTGAAGCTAACTGTTAGCAATGTTAGCTTCAAGCCTCGGGCTCCGTCGCATGTTCAAAGCCACTGAGAGGCAATAGATAAGCCCCCAATTTGGTATAAAGCACCTTTAAGATGGTCACTTTGTCAGATTAGGTGATTAGTTATAAATCCTTGCCCTGATTCAACCGAGGAACACAACAGGCCACACGTTGGCTTTCACAAGCCGCGTGATGTCACCAGGAAAGATGTGTTAGGGACTGACTTCCGAGAAAAACAATGTAAACAAACAATAGTGTCAGAAGCGGTGTGTTTGATACTGGCTACCTTGAGATTGGAAAAGCTATATAAAAGAAAGACAACATAACTGACCTCTTCTTCAAATTTCCACTGAGCAACACCAACATCATCCCTCTTCACCATGTTTTCAGTTCTGTGC
The DNA here is from genome assembly GCA_016806645.1 of Ophiodon elongatus. Classification (NCBI taxonomy): domain Eukaryota; kingdom Metazoa; phylum Chordata; class Actinopteri; order Perciformes; family Hexagrammidae; genus Ophiodon; species Ophiodon elongatus. Next base: position 231,096 of record JACSYO010001003.1, on the reverse strand, counting down.
TCCTATTGGTCAACGTGGCAACACGTGGAATCTTTTTGTCAGGACCTCATGAGGCGTCACAGATGCAGTGTCAATTGTCATGGACTACAAGGTACCCGGCCCCTGAAAAATGCATGTAACCTCTCCATTCTCTTGGCTTCAATGGTAAGTTGCTGAGTAATGGGGTTCTCTGAGGGGGAGGGATCACTGATTCTTTACATTGGTCAGGTATAAAAGGAAAGGGTTAAACCAGGTAGGTAGGCAGTTCAGGAGCAGCAGCACATCTACATCCAACATGACCAACACCGGAATGAACATGAGGGGCAAGGTACTTTTAAAAATCGTTTTGTAATAAGCAGAAATTACTATTACCATATATTCACCTTAATGCTGTATTTCTAATCATTACAATTCACTTGTTTTCAGATCATCTTCTACGAGGAGAAGAACTTCCAGGGTCGCTCCTATGAGTGCATGAGCGACTGCTCTGACATGACCTCCTACCTGAACAGGTGCCAGTCCTGCAGGGTGGAGAGCGGCTGCTTCATGGTCTACGAGCGCACCAACTTCATGGGAAGCCAGTACTTCATGAAGAGGGGCGAGTACGCCGACCACATGAGCATGATGGGCATGAGGGACTGCATCAGGTCTTGCCGTATGATCCCCATGGTAGGTTTAAAACTGACCTTAAAAGGTGACCTTTGAGTGATACCTTTTTATCTCTGAAATAATCAACATTTCTTTTCTTGTTTCTTCAAAACAGCACAGGGGCCAGTTCAGGATGAAGATCTACGAGAGGGAGAACTTCGGTGGTCAGAGTAACGAGCTGATGGAGGACTGTGACAACATCATGGACCGTTACCGCATGAGCGAGTGCCAGTCCTGCAACGTGATGGACGGCCACTGGCTGATGTACGAGCAGCCCCAGTTCAGAGGCAAGCAGATGTACATGAGGCCCGGAGAGTACAGGAGCTTCAGGGACATGGGCATGAGCGGCATGAAGTTCATGAGCATGAGGCGCATCATGGATTCCTAAATGTTCAATAAAACAAATACTATTAAATAAATAATGTCTGAGTTTTAACTATTGCCTATCAGCCTCAATGAAATATTTCAACAAAAGATATATAATGTGTCATTAAATCTGATATATTTTAACTTTTTAGACAGCAAGTACATTTTCACCAGATTTTTTTTATTCTGATGAGAAATTTGGCTTTTCATTTTATTATTAAACCCAACAGACAAGGGCACATACCACTGATCTTGAAAGAAGGATTACTATTGTTGGTATATAACAATTTGAAATATAACAGGTTCCGGAAAATCTTAAATTGAACAATAAAATCGAAAGTAGGGTATTACATTTTCAAAGCAACGTCCAACAATTGTACATTAAATGCATTAACAAACACACTAATTACACAGGAATTTTAAAAATGAAAAGTAAGGATAATTCAAAGTTCTAGTAATACTGAAGTATAAAACCAAACTTAAACTATATACCATCTTGCTATGGGTTCGCCCCATAACGCACATACCCCACTTGCTATCCCATATCAGCAGAAGATTGGAAAGAATCCTTAAGTGGAAACTTAAAAAAATCACAATCAAAAACACTGGAAGAAAATTTGCTATGTAAGTAAGCATGAAATATTTTATTACGCCGAACAAATATGGGAAATGTTACCCCTTACCAGGGACTAGTTGCTGGAGAAGACGTGGGGAACAAGTAGAAAACTAAACACACACATTATTTACATGCCCAATATTGAGACCCTTATTGGACTTGGTTGAGAAAGAACCTCTGAAACTAGAAAGTATTTTGGGTTTTGACTTAGAAGGAAAAAATCAGCTGACACGCATCTCTTTAACAAATTGCATGAAGGCCATGAAGCAGGTGACAAGGACAAGGAAACAGTCCAATATACCAAAGCTTAATTCATGGCTATCAACAATAGAACAGATTCTGGACATGGAAAAGATAATACCTTTAACACAGAGACCACATAAAACAATGGAATAAGACTTCCCCCCAAGACTCTGTAAAATAACATTTTACTTCCATCCAGCCCAACCTTGCAATAAATAGGTACTCCTCTCCCATCACCATCCAAATACCCCCTCTCCCACACTACCCACACCTCCTCCTTTCTTTTTGTTTTGTTTTTGGTTCCTTGGAGTTTTGTGTCTTTTAGTTATTTCATGTTATTTATACATTTAACTTGTATAAAGTATAAAAAATGTGCAATAGCCCCTGAAGTAAATAATTGTTTGGAAGATGATTAAAGAAACAATAAAATATTTTAAAAAAAGAAAGTCACCAGTCTATTCGTTTCATTTGCGTTTGGGTCCATCCCCTGCTACCTGCACTCTCAACTTGACCATATGATCTTACCATAATGAAACCAGCAGAACAATTATTTGGTCAGGGACTTTATGTGGTGACTTTTAACCTTTTGGGTCTTCAAAATGGCACCCGGGAGTGGGGAAAGGGAGGAAGCCTCGTCATAGGCATGCTGGGAGGTTTCCTCAAGGCCTTGGTTTGCAAAAATGTATGTCTGGGTGGGAAGAGGACTTTATTTGCACTTCTGCATCCTGGTCTGCTAGTCTGCAGCCTTCATCCTGGTCTGTTAGCTTTGAGCCTGCTTTCCAGTCTGCTAACCTCCAGTCTTCTGGTGACCAGCCTTCCCTTTGGCCCTTTCAACAACCAGTCTTCACTCCGGCCTGCTAGCAATCAGTCTTCGTTGCCAACATCCAAAGCAGTCCTTCCCCTACTACCTGCACTCCCAGTTGCAACAAGCACATTCATTGATTAGCTAAATAACCTGATAATGGGTGTTGCTGATAAATGCCCGTAGGTAAATGTGACAAACCCTGAGTGAACATCTGTACAGCGTATGACCCGTAAAAGGTGCTCTGGACTTGATAAAACATCTGACCAGAGTGGCAATTGCGGTCAACCACTGATGTAACTAAGGTTAGCTCATGTTTGTTGGTAATGCCACATAGTAACAATTTAAAGACATGAAATAACACCCAACTATGCTATGCTTGTTGGTTTTTACGCCAACGACTCCCGAGAACCACTTTGGTAAAACACATCCAATCAATGAGCTTAAAATTCAGTTTCATACACCGTTAACAGCCAGCACAAGCGAAAGATTACTTTACCTTTACCTACAATTTAGGCCAGTCCACTGAAATTTTGGTTAGTTGTTCGATGGATTCAGCAATTATGATGCGGTCTTCTGTTTAAAAGTGATGCTCTGCCCTCCTATTTGTTGTGGAACTTGTCAAACTCTGCTATGTGACTATGATACACTTCACGGGGTGAAAAGATCAATTGTCTTGCCGGATTTCTGTGTGACCTGGTCAAAAGGGTGACATTTCTAAAGTCATGTTATTGTGCAAAGCGGTAACACAGGCCTGTATGGTGCTCTATAGCATGTTGCTGGGTCAGGGGATTAAACAATGGGGGCCACTGACTCTGTAGGGTTTGGTCGACTATAAAAGCAAGGGTTAAACCAAACAGGACAGCAGTGCAGCAGTAGCAGAAGCAATAGCAGCAGCTCAACTACAAGTATGACCACCACTGACATGAGCATGGGCAAGGTAAGCACCCGGAGCATTTCAAATTGCACTTTAAACAGAATAAACAGTAGACTTGCTAAATCAAATCATGTCCACGCTTTTACTGACAAACCAAAGTATAAACTAATGCATCCCTTCTTTTCAGATTATCTTCTACGAGGACAGGAACTTCCAGGGTCGTTCCTATGAGTGCATGAGCGACTGCTCTGACATGTCCTCCTACCTGAGCAAGTGTCACTCCTGCAGGGTAGAGAGCGGCTGCTTCATGGTCTACGAGCGCCCCAACTACATGGGAAGCCAGCACTTCATGAGGAGGGGCGAGTACTCCGACTACCAGAGCATGATGGGCATGAGTAGTGGCATCAGGTCTTGCCGTATGATCCCCATGGTAGGTATCAAACAGCATCCGTCATACTATGATTCTACCTCGGGTTAGAACCCCCACAAAAACGTGATATTCATTTTTTCATTCTCCCTAAAAAAACAGCACAGGGGCCAGTTCAGGATGAAGATCTACGAGAGGGAGAACTTCGGTGGTCAGAGTCACGAGCTGATGGAGGACTGTGACAACATCCAGGACCGTTACCGCATGAGCGAGTGCCAGTCCTCCAACGTGATGGACGGCCACTGGCTGATGTACGAGCAGCCCCAGTTCAGAGGCAAGATGATGTACCTGAGGCCCGGAGAGTACAAGAGCTTCAGGGACATGGGCATGAGCGGCATGAAGTTCATGAGCATGAGGCGCATCACTGATATGTGCTAGACATTTTCATTTTGAAATAAAAATGTGAAAGCAAAAAACAAAAACTTCAGATTGTGACTTCTTTTTTTTTCCTGTTTTGCTAATGATCACTAATGTGAATCTAAATATATAGATGTGCCCAAACCAAGCATATTCACAACTTTACATAAAATAATTCTTCACTCTTAATAATCATGAACAAAATGTTTAATAAAATAAATAAATGACGGTTGACCAAAGACATTGTAAAACCATACATCATCAGATAAACACTGAAGAGTAGAAATAAAATAATATTTTTAAAAAATCTGCATACAGATATTCTGCAACAGAACATGTAAAAAATAAAATAAAATAAAAACATTTGTTTAGCAAATCACAATCAAGCAAATCACATTAACATTTCAGAAGCATGTGAATTATTATTACAAATTATTTAATTTGAGTAACAGGTTATTAAGTGGTACATATACAACAAGAAAACGGTGTATAATATATATTCTTTCTTCTACGTATGAGATACAAAATCTGTGAGATTCTGACATATGTGAACTTGTTTTGTAGGTATTTATGAAGTTTTCAGCCCTAGAACAGCTTGAGTGGGTTCTGTTCAATGCTATTCAATATTCCCTATTATTATTATTCATCATCATTATTGTATTATTTTATTTTCATTCATTTAAACAGATCAAAGTCTCATTGTGACTGAAATCTCGTTTCAAGACAGACCTGGGCAAGAAGGCTCCATAAAATATAATAAATACAACAAAAACAACAGTATACACGACTTAAAGAGAATAAACAATATCCAGTTAAGAGACACTAACTAAAATAAAATGCAAACAATACATTTCAATGTGCAGTATAGTTCACTCTCTACTGGGTGTCCGTTTTTGTAGTGATGTATAAATATGATACCCCATACTACACTCAAAGTACTCCACCATGTAATATACAAAGTATATTGCGAATGCATTTGCACAAAGGTCAACTCCTGTAATTATGAAAACAGCTGATAACAACATGCATTAGTCAGTTGAGTACAAATAATTCCAAATCTAAAACTAGCTGATGACATAATATAAAACAAATAATGAAGTTTGCCATAAATCAAACAGGTATTTGTTACATCCTTTATAGAATTCATGCACACATTTAAAAATAGCCCCAGCACCTTTGTATGAGCACAAATTGACGTTCAAGGTTACATTATTGTTTGAAGCATATTATTTTGTCTGTCCAGCATAAACAAGTGTAGAAACAGAAGAAATCCACACTATACCTTAAAGATGATTCAGACTTTGAATCTTTTCCCCCCAGTTTGTTACTTAAAAAAAAAAAAAGATTTGAATCATCGTAATAGTCAAAGTAATCACAAATGTAACCGACAGATACAGAAGCTATTTGATCTAGAAGGACAGAGCCTGTGCGAGGGTGCATAATAACCCTTTCCCATCAGCATTCACAAACAGAGGGTCTAACGCCGCATGCTGCTGACTCATGACTTCTACACAATGGTGCCATTGATTGTTTGGATGCCACGTTTGGTATAAAAAAGGTTTAAATCCAGGATAGGATTGCTCTAGCATCAGTCAGTTCACCAGCCACCATGCACGGCAAGGTGAGTGTATCGTGGATATTCTGCTAGAACTGTTGCTCTTATAATGTTTTTCTTTTCCCTTCAGTCTTTGCTTTGCTGTATTTAAATGTTGTAAAGTATTGTAAAAAGGAAGGCATCCTTTTTTTGACACTGTTACCTCACTAAGATGTTGGGTTATGGGTTGATATTGGTACCCATCCATCCCAATGTTTGACACTGAACTTGGGCTGCCGCTCTGTTGGATTCTAGATCATCTTCTACGAGGACAAGAACTTCCAGGGTCGCTCCTATGAGACCAGCAGCGACTGCGCTGACATGGCCTCCCACCTGAGCAGGTGCCATTCCTGCAAGGTGGAGAGCGGCTGCTTCATGGTCTACGACCGCCCCAACTACATGGGTCAGCAGTACTTCCTGAGGAGAGGGGAGTACTCCGACTACCAGCGCATGATGGGTTTCGGTGACTGCATCAGGTCCTGTCGTAATATCCCCATGGTATGACGATCAAGAAATACTGCGAGCAAATTACTTCTAATTGGAAGTTTCCTTCGAAATGACTAATCACTACGTATTTACTTTTAACAGCACAAAGGGTCCTACAAAGTGAGGCTCTACGAGAGGGAGAACTTCGGCGGTCAGATGAACGAGCTGAACGAGGACTGTGACAACATCCAGGACCGTTACCGCATGTCCGACTGCCAGTCCTGCAACGTGATGGACGGCCACTGGCTGATGTACGAGCAGCCCCAGTTCAGAGGCAGGCAGATGTACCTGAGGCCCGGAGAGTACAAGAGCTTCAGGGAGATGGGATACGATGGAATGAGATTCAGCTCCATCAAACGCATCACTGACTCCTGTTAACTTTACATATTGATGTTTTAAAACCAAACTCAAAAATAAAAATAATTACATATTCAACACGGTATATGTCATCTTCATTGTTGGTGATTTGATTTAATTGTGTGTATTGCATAATTTGAATGCAATATTTGAATAGAAAAATAGGGATTGGTTCTGTTATCCTCAATCATTAACAACCTTATATCATCACCTAAAGAAGTTCTTGCAAATTCATAAATATCATTCATAATATATAATGGTTTATCAAAAGACATAAAGGGAAATGCCTCTATTGCTCTTCTGTAAATTTAAGTTATTGTATAGGTACCAAGAAATGCATTTAAAAAAGTATCAATAATTAAGTAAAAAAGTAGCACTAGTAAAAAAAAAGTTATTACTGATTCTGTAGTTGTTACAGATTTAGGAATAAATAAAACATATGTTAAAGAGTAGCTTAACAGTACAATAGGTAAGGTTAGAGAAGTAAAGAGGTTATTTATCATGTAAAATATCACATACTGTGTGCTTATATTACTATTAATACTATTTGGCTGATTCAGATGTTAAAGGCACAATCCATGAGTGGTGTGCAGCGCATATTCCCCAGAAAAATACAAAACAAATTTCCCAAAGGGGACAACAAAGTATATCGTATCATTAACTGCCACCTCTTCAATGAGTGGTTTGAGCAATTAAATAATCTGTCAACACTTTTACTCTGTCAGAGCTGCTTTGTGTTTTTCTCTTCGCAGGTAGAGATACGTGGAGCCATCTAACCCGAGGTTATTTCAACACGTTTTCATTTTAACGCGTCACATTCTGTCGCTTTGTCAGACCCATTGGCGTCACTTTCTAAAATATTCTGTAGCGCAGGTTTGCTATAAACACATCGTTGACATTGTGAATTTAAACAAAAGCACTTGCTTAGGTTTATGCAACAAAACCACTTAGGTAATAATGGAGAACACGTCACATCACTTACGTCCCTTCAAAATAACTCAAACAACACTTTGGGACCCTCATGCCCTGGGTGGTATTTTCTTTTTTGGTCTTTATATTATCTCATTACACATCAGTTTCTCTCAGCGTCTAATAATAACGCGGGTGGGTTTACATTGTAGTTACTTGAAAGCCCGGTGTGTCTCATGCAGACACTAGAAAAGATGCCTCGTGAGTCGGTATCAGACGCTGAGGGTCTTGATGCATAAGTGAAACACAGTCTGGAATACTACAGACTTATCAGGTTATATGATACGTATGTTTTGACTGTTTACTTTTATAACAGAGAGAAATAATTAAAGCATTACCAGGGTTCTTTGTCGACACGGGGATGTATGTTTTTTGTATATAAGTGAGGGTAAATATTGTTCTACCTGTGACCAACAGGTGCATTTTGTTACCAACATTTGTTAATGCAAGACGGTTCTGGGTTCTCAATTATCAATTGGTTTTACAAACTTCATCTATGTCATTAAAAGTAAATCAGACTCAAGTGGTTATTTATACAAACATTCCAATTGGTTGTTCGTAAAGGGATGAACTCCCAAATTAATTTGTATACAACAGTTAAAGGTGTGAGTAAGTTAATAGGGCCCGAGCACTGACGTAGTCCGTCCGGGAAGACCCTATTGAAATTCTAAGGACGCAATTGGGCGCACATTTGGGGTACTTGTCATGCTCGAAAACTCACCAAATTTGGCACACTGATCAGGCTTGGTGAAACTAGACATCTGATATAGGTGTCAGATTTGTGTATAAAGAAATGGCTCTCTAGCGCCCCCTAGAAGTTGTACAGGCGGCGCCCCTCAGCCAGTATGTCTGATTGACTTGAAATTTGACATACATGTCCATCTCCACCTGCTCTACAAAAAAGCCTCTCAGACCCCTAAACTCCGCCAACTTAGATTTTCCACCATTTAGAATTTTGGGAAAAACACAATTTTGCAAACTCCTCCTACACGCTGGCTCCGATTCATACCAAATTTGCTGTGGATTATTATTGGAGCTATATTATCAAGAATTATTAAAATATTACTGATACCTCATTGCTTTTAGAAGTTATGGACCAATGAACTTCTTAGGGTCGTGGCTTGTACATCAATACTTATAACTTCAAAACCATTTCCCCTAGTGTCACACAATTTGCAGCATATGTGCACATTGCATCCTGTAACATACCCTGAAATGTTTATGCAATTTAGACACTAGGGGGCGCTACAGTAATTCGGCCAATTTGTTTTTTTTGTCATTTTTCGCCGTTTTTAGTCTTTGTATTTTAATGAACTCCTCCAACAGAATTTATTCGATCGACTTCAAATTTGGTTAGCATGGTCTTTAGACCTTTGTGATGAAAAGTTATCAAAATCTTCAGTTTTCTTTCAACGACCTTGACGTGGCGTGGCGCCCATTTCACACCCATTTTCTGAGGTTCTCTACGTTAGAGAAAGTTGTTGTAACTCCAAGGTTCATCATCCAATCCGCCCAAAATGTCTCATGCATGATGACGGTCCAGGCTTGAGCACATTTCCATGAAGAAACATTCACAATTTCATAGCGCCACCTACTGGCAAAAGGAAATTACACGTTTTATACTTTGATGTACTCCTCAGAGCCAGTTGACCAGATTGACCTCAAATTTGGTATGGAAAGCCTTAACACATTACTGATACATTATCATGAATATTGTGAGTTTTCGTGAAACTCCGTTGGCGTGGCGACGCATCATTGCCACGTAAAATGAAACTAATTGTTTAGTGGCTTTACCTCAGCGTTACCTGACAAACAGAAACGGTAAAGATTTACATGATGTGTTCTACACTTCACATAGAGAGACATGATGCATGTTGTTGAGCATGTCGTCTAGCGCCACACAGCTGATACAGGAACTAGTGAAGTATTTGCAAAGCGTAATTTCCTGCGTCACGCACTCAACGCAGAAAAAAAACGACTGACTGGCGGTCGAACGTTCTCGGCCTAGCGAGCCGGCGTCCCGCAAGCGCCCCCGGCGCGCGCAGAGGTGCGAGGACCCGTTCATCGCTGCTTGCAGCTTTAATTAGTATTTGTGTTATTATTTTAAATAACAGAATGAGAAATTGTGTGTGAACAATTGTATGCCAGATTTGAAAAGACAAAGGAATTGTTTAATTTTAATGTATTAACTATTTGTGTGAATGAAACATATACATGCATCTGTAAATTATTTGAAGATTGTATTTTAAAAATGAATAAAAGAAGACTGTTAAAAACAGTTCAGCTGGTGTTGCTTGCTGTATAGTGTTCAAACCATAAAATGTATTGTCATCAGTCACTAGTCGGATTCAAATAGAATACATTATAAAGTAGTTTTATTCTAATAATTAAATGGTAGATTAGATAGAATAAAATGACCAGTAAACATGTTCTAAATAAACAAATTCTTAATAAAAAGCAGCGGGCAGAGTTAAACACTCATAAAGTTCGACCACTTTCTATAACTTAAATATTGAACATAATGTTTATCACATGAACACATAAATGATCATCTTAATATAAAAAACAACAACAATGCATCAACAGCTATTAACTACAAGATACTTTCATTTGGAAATATTATAAAAACAACAACATATTTCCTGATGGATCATAGTGACTGTTTGAAATCTGTTCTATGGTTTAATCTCAGAAATCAAATGAATGTTTAATGTAGCTCTAATGTTTTTGTTTTTAGATATAAAGGCGTACATTAATTACATTTAATCCAATCAACAAGTTACAGTTTATTCTGCTTCAGCAAGTTGTTCACTCAGTTTTTTTGGAGGGAAAAGAAATCCTCTGATGTATTTTATTTTATCCATTAAAAACATCAGATTGCAGGTGACATATTTAATGAGCCCTTCAAAGAAAGGTACAGTATGTTTTTTGGTAAAACACGTTCTCTATTGTTCAGCAGCACAGACAATGCAATGCGGGGCCTCCTCTCACAAATGCAACCACCGCAAATCACCATCTGTTGAAGGTCACTTTGAATCGAACTGTACACCGGGGCCTCTGCACCGTGCTGCTCTGTCAGGAATTTGAACAATGGGGTCATGTATGGTCCCGGGTGCGAGGTCAGGTATAAAAGCAACAGGGGGACGTGGAGAAAAGTGTGCAGTCCCTTTGAGCCTAAACAGTAGTACCTGTAACCATGACCATGGGCAAGGTGTGTAGAGCTTTAGCTTTGGGTTTCTGACATTTTTCATCGAATTAAGCTTGATGATAAATATATATATTTCTTTTTTTCAGATCATCTTTTACGAGGACAGGAACTTCCAGGGTCGTTCCTATGAGACCACCAGCGACTGCGCTGACATGTCCTCCTACCTGAGCAGGTGTCACTCCTGCAGGGTGGAGAGCGGCTGCTTCATGATCTACGACCGCCCCAACTACATGGGGAACCAGTACTTCGTCAGGAGGGGCGAGTACTCCGACTACCAGCGCATGGGCATGAGCGACTGCATCAGGTCTTGCCGCATGATCCCCATGGTACTGTATTATCTTCTGTTCATTTTATATTACACATTAGATTACATTCAAACATATTGCTTTATTTGAAGGAGGATTTCAGTGACTCAAGTTCACTTCAAGTACCTTCATGTTCACTTCAATTTACAGCACAAGGGCCAGTTCAGGATGAGGATCTACGAGAGGGAGAACTTCGGAGGTCAGATGCACGAGCTGATGGACGACTGCGACAACATGATGGACCGTTACCGCATGAACGACTGCCAGTCCTGCAACGTGATGGACGGCCACTGGCTGATGTACGAGCAGCCCCAGTACAGAGGCAGGCAGATGTACCTGAGGCCCGGAGAGTACAGGAGCTTCAGGGACATGGGCATGAGTGGCATGAAGTTCATGAGCATGAAGCGCATCATGGACTCTTGTTATTAGAGCCAGATTTGAAATAAAATCCAGTGATTCTCTTTTAAATGAAGTCTTCCGTTACTTTGTATTAAGTGATCTGAAACTCATACATCAACCTAACCTCACGGTGAAGAGGTTGACACACATAGGAAAACTATACACTAGAATAATATGAATTTTAAAAGTTTTAGGTTTTAAGGTCTCTACATTGCACACCATCAGATGGCAGCACTTTACCATTTTTAAAGTTAGTTGGGTTAAGCAAAATCATGATACAATTATTTGACATCAAGTAGATATTGTTTGATATATTAAATAATATATATATACGGATAAAAAACAATACTTAAAAGATTAATATTATATACACTGATGCTGCTGTTAGGGAGTTGTTCTTTTTTATCCTTTATCATTTACTTCAAGAGTAAAATGCAGATATGTTTATATCACTAATAGATACAGTAGGAATTTGATTTAAAAGTATTGTTAGCAAGGGGAATTCATTTATATAAAATACACCAGTATTTATCGTTGATAAGTGCACCCTCAATGGTACATAGTGGTTTATCTTTGTAGTAAATTAAAAGCTGTTATTGTGATGGCGGATCAATAAACATACAAAAATAAAAAATGTAGGTGGTGGAATTTACACATAGTTTAAGAAAACCTAAGTATTGCATTTGCAAAAGTGAATAAAAGTAAGTTAACCTGTTTTCCTACATTTGATTCTCAACAAAGCAAATTATTTTCTTGCCAATAACATTTTGTTCACGACTCTCACACTATTTATTATCTTATAAGACTGATCACACAGCTGTACTGTACTTATAATTCAGTACCGCTGTGTCATAGTTAAATGTACTTAATCAGTGAATTATAGTAATGTTTTTTCACATCACTGCAAAACGTATCAATTTTGAATGAATGAAAAGCAACGGAATAAATAGCTAAGTAATATCTGAATACTTTATATTTCCTTCTCGGTCTTATCACTGGGTGTACATCATACTGTAGATTATGTACTGCACAAAGTAATTCCTGATTTACACATGTATAGTATGTTGTTAAGAGGGAAAACCTTTTCAGCTTTAACCTGCTTTTCTTTACAAGGAAAAAATAAACTGTTTATGAGGCCGGTCACACTTTTCACAAGTAAAAACAATTACATCTTTTGTTATTTGAAAGCTGTTCCAGATTTTTTCTTTTTTTTAAAAGGCCGACGTCCCAAACAATTGATTTGCATTACCGTGTTTTTATTCTAAGAGAAAGTACAAGAGCTGCGCTCGCCCATCACAGTGGCATTGTGACACACAATGGGGAAAGGTATGTAGTAGTCTTTGTCCTTCACCAGAGGTTAATTTACAGAACAATAACCATTTTGCGGGAGTCACAAGAGTTTTCTAAACCATTTCTTTTGGTAAAAATAGCCCCTGTTGCTGTGGTTTTACAACAGGAATTTAACTAAACCATATGTAAATGTAGAAGAGTCCAGCGGTGACTGGATGACCTTTGAGTACAGCAAATGTATAAATATTTTAAATATTAGCAAAAGATTATAGAGGTGATGAAAATACTGTTTGATAAGATGTTTGTACCAAAGTCTTTCCCACTACAGTTTTTGTTACCATACTAAAACAGACTGCACCATTGTTTATATTTATTACAGAATATGCATCAATTTATTTTTTAAGTCAGATATGTTGTATGTCGAGCGAGTTATTGAAAGTTACGTGGTGGATGGATCCAACAAACACAGGACTTTCACCCAGGAGACTTCTGTTCGTGTCCTTTGTGAAACTAAAAGTCAAAATTGACTTGAAGATACATATTGCCACGTAAGAAAGTCTGTAAAACGCAGTAGTTTTTTTTATATGCCAGTTATGTTTATACGTGATGTTGTTACATTGTGATTTTAACTTTAACTTCTTTGATCTTTTTTCTAACCTACTAACTAGATATCAAACCTTTTTGGTTCAGAAACACCAACATACAATGCAATTTTTCCTGTTGACTGTGTTGCTTATATATGGACATAATTGACATTACTAAGAAATAAAGCAACTTGCTGGAAACCAGTAAAACTCACGTTAAGATGTAGATTTGTGTGTGGAACTTATACTTTATGTCTGTTGGCTAACGTTAGTGAACATGACTGATGATCCAGGGAAAAACAGCAGCTCGTGGCAGTAACACAGTAACACAACCAGACTACACGAAGTTACCTCTCCAGGTAGTGAGAAATGAGCCGTGTATGTTCCAGCTATCACTGAGCAGCACAGCAGCCCCCTCACAATGTTAGCATATATTAAATTATTGTTGTTTGTCAGCTAAACCGTACTGTTTCCTCGAAATATACCAAACCCTAAATATTTTGGAGCAAATACAGAATATATCAGGTGTTAATCATATAAAATAAACAGCTAATAACACACAGCGGTACCTCTGATTCTGACCAGCTTGCAAGATGCCAACAACTCATTTTCCTGTCTGAAACGGAGGTTTCTTCGAGAACATTACAAAATATAGAAACCTTATTTGTCATATTTCTTTAAATAATTTCCATCCCAACAATAATCAATAAATGAAATCCTCTCTTCACTCATTGCACGTCACCAGACTGCTCCACAAGCAGCTAGCTTAACAGCTGTTAGTACCAACAATAGCCATGTTCGTTGTTTCCGTTCATGATGAACATCTTGGGGAGGGGCTTTGGAGGAAGGCCTGAAGGGACGGTCGTCAGTCTTTGTAACTTAACGACTTCCTCGCTAGATCTAGTGACTTTTGTAGGCGCAGCAACACGCGGCTGGGTTTTTAGGGTTGGATATTTTATTAAATCTAGCGTATTCTTGCTAGTTTCTCTCGTGTTACCAACCCAAGCTTTAATGTCTGTAACTCACAGCTTTGAGGTAACCATGCTAGTGACTGAAGAAGTTGTGCATTTAGCCAAACTGTTTAGAAAGTGTTGATCTTTGAACAAAAACCTAATTCCTCAAATTTTTATGGCCAATATTATATTTAATTTCACATTTCTTTTATTGTATTCATGTTTTAAAATGTTTAGTTTCTTCTTATCTGTGTAATTTGATATTATCTTGTATCTATTTTACTATTTTACTAGACTTTTTGAAGAGTAAAGATCTTTTTTTGACAGGGTTAGAAAAACTTAAAAAAGCAACTATTAATGCTCTGTGTATAATTGTGGTGATGGGATTCTATAAGCTCAGGAGAAACCATAAAAAGAAAGCATGCTCGCTTGACAACACTGTTACAGTATGAATTACATGTCGCTTTTTATTTACTGAAGTCAAATACAGAAGTCTAGCACATGTCAGTGATGCGCCTCATGCTCATGAACTTCATGCCGCTCATGCCCATGTCCCTGAAGCTCCTGTACTCTCCGGGCCTCATGTACATCATCTTGCCTCTGAACTGGGGCTGCTCGTACATCAGCCAGTGGCCGTCCATCACGTTGGAGGACTGGCAGTCGTTCATGCGGTAACGGTCCATGATGTTGTCACAGTCCTCCATCAGCTCATTCATCTGACCACCGAAGTTCTCCCTCTCGTAGATCCTCATCCTGAACTGGCCTCTGTGCTGTAATACAATACAGTAAAGATGTAAATATGGGCACACATTTGACTCCTAAAAAGGAAGTTTAAATGTATAAAATATGAAAGGGATGTATAGATGAGGTCTCGTACATAGGGGATCATCCTGCAGGATCTGATGGAGTCGAACATCATTCCCATGCTCATCATGCGCTGCATATCGGGGTACTCGCCCCTCTTCATGAAGAACTGCTGACCCATGAAGTTGTTGCGCTCGTAGACCATGAAGCAGCCGCTCTCCACCCTGCAGGACTGGCACCTGCTCAGGTAGGAGGACATGTCGGAGCAGTCGCTCATGCACTCATAAGAGCGACCCTGGAAGTTCTTCTCCTCGTAAAAGATGATCTGAAATGGAGAACAGAAGGAAGATTGTGTGTAAGAAGGTGTTCGTATCAGCACGTACTTTAAACTTTGATGTATTATTTTTTTGGTGTGAAAACACATGTAAACATCCCATTACCTTGCCCATGATGGTGGTTTAGGTGGTTTCCAGTTGATGGTTCAACTTGCTGTGCCAACTCCATGATTCCAGGGCCTTTTTATACAAAACCCCAGGGGCCATGATGTGTTGTTATTCAAATGTCCAAAGCTGATGAATTAGCAGTATGACTTTTGCTGAACGGGGCCCATGAATGTGTAACAATAGTTCTCCATCCATACATTTCTGGCAGCCGTCATCTCCTTTGTGTATTATAAGCATGAGCTTTGTGTGTGTTCCATTCTCAGGCAGAAGGTTCTCCACCTACGGTCAGATCACCACTGATGGAAAGAATCTGTGACAAACCTGCGAGAAAACCCAGAACCTGTACACATATTCAGTATAAAGAATTTAACATACCGACATTGTATTTTTGCACAAAGTCGACTGATAACAAATCCTGTGTTGTAAATTAAAAGAATACTTAAATACATTTTATTTAAAAGGCAATTTAACAACATGAGATGAGCATAACTGCTATTTTGTAAGCCCATAACCAAACAAGACACAGCAATTGAATTGCTCATGTTTTAGTATGTACAAACTGCACTTATCCAAACTAATGCACAGTACTTCAAAAAAATAGATAAAAACACAGAATGTGAAAACAGCATCCAAACCCAAAACACTCATCACAGTATACTATTGTTTGAGAGTAGCATTGACTTCGTATTACTAATTGTTATAAAGGCAAGAAGATACATTTATGTGAATACCTTAAATATATATGAATGTACAGAATATTGTCTTTCATGCACATTCTGTTATTTGTGCATAAAACATTTTTTATGTAAATATTGCAAAAGGTTTTCACTGTTTGTCTGAGGTGGAAAGGTTGGTGTATCAATAAAAGCAAAATGGAGACACACTAAACTATGACGTCCACTGAAGAAACGGAAACGTCAGATATGTGTGAAGGAGACCATAACCTTGCTCACATGGATACATGAAACACATATTTCCACAGCACCATATCTCCATCATGGTTGCCATATTGTTTTCCTTCGTTTGGGGTTTCACTGGAGCTCTTTAACTCGTTCATCTTGTCACTCTCTTCTTCTGCAGTGGTTTAATAACATGGCTGCCGGGAGAATTAACACCACCAACCATTTATTTATTTTACCATATATTTATTTAAATGCCCCCGACTACAAACATTCGTATGACACAAGTGGATGGAAATTAATTTCCATTTTATTTTAATTTTTTTGCCAATTTTCTGGAAATTCATTTTAAAATTGTAGCAACTTTTGATGCAAACTTGGCCAATGACTTGGTCTTTCTGTTCCTTCATCTCTCACATGACACTTAAAATGTGTGATTAGCCATGAAGTGGACATGCAACTCAATAACCAAATGGGCTCGTGCAGGTTAGCCTCAGTGATAAGACACTCAAATGCAAGTATTGAACTATAGGGGGTTCTTTACTTTACTTCTTTACTTTACTTCTTTACTTTACTTCTTTACTTTACTTCTTTACTTTAGTGACAGAGCACGCACTAACATCTTTAGTTGGGAGGTTGGGATCAGGGGGAGAAAAATCATAAACCAGCAGGTGGAACGAAGTGAGTGGCAACAACATTTTCTGCAAGACAGCAGTGTGGAATAAATATGGATGATGTATATCTTTAGGCCAGCCTGCAGGTTTACATCGGACTGGTTCTCTCAACAAAAAGTGGACAGGATCTTTCCATTGGATTTTGGATTATTGCAGAAAATAAGCTCTGTTGCAAACAAACGTTGATTCTATACACGTTTTGTTCAGCAAGATATTCTTCACAGACGAACACCACTTTTATGAATTTTGAAGTGTGAATGCAATCGCTAGAAGTAAAAAGGCTAAAAACAAACTACACCACAACTGAGCTGGAGGCGGAGGCGGACTAGTGTTCTGGTGATGACGTTTAGTCGGCTCATTTAGACACTTTGTCTTTTTTAAGAAACATCAAAGCTTGAAAATTCATGACTGACATAATTTATGAAGTAGACCAAAACGTTAAATTCCCTTAAACTTGTGTTTGCCGCAGATCTTATTTCAGGCATCTAGCCAAAAAGCTATTTTTAAAAAAAATATTGACTTCCAGACGAAGGAACCAAAAGTAAAAAAAAGCTGACTCATTCCCGGGTTTTAGGACTCATTCCTGCAGCTCTCTTTTTGGAGAGAAACAATAAGGGAAGAAAATCCCTGGAATAACAATCTGCAATGTCGAATGTCATTGTTCTGTCTTTTGTTTGAAGGACTGACCTACCTTAATGTTATAGCTGTTCCTAAAATATTCACACAGGTAACTATGACTACGTACTGTACATCTCTCGTTGCCCTTCACTCATTGTGTAACACACCTGAACCAGGTTCTGGAGGTTTGTATAGCCTGTATGCACATGGCCTTCAGGGGGTAAATAAGTATTACTATAATTTAAACAATTTTAGTGGCGTCACATTTAGTAAAGAGCACATAATGACTTCATAGTCAGTCAAGTTTCGCTTGATTTGTACCAAAAAATGTCAACGTACCATTTCTACTTTAAATAGAAGAAATAAAGTTTAGTATGTAAATGATACCAAGACTATAATTTTGAGGAATTTAAGTAT
Source organism: Ophiodon elongatus (assembly GCA_016806645.1). NCBI lineage: Eukaryota > Metazoa > Chordata > Actinopteri > Perciformes > Hexagrammidae > Ophiodon > Ophiodon elongatus. The sequence continues at coordinate 212,781 of JACSYO010001003.1, read as the reverse complement.
TTCTTTCAATTTTTGATTACCAATAAAGTATGGGGTACTGCAATGTGTCCTAATTATGTAAGGATTTAGAATAGCATATAATATTATTATATGATTTATAATTAATATTCTACAGAGTACAACAGTGAACATAAGTGAGTTTTAAAATAATGTCACAGAAGAAAATATTTAAGTGTTGTCCACTTTGATTTGAGTTTATTTCCTTTTGAACCGGCTGCAGTACAGTTATGACAGTTCACTCCTCTTGTTATAGTTCAGGAGTAAACACAATGTTTTAAAGAGTGGCCTCTTGTTCACAGTTATTACAAAGTAAGCACAACATCTGTAAACTACACAGTTAAAAGTGCCGTCAGCCCTCTTATCGTCTTCATAAGGCTCCGTCTACTTACTCAGAATCACACTTTGACAAATCAATGAAAACACATTCACAAGGGAGATTAAAAATTCAACATCTTTAATTAACAAAGTGTTTGATATTTACAGCAAGGTTTCGCTCGATGGCTAAAATTCGTTGACCCTCCTGAAGGAGCCGACGATGGCGCAGGTGGCGCACCAGTCGCGGTACCTCCTGTACTCCCCAGGTCTCAGGAAGTACTGTCTGCCTCGGTAATTGGGGTACTCGTAGAAGATCCAGAAGCCGTTCATAACATTACTGGAGTAGACATGGCGGTGGTGGAAACGGTCGGACACACAGGGACAGTCATCCATGAACTCCATCATGTGACCGCTGAAGTCGGGCTTCTCGTAGATGCGCAATCTGTAGGAGCCTCGATACTGTGGGGCCAAAGGAAAGTCTCATGGCGGATCGAGCTCCAAACACAAACATATGTTCAGACGGCGAGAACTCTTTGTTGAGCCATCCTGACCTTTTAGATGACCACAGACTTAAAGCACAGAAAGCTACGCTGAGACAAAATGTGACGGCGTTTGACTGCGTTCTCACCAGCGGTATCATCCTGCACGAGCGGATACAGCTGCTGAAGCCCATCCACCTCTGGTAGTCGGGGTACTCGCCCCTCCTCATGAAGTACTGGTGGCCCATGAAGTTGGGTCGCTCGTAGATCATGAAGCAGCCGCTCTCCACCCGGATGGAGTTGCAGCGGCTGAAGTACGAGTGAAGGTCCGTGCAGTCGTTGCTGCACTCATAGCTCCGACCCAGGAAGTTCTTGTCCTCGTAAAAGATAATCTGAGGGAGGATAAAAAAAAAAGTGGGAATGACATGCTTGGGCAAAAAGACGGTAAGAATTCGACCCAACATTAAACATAGTGAGAGCCAATTGAAAAGCTTTGTGGTAACTTACACTGAATGTGAGCAGAGAGGAAAAAAACAGTACTTACCTTGCCCATGGTCTCCGTTGGAGAGATTCCCCATGTTTTCAGGGCTTTTTATACTACCTCTTGACAAACAAAGTATTGTTATTCAAATTCTCTCAGAGTTGTAATTGAAGGCTACTGGCACATGTTTACCTTTTTGTTGGAGCACAACATTGGGTCAGAAATATGGATTTGTATTTGAAAAAAAAAAAATAAAAGGATAAATAATTAACGGGTTTGGTGTTTTTGAAAAGGAAAAGACTAGTATGGTATCCACACGTCCAGTGGACAATGGCTGCAGAACAATATGGAACAGCCCTTTCGCATTAAATATGTTGCATAACAGAGCAGGAAGCTATTCACTCTCCCCAGCGCTCTACCTGAGCAACCCCACTGTATGCAAATAAGTACCGTACACCATGCTGCGGCCGTCTGCTGCCTCTCTGGAGTAACCACTTTCTTACTTTGTTCATTGTTATAATGTACTATAAACTTATCTTTTACCTCGTGTACTAATACCACATTCATACATTTACACCCAGATGCAGGTGTAGCACAGCATGTTTCTTCTGTTGTCTGACAGTTTTGACTTAAAGGACTACAATTCCCTTCATGTATCACAGACTCCCCCTTTATTATTATAATATCACACTGTAAAATGAGTATGCGGTCTTCATTTTCATTATAGCAATATAGCAACCAATGGCTTGTATTTTATTTCATGACATTTGTGTTCTCCATAGGTTGTGTTTATTGTTTGTGTAACTATGTGGAATTATTCATTGACATCTATCGTGGAAGATTCTGTCGTGGTAAATATTTGGTGGTATACAGATTAACAACTATACTGAATATATTTATATATTATTTCAATTTATCACAATTTAGTATCTGAGGATTATCCTCGTAAAAAGGATAATGATCATTTAATTAACTTTATAACTGCAGACTATAGAGGATGTGTAGCAAACGTTCTGCTTCAACTTTCACCTTCTATATAAACCTGTGATGTAGTATTAGTTATGTATATCTTAAAATGTACATTTAAATGTTATCAAGTTTGTCGCTTATGTTTGATGTCAATGTTTAATATTATTTAGTTGTAAAAAGTGAGAGATACTTTAAGCAAAATACATGACATGTTTATCTCTGGTGTGCAGAAAGTACATTTTTGTTTTTCCCGGAAAGGATTTTTGTCTCTTAACTGTTACACTACGTTTCTGTTTTTATTTCTTAATATTGAGACAACCGTAAAGTGAATCTGTATCATTCTCATAATTTATTGCTGTATTTATAAAAGACATATTAAAGACCTGGTAGCTACATGTTGTTATTTGACATTCATCATATAAGTCAAATCATTTTTATTTTTGGATTAAACGAAAACTGTTATTATTATTATTATATATAGTGTTTTGTTTTCATTGTTTTCATGCTGTGCATTCACAAATATGCGCTTATACTATTTGTTATACATAACTTTGAAACAGCGCCCGTTTCCTGCTCTACCAGATCCAACCTGATGCTTTACTATTGATCTCGTTGCACTCAGCTCACATGTTCCTGCCTCGTGTTGTTCTGTGTTGAACTCTAATCATATGATTACATGCTGCCAGAGACCAGCTCCTCCCATGGTGGGGCTCGGAGTGGGAGAGGGCAACTCATGCATTGTTTGGTATTTTAGCCTCGGCGTAGAGGAGATTAAACTACAGTGTAGAAGCTAACGAGGAGCTGCGGTGGATACATAGTTTAGCCACTAGTGTTTTGTCTCTACTGTAAAAATCAACTCATTTTACAAAATGCTAATAAAGCTTTGTAGAAATTATTAATTAAAATGTAAGTTGTGAGGCAATAAACCACTGCTGGGAACTTGGCAGAAACAGAAAGAACAACCGTGAGTGTTTTATGAAGCAGTTTATTGGGCAAACAGACAGTTAAACTCGGGGAAAGATGCTTTGAAAGGAAGCTGCGCTTCAGTTCAAGTCAGAGATTCTTCTGAGGGAGCCGACTCTCGGGCTCACGCCTCCCCAGTCGCTGTATCTCCGGTACTCCCCGGGCCTCAGGTAGTACGCCTTGCCCTTGTAGTTGGGCTGGTCGTACAGCAGCCAGTGGCCGTCCATCACGTTGCAGGAGTTGAAGTCGGACATGCTGAGGCGGTCCTGGACGTTGGGGCAGTCGTCCAGCAGCTCGTGCATCTGGCCCGACATGTCGGAGCGCTCGTAGAGCCTCATCCTGTAGGAGCCTCGGTGCTGGCAACAGAATGGAAACCTCGTGTTACTGTGGCACAATAACACACCTCACCGCTAGTGAGCTGTCTCACTCCCCACACACTTCACTACTCACTGAAAACCAGCATTTGACAGCAAAAGAACGGAAATAAAACCGGCCTATCGGCGTTGTGTTTCGCAACATCTCGAAACAAAAGCTCTGGCGAGGTGTCCGAGGCCTACCTGGGGGATCAAGCGGCAGGACCTGACGCAGTCGTTCATGCCGATCATACGCTGGTTGTCGGAGTACTCGCCCCTCTTCAGGTAGTACTGGTTGCCCATGTAGTTGGGCCTCTCGTAGATCATGAAGCAGCCGCTCTCCACCCTGATGGAGTTGCACCTGTTGAAGTAGGAGTGGAGGTCGGCGCTGTCGCTGCTGCACTCATGAGAGCGCCCCTGGAAGTTCCTGTCCTCGTAAAATATGATCTGCAAAAAGCAATCATTGCACACACACACACACACACATGAGACGTAACGCAGAGCTGTGGGAGTCTAGTCGAGGCAGAGGCACGAAAACTCAAAGAACTATTGAGTGAAGTACAGGTGCGTAGGAAAGTCATCTCTTTACCTTCCCCATGGTTCTGTTGGCATCAGACTGCATTAGGTCAGTGCTGTCTCTGGGCCGGGCCACTGTGCTTTATAAAAAAAAAGAAAGAAAGAACGAAAGGGCAGCTGTGTGATTGCACAGCACAAAGTATTGTCATTCAAATATATCCCTCACAGTGATGATGGATCAGGGGCGGAGGGGTGATGGGAAAAATCGGTTTATGTATAGATGACTCTTGGTGTGTGATGAGTTATTGTTCTTTCCTCCATGTTCATCACAATTTCCCCTCCCCCCCCCCCCCTCCCAGAAAATGCCACTGTACAATGGACTGATAGACTGCACGGCATCAGCAAGATCTAATTGATATTTAATGGACCGACACATGATGATCTGTACAATCTAGCAACAATTTATTTGTTTCTTTAATCTGGAACAGACATGCGATGTCACATAATATCTGAGGTAGAATAAATACCACTGAATATGAAGGATTTACAAACATCTCTTGCTCAGTATTCACAACTCACTCTGTTTTTATAAATGTCTGAGGTCCTGCTCACAACTGAATGCACTATGAAGACTCCATTTTGCAATAGCTTTATTTTACGGTGTGATTACAGGTGATGTGTGGTGAGTGCTCCGCAATGACTCCATCCTAATATCAGGGAATCAACCATTCTAACTCTGATTCAGATTTCAAAAGCTTTTCAGGATTTTGTCTGAATCCTTGAAGTAAAATATTACCAAAAACCAAACAGTCAAACTGAGCGTCACAGTGTTTTGTCCTTTCTTTATGGTCTTGTGGGTCATTATCTGAGCATGAAGCCTTGCGGAGCTCTGGGATCCCCCAAAACCGATCAATAGTCCAGGATGCGTCGGATGGAGCCGACCCTGGCGCTCCTGCCGCCCCACTCGCTGAACCTCTTGTAGTCTCCGGGCCTGATCAGGTACATCCTGCCCCGGTAGTCCGGGTGCTCGTAGAAGAGCCAGTTGCCGTCGGTTACGTTGCAGGAGAAGATGACGTCCACGTGGAAGCGGTCCATGACGCTGGGACAGTCGTCCACCAGGTCCATCATCTGACCCCCGAACTCGATCCGCTCATACAGCCGCATGCTGAAGGACCCGGGGACCTGGTTTTAAATGAGAGGAACTGTTCAGCAAAGAGCTCGGAAACAGGAACAATACACGTTGTGCTGTATACAATAGTAATATATGAATATAAAGACCTTTACAATACACACAGTAGCAATATTTACCTAATGTTGTCTGACACTGCCCAATGAAAAGTCTAATAAATAATCTTAGGCCGACTCAGATTTGAGCATAAGAGTTTTTAAAAAGACTGAAAAAGGTGAAGAATTATTAACCGTGTTCATGGTCCCCAGAGGATTTCCTTTCTTTTCCTTTAGCTCCACCAGGAGGTAAAACTATTCGATGGGTTGCCATGAAATTTGGTGCAAACAATCATTTTCTCTGCTCACGATGAGTTTTCATCACTTTTTTACCATCAATGGGTCAAGATTTAAATTTATACTTGATACCATTTCCCACCATTTGGGGTTTGACCATAGACTGTAGATAAGATGTGGACGTTGGCTTGAGTTCGCCATCTTGGAATGAATTCTTTCTTTGCAACCAGTGAACGGAAGAGACCATATTTGGAATGTGGAGGAGGACGTATAGACGCCTTATACGGCTCTGGTAGCAACCTGTCAATCACCTTGTATAATTTACTAAATGAACATCATGCTGTATTGAAGAAGACTTGAAACTAGAGATTGAGACATAAACTCATGTTTACAATGTTTACTGAGGGAATAAATCAAGAGAGAAGTAGAGTCATTTTCTATAGACTTCTATACAACCAGAGGAGTCGCCCCCTGGTGGTCAGGAGAGAGAATGCAGCTTTAACACATGAAGCTTTGACTTCTATACAACCAGAGGAGTCGCCCCCTGGTGGTCAGGAGAGAGAATGCAAGTTTGAGGCACTTTAGCATTGGCTTCACTCTTCAGAACAGGAAGTTGCCGCCTGGGTTTGACTGACGCTCTTTTAATCATCTCGTTACGGCCTCTTCTTCTGCTTCTTCTGGTATAACGGCCCCTGACTGGCGAATCAGTGCCACCTACAGTCTCAATTAGACCAACTCTTGGTATGTATATGATAGTAGTGGATGGAAACACGCATACATTTTGCGTTTTCTGTAAAAAATAATTAAATAAAATTGTGCTTCATTTGGATAGATATGTAAGAACGATTCGACATGATCGCACCAATATCCAATATCCGATCAGATGATAGAGCTCAATGTATGATTGAACTGTATCTGTACACAAGTCCCCAGGAACAGGAGCTCACCATGAGGATGAGGCGACAGGAGCAGACAGAGTCGTTGGCAGCCGTCCAGTGGTGGGAGTCGGGGTACTCCCCTCTCCTCAGGCAGTACTGGTTCCCATCATAGTTGGACTTCTCGTAGATCATGAAGCAGCCGCTCTCCACCCTGATGGAGTTGCAGCGTTTGAGGAGGCAGGTCAAGTCCGCAGAGTCACTGCTGCACTCGATATAGCACCCGGAGAAGTTCTTGTCCTCATAGAAGAAAATCTAGACACGGAAATTATAACGGCTTTTGTTGAGAAATTGATTTTAAAATATGTTTTCATTGATCACGCTGCAAAGACAAACGAATATTCTGTACATTTTTGTGAGTAATTAACAATGTGTCTGGGTATATTCGTGTTTTTAATCCACTTTTTTCCTCTTAATATAAAAAAAAACAAACAGTAAAGGTCAAGGGTTTCAAAAGAAAAGCCCGCGGCCTTTGTTTCCTTTACAATAAAAGCATTTCCCGTCCCACGTCAACATAAACAGTGCTCCGTCGTCCCCTTCCCTGTGATGCTTACCTTCCCCATGTTGGCCCGTTGCCCCGCCATGCATGTGCCTCGGCCCGTGTGCTCACTCCAGCTCTCTGAAGACTCACACCTGTCACCTATATAGTGCACGTGAAATGCAGACTCTGCAGGTGCCATTCATATTGTAATAGCCAGGAGTCTTTGGTGTCAGTGTCCCCGATGAGACGTGTAGGAGTCGTGTTTGCTCAGGTGAGAGCTGAGGTTGTTTGGAGTTCATCTGGTTGGGTTTTCTTTGTCGTGACTGAATGGGCGATTTGTTTTTGTTCACCCCCTAAACTTAGACGGTCTTTTATTTTCTTTATGCTTCCAGCTGCTCGTGGTTGGATGATTTCTGGCACCAGTGGAGTTCTTGATGTGTTTTCTTTTCTTTTAACCTTTTTGGATTAAAGCAGAAACTTTCATTTCCAGATTAGCTTTTTTTTAATTTATTTTTTTGCAACTTAATTATCAGAACTATTTCCAAAGTTTAGATTCACCTCACAGTGTTTATGTCACATGACACCACGTTCTCTTTTGTTTGTTCTAGGTTTTAGAGTAATATGGGGCAAAATGTAATATTCTCAGATAACAATATTATTCAAAGCTCCTATATATGTTGTTGATAAAGTCTTTAACAGCAAACGCACCGATTATATTTCATTTGTAAGAAGTGTTTGAAGATGATGGTATTGCCAAATTAAATTCTCACATTAGTTTCATGAGAGAATGTTTGTCTCTTTTATGTCCATGTTAGTTTGATCTTGTCTCATTTGTAAATTTAAACTCTACCACTGCCCTCTAGTGGACATCCTCCATTTGTCAACACACACACACACACACACACACACACACACACACACACTCTGCTTAAACAGAGAGGTTTAAATCTCTAATTTTAGGAACAACTATCCTTGTTTTCATTAGTAAGATACTCCATAATCATACCTAGTTTAAAACAAATGTAAAGGTGGAGAGAACAGTGACTTCCCTTCAGCTCTACGGTGGATAACACTCGAGGCTCGGTGTTATGAGTGTCAGCACTTGCAGGATTTTATTCAGGCCTCTGATGAGAGTCAGGAGCTCAGGCCGTGACCCCGTCACGTCCTCATGAGAAAACAAGCCCTCCAAACGCAGAGAGCAAGAACTACACTGGATACAAGTGAGCACTGACGCCATTTTATTCAGCGTGTGGAACAAGGCAAAGAGGAGACACTTCAGAGGACGCGTGGCGTCTTCTAGAGGTCCATGAGCCGCCTGATGGAGCCGACCCTGGAGTTGCTGCCGCTCCACTCGTTGAAGCTCGTGTACTGGCCGGGCCTCAGGTAGTAGTGGCGTCCCTTGTAGTTGGCCTGCTCGTACATGAGCCAGTGGCCCTCCATCACGCTGCAGGAGTTGAAGTTGGACATGCGGAAGCGGTCCATGAGGTTGGGGCAGTTGTCGGTGAGCTCCATCATGTCACCTCCCATGTCGAAGTGCTCGTACAGCCTCAGCTTGTAGCCGCCGCCGTGCTGCAGAGGGCAGGAAGGTCAGAGGTCAACACAGCTAGTGTTCCTACTTTACTCACAGGACTCAGAACTATACATCTAAATGTCAGACACTTAAACCATTAAAAGAAAATACTGTTTATGGTTGTTGTTTTTTAAGTAAATAAGTATATTAATTCGACATTTTGAGAAATACACTTATTTGCTTTGTCAATAGTTAGATGAGAAGACTGATATCACACATATGTACGGTAAGCAGCGTGTTAGCTTAGCATCAAAACTAGCCTGGCTCTGTCCAAAGGTAACCGATCCCAGGATTGAAAACGATCAATAACATGTTCAGAAGATATAATGTGTTATTACTGATAGCTGAGCCAGGCTAGCTTCCCCTTGTCTTCGTCTTTACGTTAAGCTAGGCTAAGCTAACAGGCTGCATATTTACCATACAGACATGAGAGCGATATTTAAATCTGATGAGCGTATTTATAAATGTCAAACTTTTTCTTTTAAGTGATATATAAATAAATAATAAACAAACTGCCAACTGAAGTTACAGATGGGATTCTGAACGTTAACCTTTTTCTTTACCGTGTATATTCGGTTAGAAATGCACCAAAAGTTGAAAACGCAGTCCTAATAATTACATGTTGAGTGTTTCTGCTTCATAAGAGTCCTGGGTGTACATCTACACCATTTCTGATTATTTGTGGATATGTAAGGACTCATTTTGCAGGAGGCCTCACCGCGGGGATCATGCGGCAGGACCTGACGCAGTCCCTCATGCCCGCCACGCCCATGTAGTCGGGGTACTCGCCCCTCCTCATGAAGTACTGCGTCCCCGTGAAGCCGGGCCGCTCGTAGACCATGAACATGCCGCTCTCCACCCGGATGGAGCGGCAGCGGTCGAACATGGAGTGCAGGTCAGCGCAGTCGCTCCTGCACTCGTAGCGCCGGCCTCCGAAGCTGCTGTCCTCGTAGAAGATGATCTGACGGAGCAGAGGACGTCACGTTCAGCCGTCTCCATAGCAACCCGCCGGACATCAAAGTAAAGTCAACACAAACCTTTCCCATGATGGCTGCTGCTGGGCTCACTGCTTCCTGTTGTTGTTGTTGTTGTTGTTGTTGTTGTTGTTGTTGTTGTTGTTGTTGCCCACCAAAGGGTGAGCCCATCTTTATAGTGTTGCCCCGTGAGAGCAGCTGTGAGTAGTTATTCAAAGGCCCGGTGTCAGCAGAGACCCTACAGGAGCCTTCCTGCCCCCTGTGGGGTAACGGACACGGGGCCGCTTCCAGAAGGAGCCGCGGCGGGGCGGGTGGGGCGGGGTGGGGCGGCGGGGCGGGGTGGGGCGGCGCGGCGGGGCGGGGCGGGGCGGGGCGGGGCGGGGTGGGGCAGCGCGGCGGGGCGGCGGGGCGGCGGGGCGGGGTGGGGCGGCGGGGCGGGGCGGGGCGGGGCGGCCCGGCGCGGGGCAGCGCGGCGCTGGGCAGCGCGGGGACCCCGCTCAGCTCTTTAGGCTTCTGTTGGCTTCCAGCGGGCGGACGCAGTTTGTAAGAAACAGAAAATATACGTTGACATGCGCAGATAGACGTTAGAGTGAAGAACCATAAACGTGTTTTATAGATATGTTCTGCATGTGGCTCGTAACAGATGAATGGACTGAATGGTATCTATGTGGAGGCGTTCTGGCATTCAGGTGACCGGCGGAGCGAAATACAAGAACAATAGCAAATCTATTGAATGTCCCACAATGTGAATCTCATCATCAAGCGATGCTTATTTAAAAAAAACTAATAAAATCTAAAATATGTACAAAATTCTGAGATTCTACAGTAGGGCTCCGGTATCTGTGCGGCTCTCTGTGAGGCTGCATCAGGCTCCTGAAACAGTGTCCTGACTTTGTGCTGTGACGCACGTGGTAGCACGCGCATGCGCATCAGACGCAAACACAGTTTGATGAACCACATGAACCATATCAGTGTCGGATCGGTGCAGCCTTCCTCTAAACTTCCTTTATGTTATTTTAAATGATGTGTGTTTATCTTGTATTAATGTCAGGGTCACACGTAGGTCAGCGTGGGAAACAGACAATCATAATAATAATAATAATAATAATAACAGTTATATTAATGCTGCTATGTCCAAAGATGTTTGTTTTTCTTTTTTTTTGTGCCCAAAATGGCTTTTTTTAAGGAGCCGGTTAGTTAAATCAGTCAAAACAAATTATATTTATTCACAAGCACAAAGAAAATAGATTCAATAGATTCATTTATTACGTTGTTTTTTTTTTTTTTACAATGATTTCAATTGACATGCCGGGTCGACCTCTTTACCATAGCCGAACGATGCATAATAACTCCAATATTCCATCACATATTTTATTATATTTTAGAGGAGGAAACAGGTGTTTTTAGGGAGGAACGGAAACGTAAATATATTCCCGGTTAAAACTCGGTGACTCTGCGGAAGGACCCGGTGGTGGCGCACGTGGCCCCCCAGTCGCTGAACTTGCGGTACTCCCCGGGCCTCATGAAGTACTGCCGGCCGCGGTAGTTGGGGTGCTCGTACAGGGTCCAGTAGCCCTCCATCACGTGGCAGGAGTAGACGTCGCGGCTGCGGAACTGATCCTGCACCGACTCGCAGTCTTCGCTGAACTCCATCATCTGGCCCTGGAAGTTGGGGCGCTCGTAGATGCGCATGCGGTAGGGCCCCTCGCTGGTCTGCAGGGGGGCAGGGGGCATCAGAAGGAGATTAGCCTTCTTCTTTTGCCTGAGATTAACATTTACATTTGGAATCTGAGGCTTACGCAACACCTCATGGTGAATCACATGTTTCCCCAATTTGTTTTCCAAAATAATTTGTATTTTATTTTATTCTGCAAATGAAATGGAGACAAATCACGTGTCTCCAGTTAACTCCATCGAGTTTAGTATCTCGTGGAAGTTTATCTTTGGTGGGAGGATAATATATGATTTGTTTTAAACTATATGCATTCGTCCTTATGCGTCCTTATGGCCTTATGCGCACACAAAAAGAAAAGAAAACAGATTTAGGGGTCTAAAAACAAAACATAAAACAAAATGCTTCTCAGACACAAAACACTCTTTTCATGTATCCTAATAAAACATATCTAAATCATATAGCATTTATTTAATGAACTTCAACATAGTTACTGTTTGGAGAGCAGCACCAGGGAGCATCCGCTGCCCTTCACCTTGTCTTACAGGTCCTCACACAGAAACACGCTGACTCACATAGGAGAAGGTCCTGCAGGAGCGGATGGTGTCGTTGTAGCCCATCCAGCGCTGGTAGTCCGGGTACTCCCCCCGGGTCAGCACGTACTGGTAGCCGGTGTAGTTGGGCTTCTCGTACAGAACCCAGCAGCCGCTCTCCACCTTGATGGAGTTGCAGCGGCTGAAGTGGGGGTGCATGTCGGGGCAGTCGGTGTCGCACTCATGGGAGCGGCCCTCGAAGTTCCTGTCCTCGTAAAACGTGATCTGAGCCCGGGAGAGAACAGAGTCGGAGTCACAGTGCAGAGCCACGATCCTCCGGCAGCAACACGCACACTCTACACACACTCTACACACTCTACACACACTCTACACGCACACTCTACACACACACTCTACACACACTCTACACACACACTCTGCACACCGATAAGGAACATTTGATTCCAAACATGTGCTTGTTGCATCGCTTCCCTGCTGTATAAACAAGAAATTATTTAACTTGACATCTTTTTTTGTTTAATTTTTTTCCTGCATGCAGATTTTCTTCAACATAAAGCCAGTAAAAAAAGGGTTAGGGTTAGGGTTAGACACTTTAATATGAAGCCACAGTTAATATGAAGCCTTCCTCTCATTTGAACCGTTCCATGAGTCACAGACGGAGGCCTGCCAGGAGAGAGGAGCATGAACCTCCAGTATCTCCTGCATTGCACTGGTCACATTTAGTACACATCAAGTGTTGACCAGCATTTGCCACCAGGTTTCTGAGCATCATTCCAGACGCAGGACTTACCTTAGTACTCATCCTGCAAAGTGTTGTGGAGCCGGTCACCTAGGGAACTGTTGGTCTCACACAGCAGCCCGGAGCCCCGCTATATAAACCTCAATCAAAGGCTGAGCAGATCCCACTTGAGCTGTGTGTTCAATAGCCGGGGGTTTAACGCGCTGGCATCGCTGCCAGCGGCCTCGGCCTCGGGCCTGGGCATAGAGCAGAAAGCCCTGAATCATCAACGCAAAAGTCCTAGCAGGCAGATTACTGACCCGCGGTGCCCTCTTTATTGATATGCACATCAGCACAGAGACATTCAATCCGCCATCCATCGTCAAGTGGATTAATCTATTCCACGCAGAATGTCAGAGGTCATCACAAAACCACACGGCCTTTGTTGGGATGTGAAACCTTGATAGAAAACATGAACATCTAACACGTACATACAACAAGGGAAATAGTCCAATATTGTTCTTACTTGATTGTTAATCATGGATGGGTTGCACCAGCTTTTTATACATTTAAATGACTACATTTAACCAGAGATCTCAGCTTAGTGACTAACTAGTGATTTACTGAATCAGGCTGCAGACTTTATTAATGTGTTAATCCTTAATGCTAGGATACATCTGTGGAAATGTCCAAATATGTAAACAGGAAGTACCTATACGAGCTGAAGCAACCTCACCCAACCCCAAAAAATACATGTTAGCATATATGGAGAAATATGAGGTTCAGAGTAAGAAGCTTATAAAGAATTATAAAGAAGTTTGTAATGAGTTCTTAAAAATGTGACGTATTTTATCATATTTTGTTTTAGGTTAAATCTCCATCTACAGAGTAACTAACTAACTAGTAATACAAGTACAATGTTTCTCTCAAATAATGAGGAGAAGAAGTATAAAGTTGCATGAAATGACAATACTTGTATAAAGTATGTATAAGTTATTTATTAGTTAAGTCAAATGTTACTGGCATGAAATCCTGTTATTTTTTTAAAAATGTCATTATCAAACAGTTTGTCGACCTCTTACTGCTCACTCTAAAGGGGTATTAGCATTTATTTTATTACACTGAACAGATTATCAGCCACAAACACCAACATTTTAATGTCATTATCACGAAAATGTCTTCAACTGCCTCCGAAAGCTGAATGTTTTAATCAATTAATCTGTAAAGATCGTCAGTGTGACGCCATAAAGTGAACACATGAAGAAAAGAAAGAGAGAGACTATTTTAAAATAGATGTAAAAGTCCACCGTGAGGACGGAGTCACACCACAGGAGGAGAACTTCAGTCGGCCAGAGACTCAACTCTCTTCTCAGGATGATCACTGATGTCCTGGAGAGAGAAGAGAGAGAGAGAGAGAGAGAGAGAGAGAGGGAGGTCTGTTTAGGTCCACAGGGCGGCAGTAGAGCTCTTTCACAATATCATGGAACAAGATTATCTACATCAGGGGTCTTTCAGGCCAAGGACCCCAAACTAATAGAGAAATGGAGCAGGGGCCCGACTATATATATTATATTAAACTGGGCCTAGTACCATGTATACACCTTGTTATTGTGTGTTCAATACTAAGCTATTCAAATAATACACAGCTTCATATCTTCATGTTTTTATGTTAAACATGTGAAGGTCCAGTGAGTAGGGTGGCCGTGCCACTGCCTGTTCATAAACACACCTTGCCTGATACCAATGATATCAACATGGTCTGTCAGCTGCATGATAATCATGCTACAAGCTATTCAAAATGACGTTTTTATTTTTATATATTTTTCTTTATTTACTGAAAGATAACATCTTCTGCCTCCATTTATCCATTCGCTACGATATGTTGGATTCATGTTAATGTGGATTTAAAGACATTTACATTTGTGGGAAAAAAATTGGGGACCCCCTGTTGAAGACCTCTGGTCTAGATCATTCTCAGACTGAAATGATAAGAGACAGACAGGAATAGATCAGGACGCTGCGTCGACTCACACTGAGGAAGGAGTGAGACGGGGAGGAAGACGAGGAGGAAGACGAGGAGGAAGAGTTCCCCGACACTCGTCCGGGCGGGGCTCTCGCCTTCATCCTCTCAGACAGCCATCTTCTCAACTTCTGACCTTTGAGAGATTTATTGACACAACTATTGACCTTAGCTCTGTGTGTGTATGTGTGTGTGTGTGTGTGTGTGTGTGTGTGTGTGTGTGTGTGTGTGTGTTAAACAACACTCACTGTGCTTCTTGGAGTGGTAGACGGCCTTGTAGGAGCCGAGCATTGCAAAGGGGTGGTAGGACAGGGTGAAGGGGTACACCAGCGTGCCCTGTAGGATTAAAACACATCATATTTCTATATCAGCGAAGCTGTGAGAGACAAATGGGGACGATGTAATGACGTGTGCTGCGTCTGTGGGACACTGGCACCTTGGCTTGCTGGTTCGGGTATGAAGCAGCCGGTCTACACCTGTACAGAGCCAGGATCTCCTCCACTGGCAGGCGACTCTGAAGCAGGAACACATGCTGAGGTGAGCAACTAGCACATTGGGTATTTTCTCATTTGAATATTTAATCTGAATGAGACATCAGGAAGCAAAGGACCAGTGTGTAGCGTTAGAAACGGAATACGATACTCAGAACTAGGTGTACACTCGTGTACAATCACCTGAAAGTAAGAATCATGGAGTTTTTGTTGGCTCAGAATGAGGCCTTCATATCTACATCAGGAGCAGCTCCTCTACGGTGGCTCAGAACGGACAAAACACTGGCTCTAAAGAGAGCCTTTCACCTTTTTTATGTCACGTGAAGGCCACCGTAGTTCTCCCACGCGCTTGTGAAACCACGGTAATGTGAGCCGCAGAGGGCAAAAAAAAGGAATGAGGAGAGGAGCGAGGAGAGAGGAGAGAGGAATGAGGATGAGGAGTGAGGAGAGTGAGGAGAGAGGAGAGAGGAGTGAGGAATGAGGAATGAGGAGTGAGGAGTGAGGAGTGAGGAGAGAGGGTAGTCCTGCCCCCCTCACTGCCCCCCCTCACCCCCCTCACTGCCCCCCCTCACTGCCCCCCTCACTACCCCCCCCTCACTACCCCCCCCCACTGCCCCTCATGAAGCCGTCTGTGCTCAGAGACTCGTCATCGTACCAGAACGATCCCGGCGAAGGACGACAGGATCATGGCCTCTCGCTCCGAGCGATCAGGGAACCAAGCGCCTCCGGAGCCAATGGCCGCTCCGCTGTGGAGGAGACAAAGCTTCAGTCAATGTAGCGATAGAAGGGGGGGTATACCGAGGGGCCCCAGGAGATGGAGGGGCCCCTGTCCCCCAGGAGATGGAGGGGCCCCTGCCCCCTGCCAGGAGCCCCGTGTCTAAACGTAGCGATAGAAGCCCGTCGTGCATCCGTTATCTCCTCTCTCCTCTCTCCTCTCTCCTCTCTCCTCTCTCCTCTCTCCTCCCTCCTCTCTCCTCTCTCCTCTCTCCTCCCTCCTCTCTCCTCCCTCCTCTCTCCTCTCTCCTCTCTCCTCCCTCCTCTCTCCTCCCTCCTCTCTCCTCCCACACAGAACACTAGCGTGTTCCAACGCTTCTACTCACTACAGTTACCCGGTAACTTAAGTTACTTTTTCCCTTTTGCAGATTCAGATTAATAATGCAAAATATCACATATAAATAAAGTATGATGTATCGTTATAGATTACAGTAAGATAGAAACTCCATTGATCTGAGAGTAGTAGTAGTAGTAGTAGTAGTAGTAGTACCTTTATAGGCCAGTGATGGTGATGCTTACACATAATGCATAAAAAATTCCAATCCAATAATATAATATACATTATTCTGATGTCGGCATCTCTGCATAACGACCTTTAGCTTTGAATGCAGGACTTTTACTGGACAGAGTATTTCTACACCGAGGTATTACTACTTTTACTTCAAAGATCGGAGTACTTCTTCCACCACCACGTGAGTCAAACTGCAGACAACACACAAGCAGCTTACACCATGTCTCTGTCCAGCAGGCCACGCCCCCCGTCTCCGTCCAGCAGGCCACGCCCCCCGTCTCCGTCCAGCAGGCCACGCCCCCCGTCTCCGTCCAGCAGGCCACGCCCCTCATCTCCGTCCAGCAGGCCACGCCCCTCGTCGCCGTCCAGCAGGCCACGCCCCTCGTCGCCGTCCAGCAGGCCACGCCCCTCGTCTCTGTCCAACCACCACAGGGCGACTCCAATGGCCAGGTCATAGTGAGCCTGCAACAATGAAACACAGCAACTCGACCCTGAAGCAACTGTTGCCATGCTCAGTGTGTAGTGTGTGTAGTGTTGCCATGCTCAGTGTGTAGTGTGTGTAGTGTTGCCATGCTCAGTGTGTGTAGTGTTGCCATGCTCAGTGTGTAGTGTGTGTAGTGTTGCCATGCTCAGTGTGTAGTGTGTGTAGTGTTGCCATGCTCAGTGTGTAGTGTGTGTAGTGTTGCCATGCTCAGTGTGTGTAGTGTTGCCATGCTCAGTGTGTGTAGTGTTGCCATGCTCAGTGTGTAGTGTGTGTAGTGTTGCCATGCTCAGTGTGTAGTGTGTGTAGTGTTGCCATGCTTAGTGTGTGTAGTGTTGCCATGCTTAGTGTGTGTAGTGTTGCCATGCTCAGTGTGTAGTGTGTGTAGTGTTGCCATGCTCAGTGTGTAGTGTGTGTAGTGTTGCCATGCTCAGTGTGTGTAATGTTGCCATGCTCAGTGTGTAGTGTGTGTAATGTTGCCATGCTCAGTGTGTAGTGTGTGTAATGTTGCCATGCTCAGTGTGTAGTGTGTGTAGTGTTGCCATGCTCAGTGTGTGTAATGTTGCCATGCTCAGTGTGTAGTGTGTGTAATGTTGCCATGCTCAGTGTGCAGTGTGTGTAATGTTGCCATGCTCAGTGTGCAGTGTGTGTAGTGTCTCCCATCACAGCTGTGATCCAGATGTGTACCAGCTGGTCCAGCATGGTGCGGGTCCCCCTCCCTTTCGGGTCGAAGGACTTCTCTCGGAGTTTCTGCCCGATGTAGTTGTCTCTGTTCCAATAGAAGAAAAGAAAGAAGAAGTTGGATTTTTTTTAAATCTGCTCTTCTCAGCGATCTGTCCCGTCTCCCGTCTCCCGTCCTCACATCAGAGCCTCCACGTCTCTCTTCAGCCGCCTCGCCTCCATCTTCTGGAGGAAATACTTTCATGTAGGACTCCTGTCAGAAACAGAAGGAAAACAAGCGGCGTGTAACACCGTTAATGTAAAATATATAAGGGTTCATTTACCGGACCTGAACCTGACACCCTGCTGGGCCACAGAGTCTAACGACACAACAACTACACAACTACACAACTAGTCTAGTCCCCCTTAAAAACACATTGTGTAAGCGGTGGTGAAGCAGCTGTAAACCCACACGTGAACAAAAGGTTTAATGTCAGACAGAAGAACCAGAGTCATGTTTAAATACGGTCGGTACTCACCTCACGGATCTGGTGGACCTTCGGTTCACGTGATGATACACAATGTCACACGGCGGGCTGCAGTCACCAACACGAGCCTTCTCAGGTGAACCGCCTGGATTGAATCATTTATGACCACTAACCCCCCCCCCCCTTCTCCCCCCACCTGTCAATCTCAGAGCGTTACCAGACACTACTGGGGATACGTGGTTTTAGAACAGAGACTTCACTTTTAAGTGTTTTCACAAACACACGTTTGTCAAGTCGAGTCTTAAAGGGTTTTTATTAGGCTGAAGCAAAGAAACAATTTAAAATATACAAGGTTAAAAAAAAATATATAAATACAAATCATCAGTCAGTTGGAAAGTCCATCAAAATGGATCCTTCCAACTTTGGATTCATCTTCTTCTGCGTCTGCTTCTTCCTCTTCTTCCCGTCCTTGAACATCGGAGAACTCAGAAACTCGGTGTCTGTGAATTTATCTCCACGCCTCATTTTGCTGTTGCAAAGAA
Source organism: Ophiodon elongatus (assembly GCA_016806645.1). Classification (NCBI taxonomy): domain Eukaryota; kingdom Metazoa; phylum Chordata; class Actinopteri; order Perciformes; family Hexagrammidae; genus Ophiodon; species Ophiodon elongatus. Next base: position 194,373 of record JACSYO010001003.1, on the reverse strand, counting down.
ATCAAAAGAAATCAAAGAAATGCAATGAATTACTGGCTGCTGCTTTGTGGTATGAATACTGTAATAATGCTGTAATAATGCTGTGAGGTGACCTCACCTGTTGAGGGTCGGCTCCTTATAACTGACGACACCTTTCCTCCTCCTGGTCCTCCCTCCCTCTTCACTCTCCGGGGTGTGGATGGTGTTGGTCAGTGACGTCAAGACTCGTCCTGCTGCAACACAATTAATAAGAATCAAGTTGTCTTCGAAGGCTTTTTTTAAACAAAAGACCCAACAAAAAGAAACAATGTTGTTATACTACGACACAAAAGCTAGAAATAAAAATCAGCCAGGCTTCATTTCACAATGTCAAACTGGTGAAACAAAGTTTTGTCAGGATGAAGTGTTTGTTGTTGTAATACTCATTCCAGCCACACGAGGCTGGAGTGCATCAATAGGCCACGTTCTAGGGCCAATTAAAATACATTTTTAGCCAAAAGAAAGACCATAATGTGACATAACTCGCTAACGCATAATATATGGAGGCCTACTTGTGTTCAGAGTGCATGGAGAAATTAAAAGCATGAAAACTTTTAGTCCAATTAGAACATGGGGGTAATGGTGCGCTTCAACCTCTTGTGGCCTCTTTTTTTTTTTTTTTTTAAACTATTCTTAAGTCATAAATAGGAGATAATTATTTTTAGATCAGACTTAAAAAAAAATAAAAAAATGGATCATCAGAATTTTCTTTCCATCACTGGCCTCTCAGGGCTTCCGTAGCTTCTACACTGACGACGTCTTTACATCCATCAACTGTGTTGCTGTTAAACAGGTTGCATCTGTACAACCAAGAACTTCATTCTCTCAGTAAATAACACGATATCTGCTGGTCACTGACAGACCATGGATATCAAGGCAGACATTTAATAAAGACACAACAATGGATACGCACCTGGAGAGGCTGGGGTCGTGACGTCAGACTCCTGCGTCCCTGCCGCTCTGCGTGCCGTCTCCCTCCTGGGCCCGGCGGGTAGAGAGCCCTCCTCGGAGTCGGCCATGCTGACGTCGAGGTCCAGCCACGGCGGCATCTCGTCCGTCAGCAGGTGTCCCAGATCCCGATGACCCGCTTCCTCGCTGGCGTCCGCTGTGTGACCGCGTGACACACCGGACGTCCTCGCGTCGCCTCGAGTCTTCAGCCTGTAGACGACAAACGTCTCCCGGGGATTCCTGCTTTCTGTGGTCGTCTGCAGCCTGGACGTCTTTCTGCCCCGTTTTGGATTCTGAGTCGTCCTCGACTTGGACCCGTGTGAATAGTCAAAGATGTCCTCCTTCTCACTGATGTCAGAATGGGAGTCAAACACTTGGAAATCATCCAATTGGTTTCTCTCAGGACCGTCACCACGGTCCTCCAGGTGACATGCTCCATCCTCCAGGTGACATGCTCCATCCTCGGATTCAAATCTTTTGTCGGCTCGGCTACTCTCCTCCTTCTCCTTCTCCTCCTTCTTCTTCTCCTTCTCCTTTTTCTTCTTCTCCTTCTTCTTCTTCTCCTCCTCCTCCTCCTCCTCCTCCTCCTCCTTCTCCTCCTCCTTCTCCTCCTTCTTCTGTTTCTTCTCCTTCTTCTCCTCCTCCTTCTTCTCCTTCTCCTTCTTCTTCTTCTTCTCCTTCTCCTCCTTCTTCTTCTTCTTCTTCTCCTCCTCCTCCTTCTTCTCCTCCTCCTCCTCCTCCTTCTTCCTGTCGTTTGAATGAGCGACACAGTCCTCCCGCTGAGCGGCTTTCTTCTTACAGCTTCGGCTCACTTCCTCCCTCCTGGCTTTTTTAGGCGTCCTAAACTCTGTTCCTGTTCCCGGAGTCCAGTCTCGACCCGGCGGCGATGCGTCCTGGTCATCGCCGCCACTCAGATCCTCTCGAGGGCCTCCTGAGCGCAGAGTGGCCAGCCAAGGGCGCTTGCAGGAGCTCGGCGTTTCCTTGACAAGGGTCCTCAAACTCTGCCTGTGTGGGTTTGACCCTGAAGGTGTCAGAGCATCGCCTGCATCCACGGCCGTTGGCGGTTCTTCTTCGTCCCTGTTGGAGGATTCTGTAGCCGGCATCGGGTCCTGCTCCGCTTTTGCTCCGGTTATCGAGGCGCTGTCCCTGGACTCTGAGACAACAAATGTCCCTCTGCATCTGGATTTCTGACTTCCCCCAGAACTGGCCTTCATCTTGCGCTGTGGTTTATTGCGCACGGGTTCCAACTCCGGCCACGTGACCTCGTCTGCACAGAACGGGAACTCCTCGGGCGGTTCTCGGACTCCCACGTCATCGTGGACCTGGTCCAACTTGGACCCACTCGTCTCACTTTCACGCGACAGCGGAGGCAAAGCGAAAAACGTTTTCCGGGCGGCCAAAGACGAGCTCCTGGCTTTAGTCCGGGACCTCCTGCATGTGACTCTGGACCTCCTGGGTTCTTCTGCTGAATCATCCTCCGGCGACAATTTCACACCTCTGCTGGATTTGGGGAATTTAAATTCAGGATCCATGAAATAATCGTCCAGGTCTGGCGTGGCGCTGTCTTGGGAGCCTGCTTTTGACTGGCTGTGGTCTTTCGACTGGCTGTGGTCTTTCGACTGGCTGTGGTCTTTCGACTGGCTGTGGTCTTTCGACTGGGTGTGGTCACCACGTACTTTGTCCTTCACCATTTTCGGACGCTTGACGGCTTCAGACTTTATCAACTTGGGAATGTGAGAGGAAGCGACACTCCTGAGTGGTGTTTTGGTCTGAAGCTCAATGACCTCTGGGTCTGTGATGCCACCCCGTACACCCCCGTCTGTCTGGGCCAAGGGCCCGGTGGCAGCACTCTGAACCTCAGTCAACTTGCAATCTGCAGAACTCTTCACCTGCTCCTTACTCTTCTTGCTCTTCAGCTTGCCAGTGCGGCCGGTATTTTTGGCCTTGGTTTCCACGGTGACTATCTCAGCGGCATCACTTAGCGTCATGTCCATGGAGGTGTTCAGAAGCACAGTCCTCTCTTGTTTGTTGCCACGGTCCGGCTCAGCTGGAAGGGGGACGTCGCCGGACAGAGACGGGTCGGGTTGTCCCCGCGGGCTCACGGCTGAGGAGGGTCGGCCGCTCTGAGGACGGAGGACGGACTTCACGTCAAACCCAGACTGAGAGAAGACCATCGACAGCCTCTCCACTTCCTCCCGCAGGCTGCTGGACGGACGGGACGTCCCCGCCTGGGCAGCTGCTGTGAACCGGCTCAAATGCCTTTCCTCAGCCTCCGCGTCATCTGTGGAAAAATATGTTATGGACAATAAACAAATTACATATTTCCAGGGAATCAGTATCTGGCAATATTAAAAAGGCAAATTATGAGGAGCACCAAAAACTCTCACGCTCCCTACCAGAGAAGACATCAGAGGACAGCCTGGGTCGGTTCGGGATGCCGGACAGGTCCGCCGGTGCTTTCGGTTCTGGGAACAAATGCCCTGCGATTTCTGTCTGAGGAGGCAACTGACCCGGGAGACTAAGAACGGGCACGACAGGAAGAAAGAAATATCAGATGTCAATCACGGCCGTCTAAAAAAGATTAAAATAATCTGAATACAGTATCTGCTCACATTCCCACTGCTAGATTTTCTTTGTCGTCGTCACCGGACGAGGTCTTGTTGTCCTCAGATAGTTTAGGGAGATCCTGTTGGTAAAACAATCCCAAATGATGTCTCGTGTAGTTTTGACATTTACGGTCATCGTTCAATCTTATAAATGTGACTTTAGTCGGATAGTAGTCTGACTTTTAAACCCAGTGTTGAATAATTAACACAGGAAATAGATAACGAGGAGTTTCTTGTATCAGAATGGAGCTCTTTCAACTCGACGAATGGAATGACTTAAAAGTTGGATTTCATTGGATGAATTAAACCTTTTTTAAAGATTGTATATTGTACGTAGTGTTCTTTATTTATCTTATTGTATTTATTTATTTGTAACTTGTGTTTCATTGTGATGGCATTCAGAGAAGAGGGCAAAGGAAGTTTCACTCTGCGGGAAAGTCTTGTTTTTAACTGCATGCGACGATAAGCGCTGCGACTCGACTCGAGGTGCTCGTTTGTGATTGGCTGAGATTTAATATAATATTACATATGCTAACAACACAGACACATTCTCACTTAGTTCTCGCGTCTCAGTGGGACAAACGTACGTTTCAGATTTTGTCGTGGAACTTTCAATATTTCATTAAATACTGTAAAATATTCACATCAAGATAATGCCGTACTCCTTGTGAGTGTAACGTGGTTCAGTTATTAATACTTCTTCAGCGTGATCCTTACACTGTCGGGGAACAGGTCAGCCGCCATGTCCAAGTGCTGCAGAGTGTTGCTATGAAGAGATTTAAAGATGAGGAGCTGTGACAGGAAGAAAACAACAACAACAAGATGAACAATAGAAACAAACATCAAAACAAACCGCCCACTTCTGACACAACCTGCGGATTGTTATGAATACTTGTCTGGTAAGAAACTTATGCGTTCTGCAAAAACAGGCCTAATAATTGGTAAAAAAAATATATTGTGAGCAAACAACAAACCCACCAGTTTCCTCTGCTTGTAGTTCTTGGTGGCCAGATCGAAGCACAGAGCCTCCACTTGTTTCTGGAGGTGCACAACCTCCATCTCCAGCTGCCGGCTCCTCTCCTTCTGGGCCTGCAGACCGAGAGCCAAGGCCTTGTTGTTGGTCTTCAGCGAGACCTTGAAGAAGGAGGAGGTGTCTGGTGTGGAAATGGAACAAATAAATAGATCAGAATATCAATTCAACATGGTTATCCGCCCTCAGAAAATACCACAAAGCTTGTAGAGCAGGGGTCTTCAACGTTGTTCAGACCACGGACCCCAAACTGATAGAGAGGTGGAGCAGGGACCCCCGACTATATATATTGTATAACATTGTGTTTTATATTAAACTGGGCCTAGTGCCATGTATACATCTTGTTATTGTGCATTCAATACTCAGCTATTCAAATAATACACAAGTTCATATATTCAGGTTTTTATTTTAAACATGTGAAGGTCCAGTGAGTAGGGTGGCTGTGCCACTGCCTGTTTATAAACACACCTCATCAGCTGATACCAATGACAATATCTACATTGTCTGTCAATTGCATGATAATCATGCAGCCGAGCTATTCAAATTGACGCTTTTATTAACATTTTTATATATTTTTCTTTATTTACTGAAAGATAACATATTCTGCCTCCTTTTATCCATTCACTACAATATGTTGGATTCATGTTAATGTGTATTTAAAGACATTTACATTTTTAAATTGTTAGTTTTTAATAGTTCTGCACATAAATATAGGTGTGTGAGGTTTTGTTCAGAAACACACTCACTGAGGATCTTGTTTTTGATCTTGGAGGCGGTCACGTGGGCTGACGTCTGCTTGGAAGGCTTTAACGTCGCCATCGTCGTCCTGGGCAACATCACTAACTCACCCAGAGGACCAGGAGGAGAAGAACGGGAAAACCTGGAAGGAAACAGACGTGGTAGCTTCCTGTGAGCGAGCAGCATGCGACACACAGACTCACGTTTCAGAGTAAAAGACCGAGCTAACCCGCTGTAACTAGACTAAAAAACTACCGTTACTGGACGTTCCCCCGCGGGAGAAGTTGCCTCGAACACACGTCCTCGTTGGCGCCTTTTAAATTAGTTAATTTAAGCTCATAAAACCCTGAATCCGTCGTTTGAAACGCTGCCGTCTTTCACCTTAACATTTCGAACCTAAACAAAAAGTCCGCCATGTTTGTGCGCATGCGCGAGCGGCGCGTCATAGAAGCTGAGGGCCAATTACGGACGAGCAGGAGAACCAAAGGGACCAATCAGAAACGAGATGCCTCAAACAAACGTTCTTCTTCTCCTTTGTATTATGAAGTAGGATCAAATGCAAATACTCAAGTAAACTACAATCAGAATAGTGTAGTGTACATATATGTGCATTATTATTCTACTATACAGAATAGTGTAGTGTACATTTATGTGCATTATTATTCTACTATACAGAATAGTGTAGTGTACATGTATGTACATTATTATTCTACTATACAGAATAGTGTAGTGTACATGTATGTACATTATTATTCTACAATACAGAATAGTGTAGTGTACATTTATGTACATTATTATTCTACTATACAGAATAGTGTAATAGTGTACATGTATGTGGTAACATATTTTTCTAATGGGGGAATAACTCTTTTGTACTTTTACTTAAGTAACATTTTGGATTCATGTGTTTTACCTGCAACAGAGTGCTTCTACACTGCAGTGTTGTTACTTCTACTCCAGTAAAATATCAGAGTACTTCTTCCACCACCGTCTAAGTGTCATTTTACAACCGAAGCAGAGCGTTTCCAATCGATTGCTCTGAGCTCGACCTCCTCGGCCTTCCCTCGTGATCACAACAGTCGCGCTCGCTGCAGGCATCGATTGGTCGGGCTGCTCTGTGCTCGGGAGTCGGCTTCTCCTCCTCCTCCTCTTCCTCCTCTCTCTCCAGCAGCTTCACAGACGTCTTCGGGGTCGGACGGCTTCACGCACTGATGTCACACTCACACATTTAACGGGTAATTCGCCTCTTTTGCTTCGCTTCCGTCACACCAGCGGGCTTCTTTTTTTTTTTTGTGGTTAAATAAAGACGTGACGTCACCGCCGGGCGTCTCGAGCTAACCGGCTAAACGTTAGCTCATACTACAACTAGCTTACATCAGGTATTTCAGCCGTGTTGCAAAATGCTGCACTTTTATGAACACGAGGGTGAGTTAGCTGAGTTATATGAAGTGTAGTTAGACCATGCTGCTGATTGTACAGCTTACAGGCCAGTAGCCAGGTGAGGTGGACACCTGTGGGAGGGGCGGGGGGGTCTGCAGAGGATCAGTGCATCCTAGTGATAGTGGACTTTACTCTATATGACATGCGATAAGGTGCAGGAGCTGTCAAATAACCAGGAAACGGAACTATGCGGGCCTGTTGTGGTCACATGACGAGGTAGAGAGCACGTGACCCCCCCCACCCCCAATTAGCTTTGCCCCTCTTCCCCTTCTTCATTTCATCTAACATGCATTGCAAACTGAAAGTCTGCAGCTTTCTTCAAAGGGTGAGTCTAGAGGAGATGCGTTCTGTACCCAGCTGGTGGATAGAGCAGTAAGGCTACAGGGTGTCTCCGAATCATCGATCACACGTTCGAGTCCCCGAGGTCACGTGTCGGTGGAGGAAGAATTAGGATATTTTAGTGAACAGAACACGCTTTTAGTGAATACTCTGTTTGAAGTACATGTTCTGTATATTACAGAAATAATGTGTCAGGAAAATGTACTTAAAGTATTAAAAGTTAAAGTGTCCATGCAGTAAAATACCCCCTGAATCGTACTATTATATATATTATATCATGGGAATATTATTACTCATGTATTAATGTAAAAGCTGCATTTCTTTTTTTATTTAAAAATTTAAATAACTACAAGAGAAATTCTTTCATTTGTGACCAACCATTAATTGGTTGTTGTGTGAAAAATGTATTTCTATCAATCAACCAAGAAACTAATGTTTCAGCTCCACTTCTATCGTTCGGTACACTAATAGTTTAATTTATAATAAAACATCATATTTTAGAAGCTCGGCATATGTTTCGTATGCAATAATCTTAATTTGTAAAGTAACTAAAGCTGTTAAGTAAATGTAAAAAAGAACAATATTCCCTCTGAAGTTAGTGGAAGTAGAAAGTAACATGGGGGAAAAATGCTCCAGTACAAATTTGTACTTTAGTTCAGATTTAAATTGTAAGTGTGGATTAAAAACAATCTTCTTTGTGTTGAGGGGAAAACAATCTCAGGCTCAAATTCTACTAATAAGAGTCAGACAGGTCTCTTGTTATTCTATAAAGTATTACTATTCGAAAAGTCACTCAACAGGTTGCACTTAAATGTCGACTTCCTCATTATAAGTTGTGATATTCTGTCACATGGTTATTACTATGTGATGTTCATCATGTGTTCCTTTGTGTCATCAGCTGTTTAGTGTTTCCGCTTCCTTCAGTATTATTTCAAGGTAGTTTTCTCTTTATTTACTGTCAATTTCCACTTCTATGTTTTTGTACACACGGTGTAGTTCTCACTCCGCGATTGTTTGTTAATCAATTACAGAACAAGTCGTTTGAAATTCAATTATCGACATTGCCTCTCCAGCAGGACTAGCGGCGCCATGGCCGCCGATGACAAGTCCTCGTCCTCGTCCTCGACGGACTGGAGCGCGGAGCCGCCGGTCTCCTCGCCCGCCAGCCCCTCCCACCTCACCCACTTCAAGCCGCTGACTCCGGAGCAGGACGAGCCCCCCCTCCGCTCCGCCTACAGCTCCTTCGTCAACCTGTTCCGGTTCAACAACAAAGGTCAGGCCCACGAGCACCCGGAGGAGGTGGTGGCTGAAGCCCCACGGCGCCTCCCATGTTTTTGGCCCCCGAGGGCCACCAGTGTGCCGTGTAGACGGAGTACTGCGTCGTGCAGGCGTCTCCAAAGTCCCACACTGTGACACACACACCTCAAAACCCCTGTTTTCATTCTTGGCCTTACTTCCAGTTGGGTGGTAACTATTCTGAGGTTTGAACTACAGTAAACAATTAGCTGTTGGCTACAACTTGGACCCTTTTCTTTAAGCCTCTATTTGTTTACATCTTTTTGTAATGTACCCAAAAGTGTTCAGGCCTCTTAGATGAGTTTGATTATGTAGAAAACTTTAAAAAAAAAAAAAAAAAGGTGATGATTATCATGCAGGTTCTGGAGTGGTATGGAAGCTTTTCTCTATGATTTCTCAGCATATTCCTGGACATTAATTTGCTAATATCCTGATTTTCCCAGGAAGTGTAAGTCACACTGAATCTACATGTGTGTCACGTCTGTGTGGTGAGATTAGTTTGACTCTGAGAAGCCGGACCCAGATTTTAAAGTTCAACCAAAGCCTTCAGATTAGTTTCAGTAGATCCACTTACTTTCAAATGTCCTCAGGAATGTGTCTCTTTTCTTTGGAGGCTGTTTCAGTGCTGAAGGAACCGGAGCAAATGCACTTATGTTTGTTTAATTCAAAGTTACCTACCATTTCTGAGAAGTATTAAATAGTCCGGCCCTGAGTTCTGGAGATTTAAGGGACGTATAGTTCTGCTTCGTTGTCATGTTTGACCTTATTTGGTAAACATGAACCCCACAAACAAAAAGACCTCTGACCTTCATTTCTGATGCGTGGAAGTTGGTGGAAAAGTGAGCATGAACGATGTCCTTCAAACCGAGTTATGTTCCTAATTCAATCCTAACATAATCTTGTTATGGGACGGCTCAGTGACTTGCAAACTGTTTGTTGGTGTTATGTTGTGTTCTTTTACGTACTTCAGTACACAAAGCGTAGTGGATCCATCAGACAAAAACACTTCCTACATTACAGAATGTTGAAACCTATCCTGAGCAGGATTTTACAGAAGATTACAGAAATTAACCAGTCTTGTGAGGTCATGTGATTAAAATTGCCTGCTGGGAACCCGTGAAACACATGATGTGTGTGTTTATAGTCCTGCAGTCTGAGCAGCACTCGTCCTCCTCCTCCTCAGAAGAGAGGAGCGCTGCACTTTGATCTTATTCAAATATATAGAAACAGAAACAGACTCAAACGGTGTTTATTATTTTTTGTGCTGCAGCCAACCGTAAGCAATTTTTTATCACTTGATCAGTTTAAATAAATAAATATTTATAAAAATGTTATTATATTTAAATTTTATATTAAACAATATATATTGTTTAATATAAAATTAAAATATAATATAATAACAAATTTAAAAACTATATATATATATATATATATATATATATATATATATATATATATAATTATTATTATTTCTTTTTTTGTTTTTATTTAAATATATTATATTTAAATTTTCGAGCAAATAAACTTAAACCTCGGATTGGTAACATTGTAGAAATAATAATAATTAAATAATCCAAAAAAGACCCGGCCCAGTGTTACCAACTTTCTTTCCAGTAAAAGTAGTAAAAGTCGTAGTAATCCATCAAGAAACTCGCTAAGTCAGCAACACTCTCACTCTCATTTCATTTATTGATTGCTGCCTGGAGAATTTCAACAAATATAACAAAACAAGTTTCTAAAATACATTTAACAAATAGTTATCCGAGAAGTATTGAGTTGACTTGTATTGAAAAATATATTAATTAAAGTACAGCGAATGCAGAACACATCAACTTTAATGTGTTTTCTGTCTTGACCACATTTTCTTCTTCATTTCCTCTTTCTGATGTGTGTGTGTGTGTGTGTGTGTGTGTGTGTGTGTGTGTGTGTGTGTGTGTGTGTGTGTGTGTGTGTGTGTGTGTGTGTGTGTGTGTGTGTGTGTGTGTGTGTGTGTGTGTGTATAGAGGATGGACGTCCTCCCTCTACGGTTTCAGATAAGCCAGATGTGCCGTCCCCTTCTCCTCAGTCGGAGAGTAGGAGCTGGTCCACAAGTCCAACTCAGTCCCTCTACAGCGCCAGGTCGCACCGAAAACAGCACCCAGACCACCTCCGACGTACCTCCACTGCCTCCGGTAAAACACACACACACACACACACACACACACACACACACAGTGGCCACAAGTCCAGTGTAGAATGTTGTGGTTTATGTACAGGTTTATATACTGGGGATGAGATCAGAGGATTCCTTTTATTTATTTGTATTCATTCTGGTTTTAATAATGCTTTTTCTCAGACGTAACATTATGAAAGCTGGAGGTTTTCTCTCTCTCGCGTCACACTTTAGTTGATGGCGGTATCTGTGGTCTGAAGTGCTCCGGTAGTTGAGTGAGAGCCTCTGTCTTGTAATGTGTGAGCTCATCAGAGGCCATAACACCGTGGACCAGCGTGGCCACTTGTAGATCTGCAGAGTTCAACTCATGCACTTCATCCTGAAGTTCAGCACGCGACAACTTCAACTCCACCGAAGCAACGCGGTCACAGAAAAAATTATTATTATTATTATTATTATTATTATTATTTAGTCTGAACAACACGATGAGACAAAGCACAGGACAGCATCGGTTAACCGAGACACTGCAGAGACGCATACGTTTTACATTTTGTATCTAAAAGTATGTTTCACCACGTGTTTGGAAAGCTCTGAAAGCCTTCCGGAATCTCAGAAAAATATGTAAATGACACAAACATTTCGATGGATATCGTTGATCGATCCTCTTCTCGTGGAGTTATTTATTTATTTGACGCAGCGTCAGCATGACCTTTCGTGTATGGAGCATTATGAGCTGGGTAAAGGCCTCATTCTGTATTCAACAACCACAAAACCTCTGAAGTAGAGAAACAAGTGTTTTAAAATGTCCCCTGTGTTTGTCATTGTGTTGTTAACTTCCATGTTGGTATTGACCCACACAGACGGAACATTACAGAACATTACAAATCTGCAGATTTACCCGATGTGTTGAAACAGTCTTAATGACGGCTGAGTGTTGTAACGTCCGTTCTCATGTCTCTTCTGATTGCAGTGGATTGGCCAGGTGAGGGCTCTGCTGCGCCGTGTAGCTTTAACCCGCGTGGCCTCACACAACCGTCTGTGTGTCTGAGTGCATGCGAGTGCGTTTTTGATATTTGCATTTTTTCCCCTGAGACGCTTTCTGTTGGTCTTTGGTTGTTTGACACTCAGGTACTAATACTGCTGAATGCGATGGTGTTTCTAACGAATGAATTAAAAGCTAACGGTTTTACACATGTTTTTGTTCTTTTTATTAATCACCTCGTGTGTTATTTTATACACATTTGCAACTCTTAAGAAAGTTATTCTTAAGGAGTTGAAGTGCATTGTCAAATGTTTGTCATGTAGTTATGTTTAAATGCCCTGTGAGGAAGAGGAATTGAACTATCATCATCTTACAGTCAAAATATATATATATAAAAAAAAATAAAAAAGAAGGCAAATTTGACAATGCAGGTGGATGGATTGTAACGAATAGATTCACTTTATTTCCGTTCCTGTGCTGACTCGAGTCCTGTGTGTTTCTGTGTGTTAGACGGCAGCAGGAAGTCCGACACCCCGCTCAGTAATCACGACCCTCGCACAGCTGTGCAGCTCCGCACTGCCCTGAAGAGGCTGAAGGAGATCATGGAGGGGAAGAGCCAGGTACTCACGAGCTCAGCCTTCACACTTCCTTTGCTTCACTTGTTCCCCATGACCTGCCCCTAAATGGGTTGTGTGTTGAACCAGCAGTAGACACACTTTTGCTAAGAACATTTGAGATATATTTATATTTTATTTTTTGAGCCATGCTTGTGTGTTAGAGCGGGGTGCTGTGCTTGTGCCCCTGCAGGACAGCGATCTGAAGCAGTACTGGATGCCAGACAGTCAGTGTAAAGAGTGTTACGACTGCAACGAGAAGTTCACGACCTTCCGCCGCCGCCACCACTGCCGTCTGTGCGGCCAGATCTTCTGCAGCCGCTGCTGCAACCAGGAAATCCCTGGAAAGTTCATGGGCTACACGGGTAGGTGACCTAATTACCATATCTTCAAAGTAAGAGCCAAATAATCCAGGTGGAGTAGATGAACTCCAGGTGCTTGTTGTTCTGGATTAATCATCTAGAGGGTTATTGTCCTATTTCAGTCACTGTGGGTGAATGTGTGTTAAAGGGAGAGTTCACCTCCTGTTCGTGTGGACGTCCAATCAGTGTCGATGGTAATTGTAGTTCTCCTGTGCACTGCGCTGTGCTGACAGTGCCTACATGTACCAGGATGCATTGCAGCTTGTGATAATGCAGCTGCAGCCTCGCTCAGCTCACTTCCTCAGCCATAAACTCTGGCTCGAATAAATTCAGCTGAATATCCGAGTCAGCCAAAACACTCATATTTGGGAGGCCATCTTTGCTGTTGGAAACGTCGCTGGTTTTCAGCAGAGAAAACCAGGATGTTCTGTTCCGTCTGGCTTCCTGGAGGCGGGGACTAGAAATCAGAGCTGAAATAAGCTGCAGTTGTTGCATCCAGTTGCTTCTGGTGGTTTCTGAAGACTGAGTCTGGATGCAGGAAGAGCAACAGGTGTTGCTTTGGAAGGTACGTTTACCCTCCACACTGAGGAAGTTTACCCTCCTCACTGAGGAAGGTACGTTTACCCTCCTCACTGAGGACGTTTACCCTCCTCACTGAGGAAGGTACGTTTACCCTCCTCACTGAGCCCTCCCTCCTCACTGAGGACGTTTACCCTCCTCCTGAGGACGTTTACCCTCCTCACTGAGGACGTTTACCCTCCTCACTGAGGAAGGTACGTTACCCTCCTCACTGAGGACGCCCTCCTCACTGAGGACGTTTACCCTCCTCACTGAGGACGTTTACCCTCCTCACTGAGGACGGTACTACCCTCCTCACTGAGGAAGGTACGTTTACCCTCCTCACTGAGGACGTTTACCCTCCTCACTGAGGAAGGTACGTTTACCCTCCTCACTGAGGACGTTTACCCTCCTCACTGAGGAAGGTACGTTTACCCTCCTCACTGAGGAAGGTACGTTTACCCTCCTCACTGAGGACGTTTACCCTCCTCACTGAGGAAGGTACGTTTACCCTCCTCACTGAGGACGTTTACCCTCCACACTGAGGACGTTTACCCTCCTCACTGAGGACGTTTACCCTCCTCACTGAGGACGGTACGTTTACCCTCCTCACTGAGGACGTTTACCCTCCTCACTGAGGACGTTTACCCTCCTCACTGAGGACGTTTACCCTCCTCACTGAGGACGTTTACCTTCCTCACTGAGGAAGGTACGTTTACCTTCCTCAGTGAGGAGGGTACGGTGACATTTGCAGTGAGTCCTGCAAATGTTTTCACAATAAAAGCCTTGATAGGAAATCAAGGGATTCGGTCCACTGAATACTCGAGGGCTTTTAATTTGGAAGTGTGTAGTTTGTATTAACAGCACAATGCAGGAACAAACATTTACAGGAGCAGATCAGGAAATGACCAAATCTACTATCAAAAGGTGACTTGTGAATAGTTAATAATAAAGGCCTGTCTCAAGTAAAAGCCTGGTGCCCTGGTGTTGACATTAGTTTTGAGTGTATCCTAACACTAAGAAGCTGGTCTCCGTGTCTCTCCCTGAACAGGAGACCTGCGAGCCTGTACCTACTGCCGTAAGATCGCACTGAGCTACGCTCACTCGGCCGACTCGTGCTCCATCGGGGAGGACCTCAGCGCGCTGTCGGACTCCACCTGCTCCGTCTGCGTGTTGGAGCCCAGCGAGCCGCGGACACCTGTAGGGGGACGCAAGTCCAGCAGGAACATCTTCCTCGAGGAAGACCTGACCTGGCAGAGGTACACACACACACACACACACACACACACACACACACACACACACACGAACGATACCTGTAGTCTCTGTGAACAGATACCTGTAGTCTCTGTGAACAGATACTGACCCAAATCCTGACTGTGTTTCACATCTTGTGTGTTTGTTGTTTCTTTGTTGTGATTTTGCTCATGAAACACATGTTAGTTCTTCCTTCCAGCCGCCTCCATCTCTGCTTGCTGTGTGTGTGTGTGTGTGTGTGTGTGTGTGAGATATATAGATATATATCTATATATAGATATATATACTGTCCCCTGTGCATGGTCAAGACTCATGACCCAGAATCATGTTAGGCATGTAATATCTATATCAGTTGGCCCTGACTGAGAGGAATTAACCGCACAGCCGTGAAGTCGGACTCATGAAGGGAGACGTGAAGATGCTTTGCAGCATGTGATGCGGAACGGTTTCTGAGTAAAGAATAAGGTCAAAGAGGAGGAGAGGGAACATCTGTGAGGAAGCTTTGGTAAAGCGTGACCATCTTTAAAGAAGTAAATGTATGAAAGACATCTTTGTTTCAAGGATGGTACAATGATGCGTGTGTTTCATAACCTCATGCTTGTTCCCGATAGCGGCAGCTGGATTTCGGGATCCGATGAGTTTGAGAAATGACTCACAATGTAACAAATAAACACGTAAATATATATTTACTGAATTATTTATTATTAGACGAATAAATCCTCTCCCCCCCGACCTTAATATATTAAAAATGAACAGAAATCACAATTCAGGTGTTTTTATTGCAGCAACAAGTTGGTCAAAACTTAAACAGGAATTCAAATTGCAGTGTAGAATGTGTAGAGTATATAAACATAGAATTGAACTGAATAGATGAGCCTCTGAGTCTGTCGGCCTGATATCTGATATCTGATATCTGATATCTGATATCGATGCATCCTGAGTGCTGCTGCTGTTTGAAATCGATGTGCTTCCTGCTTTTTATTCTCTATCAACCTGCCTCAAAGAAAATCTGTTTCCTCTCTCTCTCTCTCTCTCTCTCTCTCGCTCTCTCCTGACGTAGAAAAACTCCTATTGGGATGGGAAAGAAGTGAGTCTAGTTTGTTTCATGAATATTTCACATGTCTGAGCTTTAGTGAGTAAAAGCTTTCTAGCTCCTCAACGAGATATCGTCTGCATGACCAAATTCACTGATCGTGTGTGTGTGTGTGTGTGTGTGTGTGTGTGTGTGTGTGTGTGTGTGTGTGTGTGTGTGTGTGTGTGTGTGTGTGTGTGTGTGTGTGTGTGTGTGTGTGTGTGTGTGTGTGTGTGTGTGTGTGTGTGTGTGTCAGTATGATTCACCAGGAGCCTCAGAGCAGTGGCCTGACTTCCAGACTGACGGCGCTCCAAGAAGACGTCGGTGGGAAGTCCCCGGCGAGGAAGAGGTGGCTCCCCTGAACAACGTCTCCCGGCTCCTCTTGGGGCTCCACTCGGGGCCGCAGGGTGAACCGGTCTCTCCGTGTCTCCCACAGATCCGCTAGCGTGACCAACATGTCGCTGGACCACCCCGGGTCCTCCATGGCGCCGCCCTACGACAGCGCCGTCAGCCCGCCGACCAGCCGGGCCACGTCGGGCCCCAAGAGCGGCACCAAGCTGGACCACAGCGAGGAGGAGAGGAAGATCCTGCTGGTGGCCGGTTTAATTTTTCATTTTCAATGGTTTTCCATCTGGTTGAGTTTGCCTCTTCATATTTAAATGGGTTTCCCTCGTCTGTATGCAGACCGTGGACACGCCCGCTGTCGGCAGGCGCCGGGACATGTTTTATATACACGACCGCAATATTGCAATTCCGCGTTATTGACGGCAAAACCGCTACGAGGTGGTTCTGAAACACAGCGCTGTCATTTCAAAAATGTTTGTTATGCCAAGATCTTTATTTCTTAGATTTGGAACGATGTACACGATGTGATTTTTATTTATTTTTTTAAAGCTTCACTTCTTTTGAAGAACCTTCTGCCCTAGTTTAGTTGTTTTCACTGTAGCAATCTACAGAATGGAATCAACAAAGAAGTTAAACAAAACAATCTGAGCATCTATTTATTTATTTATTTATTTATTTGTGACTTCATGACGCTGTTGGGTTTTAGAGTCATCTCTCAGTGGCTTTTTCATATAGATGAAAAGCCACGAAGACATCAGGAGAACTTAAGCCAAAAAAAAAAAAAACAGAGGCGCTAATTAAAGCACAGGGGAAATTCCTTCACCTGCAACAAACCTAATTTCAGGTTTAATTCCTCTTTTATTGAATCTTAAAAGAGGAACAAAGCATTATTAAACATGACTGATTATGACATGCTGACATGCCTCACACCCTGCAGGACTCCTCCCAGCTGAAGGACTTGTGGAAGAAGATCTGCCACAACAGCACAGGGATGGAGTTCCAGGACCACAGATATTGGCTGAGGACCTACCCCAACTGCATTGTGGGAAAAGAGCTCGTCAACTGGCTGCTGAGGAACGGCACCATCTCCACCAGGTAGCATCCCACTGGACAAACGTGGTCTTTGGAAGGAATAGTTAGATGTTTTTGGAGATGTGGTGATTCGCTTTCATGCCGAGAGTTAGACGAGAAGATTAAATATAAAGCTGGAGCTGATGAGCTGTTTCATAGCTTCATATTTAGGAAACAATTGGTATCAATCCTCTCACCTAAACACAGACATGTTGAGCATCACAAACATTCCTTGTGTTGGCCAAAGTGTTGCTCTCCTATTCAGAGAATGACTTCATGTCCGGCTCATCCTGTCCGTCACGGCTTCCTTTTGAACTTTGACCCAGTTTTCTGATGATTTTGTAAAATGTCTCCAGTTAAATTAATTAATTTCCAGATGAACTTGATCTCAGTGTCAGCCTGCAGCGAGTGAATCGATGTGAAGATAAGCTCGTGTTCTCTCTCATGCGTTCCTGCTGCCGCGCCCACTTCCTGTTTGAGCTGCTCTCCATCTTGTGTGTCACTGTTTCGGCCGTCCGTCCAAACCCCGGTGCTTGTGTGTGTCGCAGGGCTCAGGCCATCGCCATCGGCCAGGCGCTGGTGGACGGCCGCTGGCTGGACTGCGTCACGCACCACGACCAGCTGTTCAGGGACGAGTACGCTCTCTACCGCCCCCTGCAGGTAACGGCCCGCTTGTGACGCGCGAACGCTGCGAACGCTCCGATTTCAAATGACAGAATGATCCCATGGGTTTCACACCTCAACATGTGAACAGATCATGTGATCATGTGATCATGTGATCATGTGATCACGTGTTGACAGTGATCAATCCAGCGGGGTCTTCTGAGGACTCGTAGCTCTAACGTGTCTCCGTCTGCTCTCCAGAGTACAGAGTTCTCTGAGACGCCGTCTCCGGACAGCGACAGCGTGAACTCCGTGGAGGGACATTCAGAGCCGTCCTGGTTCAAGGACATCAAGTTTGATGACAGCGACACGGAGCAGCTCGCGGACGAGGCGGACTACACCATGCCGAGTACGTATCGCATGTCTGATGCTTTCATAAAAGCCTTTTTCATCTGACACCTGAGACTTGTTGGCTTGGATCGTTGCTTTGGTTTCCAGTGGTGGTACTACTGCTCTTCAGTACTGTACATAAGTACAAACGGGAGTACTATAGATGGATAGATAGATAGATAGATACTTTATTAATCCCGCAAGGGGACATTTGTCCACATACAGGTCAGAACAATATATACAAAAATAGAATAATAAGAAAAATGCACAATATATACAAGAAATAGAATAATAATATTAAATGAACTAACAAAACGAAACGGTAGTGCAAAGATGTAGCCAACAACAAACATACTCAAATACTTGAGTATTTTCTTTTCATGCAACTTTATACTTTATTCTAACAATTCAAGGGGAAATATTTTATTTTTTACTTTACTACATTTATCTGACAGCTTTAGTTTGTCCGTCTGTCCGTCTGTCCAGACTCGGCGAGCCCCAGCAAGAGGACGTCGGTCAGCAGCTTCCAGTCCGTGGTGGACAGCGACTCAGCGGCCTCCATCAACCTCAACATGGAGCAGAACAATGTCAACTTCCACATCAAGAAACAGGCCAAGTATCCACATGTGCCCTCTGCAGCTGATCAGAAAGGTAAATATTACTGAAAACACGATAGTCAATATAAATATATCACATTCTTCTCATGCAGTTGGTTAAGAAATGATCGTGGTTACTGTGCCTCTAACAAGTCTCTCTCTCTCTCTCTCTCTCTCTCTCTCTCTCTCTCTCTCTCTCTCTCTCTCTCTCTCTCTCTCTCTCTCTCTCTCTCTCTCTCTCTCTCTCTCTCTCTCTCCCCCTAGCTGAATTCCTTCTGTCTGAGGATGGAGGACAGAATATTGTCATAAGTGACGCCTTCATCAAGGGTAGGGACTCTGCACTTCCTTATTGACTTAATCAGCCAACACATTCAAACGTGCCGCCTCCTCCTGACTTGATGTCCCTGCAGAGTCTCTGTTCAACCGGCGTGTGGAGGAGAAGGCCAAAGAGATGCTGTTCACTCCTCTGGGTTGGCACCACAGCTCTCTGGATCAACTCCGGGAGGAGAACGGGGAGAAGAAGGCCATGGAGAGGCTGCTGTGAGTGGAGATGACCCCTCTGTTTGTGTCCAGGGACGATAGGTCGTGGTGGAAGTCCGCTAGGGCAGCAAGTAGTGATCATTCTCTGAATATCTGTTCAGATATAGAAATAGGCAAAGGAATAAATATCTGGATATAGATAAATGTATCTAGACTTTTCTATAAAAATGCCCATTACAATTTCCCGCAGGCCAACATAAATTACTTGATATTCAATTTAACATGAAAACTGAAAAAAATGATCTGTAAATCCTCTAATTTGTGAAGTTTGAACAATGAGATTTTTTTTTTTATGGTGATCTAAATTGTTTTTAGTCCTTTTTTTTTTAAGTTTAGGCAGGCGAGGATGAAATTAATTTCACCTGAACTTGAAAATGGATGACCAGATTCTTTTTCTTCTCACTTGCTTCTCAGGGCTTCCGTAGATAAATTATTTAAACTGATTATCAAAATGATTGGACTCACAAACAGCAAATGTCTCAAGAGGAATACCTTGAACATGATGGTATCTTGAGAATAGTTTTTTATTAATCATAACAAAGACATTTGTGGAAAGTGAGGACTTTTGTGAAAAAACAGAACATTTGGGAAACTTTGGGAAATTTGTGGAAAGTGAGGACTTTTCTAGAAATTTAGGACTTTTCTGGAAATTTAGGACATTTGTGGAAAGTCGAAAAAAGTTGTGGAAATTGAGGACATTTGGGAAAAGTCAGAAAATTTGTAAAAATTTAAGAAATTTGTGGAAAGTCAGGATTTATGTGAAGTCCGAAACTTTTTGGAAATTTGTGGAAAGTTGGGATTTTTGTGAAAAGTCAGAATATTTGTGGAAATTTGTGAAAATTTATGACATTTGTGGAAAGTCAGGATTTATGTGAAAAATTTGTGGAAGATTTGGGAAAATTTGACATTTGTGGAAATTCAGAAGATTTGCGAAAATTTGTGGAAATTTGGGAAAAGTCGGAACATTTGTGAAGTCAGAAAACTTTTGAAAATTTGTGGAAAGTCAGAATATTTATGGAAAGTCAGGACATTTGTGAAAAGTCCAAAAAATTGTTAACATTTGGGAAATTTGTGGAAAGCCAGGACTTTTGTTAAAAGTAGGAACATTTCTGGAAAGTCAGGATTTATGTGAAAAGTCAGAAGATTAGCAAAAATTGTCAGGAAATTTGTGGAAAGTCGGAACATTTGGGAAAATTGAGGAAATTTGTGGAAAGTCGGAACATTTGGGAAAATTGAGGAAATTTGTGAAAAGTCGAAACATTTGTAAAGATTTAGGAAATTTGTGGAAAGTAGGAACATTTGTGAAAATTGAAGAAATTTGTGAAACTTTGGGAAATTTGTGGAAAGTCAGGACTTTTGTGAAAAGTCAGGATTTAAATTTTTTTTTTCTCACTTCTGATTAATATGAACTGATTATCAAAATGATTGGACTCACAAACAGCAAATGTCTCGAGGAATACCTTGAACATGATGGTATCTTGAGAATAGTTTTTTATTAATCGTAACAAAGATTTGTTTTTCCTCTTCTCTAACCTTCGTTCAGCTCTGCCAACCACAGCCACATGATGGCGCTGCTGCAGCAGCTGCTCTACAGCGAGTCTCTGTCTCTGTCCTGGCGGGACATCATCGTCCCCGTGGTCCGACAGGTGGTGCAGACGGTGCGGCCCGACGTACGCAACTGTGACGACGACATGGACATCCGCCAGCTGGTCCACATCAAGAAGGTCAGAGGTCATCTCCTCCAATCAGTCAGACTGGAGTCATGAGTCGGTTATAGCCGGGGTCTTTCAGGCCAAGGACCCCAAACTGATAGAGAGATGGAGCAGGGCCCGACTATATATATTATATTAAACTGGGCCTAGTGCCATGTATACACCTTGTTATTGTGCATTCAATACTAAGCTATTCAAATAATACACAGGTTCATATATTCATGTTTTTAATATTAAACATGTGAAGGTCCAGTGAGTAGGGTGGCCGTGCCACTGCCTGTTTATAAACACACCTCATCAGCTGATACCAATGAACATTGTCTGTCAACTGCATGATAATCATGCTACAAGCTATTCAAAATGAAGTTTATAATTGTATTTTTATATATTTTTCTTTATTTACTGAAAGATAATATCTTCTGCTTCCATTTATCCATTCGCTACAATATGTTGGATTCATGATGATGTGGATTTAAAGACATTTAAATGGGTATATATGTGTATATACTTCCATGGACCCCCTAGGGGTCGCGGACCCCCTGTTGAAGACCTCTGGATTAGACGGTCTGCTTCCGGTGGTTTCCAAAGTATAACTGAATCTCCGCTGGTGTTTCAGATCTCTGGAGGCAGGAAGTTCGACTCGACGGTGGTGAACGGCTTCGTGTGCACCAAGAACATCGCCCACAAGAAGGTTGGATCAAGTTCCTCCGTCTCACATCCATCGTCTCTTTGAAATGAACTGTAGTGTCCAGACATTACGGAGTATGTTGGTAGTTTAAATAACACTTGTCTGACCTGTAATCAGATGAACTCCTACATCAAGAACCCCAAAATCCTGCTTCTGAAGTGCTCCATCGAGTATCTGTACAGAGAGGAGTCCAAGTTCTCCTGCATCGACCCCATCGTGCTGCAGGTCGGTGAGCCGCGCCAACCACAGGTTCTAGCATTTGCCTCCTTTTGCTGAAACTAAGATTTTTCTTTGTCTCTCCCTCAGGAACGAGAGTTTTTGAAGAACTACGTGCAGCGGATCGTAGACGTCCGTCCAACCCTGGTGCTGGTGGAGAGGACCGTGTCTCGCATTGCTCAGGACATGCTGCTGGAGCACGGCATCACGCTGGTCATCAACGTCAAAGCGGTCAGTAAAGTATTGCGTAACTAACGCTGAGATGTCCCTGAATCATCCTCCCTGCCTCATGGCCTCCTCTTGGTTTGGTTTCAGTCTGACTTCAGGGAGGTGAAACTAATTATAAACAGCATATAAAACAAATATTAAAATCACCAAAAGTTACAACAACTGATGTGTGTAGTCGTCCTGGATCACTTTTCAGTGTTCTCCTTTTTTCATCTTAGCAAGTCCTGGACCGGGTGAGTCGAATGACCCAGGGAGACCTGGTCATGTCCATGGACCAGCTCCTCACCAAACCTCGTCTGGGAACCTGCCTCAAGTTCTACATGCAGTCCTTCACCCTGGCCAACGGTGAGGAACAAACCTCCACCCCACCTCTCAATTCATATTGCTGTGAGATAATAAAACAAAAACCTCCCTGTTGATAAATCATGCTTTTGTTCTGTCCCTCCAGATGAAGTGAAGACTCTGATGTTCTTTGAGGGCTGCCCTCTTCATCTTGGCTGCTCCATCAAGCTG
Organism: Ophiodon elongatus; assembly: GCA_016806645.1. Lineage (NCBI taxonomy): Eukaryota > Metazoa > Chordata > Actinopteri > Perciformes > Hexagrammidae > Ophiodon > Ophiodon elongatus. The sequence goes on along the minus strand of JACSYO010001003.1, from coordinate 172,059 downwards.
CGAGGAGCCTCTGAGTACGAGCTGGCCCGGGTGAAGGAGATCATCATGCTGATGGTGTGCGTGGCCTACCACTCCCAGCTGGAGATCTCCTTCCTCATGGACGAGTTCGCCATGCCGCCCAGTTTGGCCCAGAGCACCTCATTCCCCTGCCTGCTGGAGGGCACGTCTGCGGAGGAAGAGGAGGAGGAGCAGGAGGAGGTGAATGGAGAGACAATCGAAGGAAGCCTGGAGAAAACTGTAGTGCCCGAAGACTCGGCTCCGGGAGAACGGACTGAAGAGGAAGGGCTTCCCGCTGAGTCTTCACCCAAAAATGGAGATATAGACACTCAGCAGCCCAACTTGTCCTCCCCGGTCCAGGACCAGGAGGCTGGTAACCAAGAGACGATGACCTCCCCGGTCCAGGACCAGGAGGCTGGTAACCAAGAGACGATGTCCTCCCCGGTCCAGGACCAGGAGGCTGGTAACCAAGAGGCGATGACCTCCCCGGTCCAGGACCAGGAGGCTGGTAACCAAGAGGCGATGACCTCCCCGGTCCAGGACCAGGAGGCTGGTAACCAAGAGACGATGTCCTCCCCGGTCCAGGACCAGGAGGCTGGTAACCAAGAGGCGATGACCTCCCCGGTCCAGGACCAGGAGGCTGGTAACCAAGAGGCGATGACCTCCCCGGTCCAGGACCAGGAGGCTGGTAACCAAGAGACGATGACCTCCACGCCATTCTCCAGTCCCATAGCGCCGCCTCTGTGCCTCTCGCCGCCGTTCCTCGTGGAGGAAGACGCAGATACTCTCATCATGGCGTCTGAGGGAGAGGGAAGCCTGGTGAAGGGGGATCCCCACGACATGGATGACGGGGAAGGCGCCGCCACTACTCGGTTGTTCCGGGACCCCCTGCAGGATGACACGGGGATGTTTGTGGCCGAGCAGGTGGATTCATCCGATGACCGTCTGAAGTCCATCTCTGCTGTCTTCAAGCAGGAGCTCAAGGACATGATCCTGTGCATCTCCCCCTTCATCACATTCAAAGAACCATTTCTCCTCATGCCTGCTGGCATGCACTGCCCCAGCAGGGATTACTTCCCAGAGCAGGTACCTTTCTGTTCAGTTCACACTTACTGAATAAGACCTGCAACTAAAGATGATTTTCTTGATTAATCAATTAATTGTTTGGTCCATAAAATGTCAGAAAATCCCAATACCTGTATGTCCAAGGGGACGTCTGTAAATGTCTTCTCTTGTGGGACCAACAGTCCAAAACCCCCAATATTCAGTTTACAGTGATATAAAACAGAAAAAAGTATTATAACTTGATATTTGAGAGGTTTGAACTTAAAAGATGACGTATTATGAAGACGACACGCTGGTTTACATCTCCAGAGTTTCCTTTACTTCTTCCGAGTGCTCATCTGTGTCTTCCCTGTCCTGTAGGTCTACCTGTCTCCCCTCCTCAACAAGGACTACAAGGAACTGGACGGACGCAGAAAGCGGCAGCTCCTCAAAGACTCCGCCCCCTCCGCTCTGGTCAGTGGACAGACCAACGGCGCCGCTCAGCCGAAGCCCATCGATGTCCTGCCCTCCCACAGTCTCACCAGCACCCGCATTATCGAGCAGCTGAGCGGCAGCCAGGACCTGGCCCGCATGCTGGCGGACTACAGGGCGAAGGGAGGTCGTATCCGGCAGCGGGAGGCCACCGACCCCTTCGGCGGCGCTACGCCCGTCAGCGCGCCGAGCAAGGCGGCGGACGCGCCGGGGAAGCCGCCAGCGAGAGCCGACAGTGAAGAGGAGAAGCCAAGCAAACTGACTGACTCCAGCTGGGCCCCCAAGGTACGGTTATCCGTTCACTTCTTTACAAGCAGTCGGTGGAACTCACCGACACGATCATTCCCTTCATCATAAAACATTTTTAGAATTTTTTATTTCTTTATTTTGGAGCATTTGGAAACCTGCATCGTTTACGTCCACGCTGACTTCATGGACGTCTTCTCCATTTCTCGCCGCGTTACTTCCACCTGCAGATCAGCTGATTACTGAAACCAGTCAAACAAAACAGGCACCCACCCAGGAAAATACAAAAATCACATTATGTATTAGTTATTTATCAAACAAAAATCATTTAGAATTCAAATCGCATTGTGTTTTGGGCTGTAGGTCACAGTAAACGTTATATATCTGAAGAAGTCACCAAATTGTGACCGAAATTATGAACGAAAATAGAGCTGACAAAGGTAAAACATGAAAATGTAACTATGTACATACAGGAAGACAAAAGTGCAATGGTGCTGTTCATTCATGTTTATATGTTTTTATACATGAGCTAGGTGGCCGTGACGGTAAGATTTTAATTTGACAGCGATGATATTTACACATGGATGATACCTATAAATATAGATAAAACTATAGAACATGTTTGAAGGCACAGTGGGTGTTAGGGTCATTGTGACTGGAATGTGTTCATCAGACTGAGGTCAAATTTAGCCTTCAGGTGGAACTAACAAACCTTGATGTCTTAGTTTGTCTCTGAACATATCTCTGGTATCTAGAGTATCTACAAAACAATCTGCTTTCCCATTTTTTATATCCTCGCTTCTCCTGCTGAAGTTCCTCCGCTGCGTTCGTTGCACTTTTTTTAACCACCGCCTGGTTCCAGACTCGTCTGATGTGCCGGAGCGGACTGGGAACCTAATCTCCGCTCAGGCCTCTCTCCACACAATCCACAAGACTTACTGTAACCGTCATTTCTCTGTTTACCGTAAATACCAGCGACACAAACACTGCTCCAGAAAACATCCTGAGTAGTTAAACAGCCCAGCGTCTTCAGTTTCCAGAGCTAATTGCTGTTCCTTAATTTAGGAGTGTTTGTTTTGCACCTGTCATTTCCTCAGAGCTCTGACTGGACTTGTGTTGATCATGACGAAGCTCTGGTTGCTCTGAGTAACTGGAGCTACTTCCACCAGAGAGAAAAGAGTATACAGGTCTTTATTTTCAATATTATCTCCCTGCATATGCATCTCCTGCTTTACTACAGAGCATGATTAAGTGGTTTTTTTTTTTTTTAATATGTAGAATTAACTCAGGAAAGGTAGTTTCTGCTAACCAGGTGTCTTGTTTGTGACCATATCTGTAGTTTTGCAGCATTTCGCTGCACTTTCCTGCTTTCCTGCAGGGCTTTCCCTCTTTAATGTGCTCCTCCCTCTCAGCTCCACCTTTTTTCTGTTGCTCTTCTCCTCCTTTTCACCTGCGCTGTCCAGTTCTTCTCCACCCTGCTCGGCCACGCTCTCTCCAAACACTAAAAAGGAAATTGTTTAGATGCGCATGTGCATGTCAGGCAGGGATCGCACCACCAGGTCGAGGCTGGTGCGCCACAGTTCTGAGTAACCGCATCGTTTTTTCCGCTTTTCCTTTTTAATTTTGCATTTTCAACACTGGAATTCTCCCGGTGTTCCCAAAGGCCGGTCCGGTCCGGTCCAGTCCGGCATCCCCAGGCCTGGTGACTCTTTCACGAGGGAAACTATGAGTACGGTGTTTTATTTCTGGCTCTACTTCCATCTGACCGTTTGTGTTTGTTGTTGTTGTCCTCAGCTGGACTGTCTGAACCCCGTCAACCACCAGCGACTGTGTGTGCTCTTCAGCAGCTCCTCGGCTCAGTCCAGCAACGCGCCCAACCCCTGCGTCAGCCCATGGTAAACCCTGTTCACGTGGAGAGGATCCATAAAGAATCTCACTCCTTGTTTTTGGTGAATTTGTAGCCATTTTGTTTGTCGTCAGCAGGATTGTCACAATGGACTTTTATGGCAAGAATGACCTCTCGCTCGGCGTGTTCCTGGAGCGGTACTGTTTCCGGTAAGTTCAAAATAACAGCGAAATGAATGTATTATTATGAAATTGCATTGAGGAACTAAGTGACTAAATTGGGGCCGAGATTGTAGCGAAATAATTTTGAAATGTGCACGGGAAGTTGAGAATTTAAACTTTGTCGAAAAATGTGTTATTTCCGATTGTTCTTCTGTGCGTAAGCCTCCCAGTCTGCTTCATAACCGTGTGTGTGTGTGTGTGTGTGTGTGTGTGTGTGTGTGTGTGTGTGTGTGTGTGTGTGTGTGTGTGTGTGTGTGTGTGTGTGTGTGTGTGTGTTTACTCCAGGCCGTCTTACCACTGCCCCAGCATGTTCTGTGAGACTCCCATGGTGCACCACATCCGTCGCTTTGTGCACGGCAGTGGCTGCGTGCAGATCGTGTTGAAGGAGCTGGACTCCCCTGTGCCCGGGTATCAGCACACGATCCTCAACTACTCCTGGTGCCGCGTCTGCAAACAGGTCGGCCATTTAAAATGTACCGAAACCAAATGTTGTGTTTTTTCATTCGATACCTTGCCGGGTTTACCTTCTACCTTCTGGCTGAATGAATAAAGTGATGTGAAACGGTGAAGTCTGACTATCAGACGAGGCTTCTCTCACATACGCTCGACCTCTGCCTTTCATTTCAAGGTGACACCGGTGGTGCCGCTGTCCAACGACTCGTGGTCCATGTCCTTTGCCAAATACCTGGAGCTCCGCTTCTACGGCCACCAGTACACCAGGCGGGCTAACGCGGAGCCCTGCGGACACTCCATCCACAAAGACTACCACCAGTACTTCTCCTACAACCAGATGGTGGCTTCCTTCAGGTCAGCTGTTGTTCTCTCTCCTTCATTCCCCTACTGCTGAATAACACATATTCAAGCTTCTATATATGAGATTCTGAGTAAAGAAAACTAACCAAAGCATATTTCACTTGATGTTTTAGGTAGCTAGCGTTAGCAGGATAGCTAGCGTTAGCGGGATAGCTAGCAAGCTAAAAATGATGTTGCATCGATTCAGTTCATTCTGCAGATTGAAGAAATAGAGCATTATTATTCTATTATTCTGCATCATGAGTACTTTTACGTTTTTGTACTTGTAACAGAGTATTTTATTTTACACTGTAGTATTGCTAATTGTATTTAAATAGAAGAGCATTCCACTTCTTCCACTGGTAATACTCAAAAGCACGAGTTGTGTTCGTGGCCTCCTCGACGTAGTCGTGACACGCAGGTTTCCCGTCTCTCTCCTTCTCAGCTACACGTCCGTTCGGCTGTTGGAGATTTGTCTTCCTCGTCCCAAGATCTTCATCAGGAACCTGGGACCATCTAAAACCAACCTGCAGCAGGACCTGAAGGACTTCTCTCAAAAGTAAATGACGCAGCTCATCAGTCTGAACACGTCAAACAGGCGGAAAGACGCCAGAGAAAACTGAACTTTGACCCGTAGAGCCCGTTGTAACGGCGGTAATGTTAAAAAGAAAAGAAAGACATTGATATCAAAAGTCTTTCTTATCTTGAGTTTACTTTTTGGCCCCGAAGGAACGCTCACTATGGATTTGGTTCATCCTCTGGAGCATGAATGTGCTCAGCGCAGTAGCTCAGAGGTCACTGTTGAGGCCGTGATCATCCACCACTGATTTAATTAAGCTGTGGCCTGTAGTCGTTGACATCTTGATATTGAGGGTATCGAGGATTATTGGTGTACACCTTTTTGAGGTAGGGCTGCAACTATTATTGATATTATTATAATCTGCCGGTTATTGTCTCGAGGTTGATGGTCTATGAAATGTCAGAAAAAAGTGAAACATGTCCAATGCAGATGACACCAGAGAAAACACGACTTTGACTTTGATCATCAAAATAGTTGAGAATTGGTTCATTTAACTTATTGCAATTTTATATTTGTGATTCTGGGCTGTATGAATAAGATTTACGTGATTTGAAATGGATGGACAGATGGAAGATGTCTACACGAGATTAGAGGGCGAGATTAGTGATTGAGAATGTCAGGCAAGAACTAAAAGAAGAAATATGGAAATACAGCAAATAAACAATTAAACAAAGTGAGAAAGAAAAAAGTAAATAGGCTTTTGTCTAAAGAAGAAATTTAAATGCTTTCCAATCCAAATAAATGTTTCCTTTTAATGTTCCAAGGCTAACAGGTCTGCTCTCTCCTCAGAGTGACTCAGGTGTACCTGGCCATAGACGACCGCCTCACCTCCCTCAAGACCGACACCTTCAGTAAGACGCGAGAGGAAAAGATGGAGGACCTCTTTGCTCAGAAAGACGTAGGTTGCTTTGTTCCTTCCCCGTGTGTCTCCGGTGTCGGCGGTCGTCACGGAGACTCACCGCGGTGTTTGTGTGCGTAGATGGAGGAGGCGGAGCTGCGGAGCTGGATCGAGAAGCTCCAGGTGCGACTCCAGGCCTGCGGGGTGGATTCTCCGCAGCAGGTGCAGGCCGTCCTGGAGTCGCTGGTCATGAAGAAGCAGAGTCTGTGTGAGATGCTGCAGTCCTGGAACGGCAGGTCAGACTTCTATCTGAGCAGACATGATTAACACAGACATCGGTACTTTGTTCAGACCCGTTACCTGACATCCACTCCCACATTCTGTCTGTTTTTGGCATCGTGTATATTTTGGTTTTGCACCCTATTGATATTTTATATTCACACTTGAACTCGGTCCTACTTTGTACTCCAACAAATGCCCCTCGGGATTCGTCCTGCTCCATCGTTAAGAGGCTACCGAATGTGGTTATCAAACCACCGCTTGACTCCTTCCTCCTCGAGGACATCGGAGCGTGTTGATCTGAGCTTCTTCTCGTACGAGGTCCTCACCCTGTTGCCTCGTTCCCTCCCAGGCTGCAGGACTTGTTCCAGCAGGAGAAAGGCAGGAAGCGTCTGTCCGTCCCTCCCAGCCCGGGACGGCACCGGCAGACCACCGCCGACGACAGCAAGGTAACGTCCTCACGTTCACGAGCACTTCAGTGACCGGGCTTCAGCGGCACGTAATCAGGAAACCTGTTTGTCTCGCTGTACGACCGTACGTTACATTAAATAACTTCTGGAAGTCTCTCAGCACTGAGCCCCAAAACATCTAGACGAGACGTCCACGAGCCCGACGTACGGTTGTGATGTGTTTGAAATGTGCTGCATGTGAGTGTTTGTGGATTTTACGGTCACTGAGTTCAGAGCCGCCGCGATCTGAACCAATTAATCATAATTTTTCAAGCAAAAGTGCCCAAAATTCCAGTTCCAGTTTCCCCAAATGTGAAGATGTGTTGCTTTTCTTCCTCTCGCGGCGTAGTGAAGGGAGTGTTCTGGGTTTTGGGCTGTTGGTTGAAGTCCCTTTGGGCCGGAGGACATTGTTCTAATGTTACACAAACTATTTATCGGTTCGTTGAGAAAACAATTGTTAGTTGCCGTCCCAAACAAGTTGCTGAAGTTGATGTAAACACAGCTGACCGCAACTCATTAAAGGTTAATCTATTTATTTATTCAATAGAGTACCCTGGATTCCTCCCCACGCAACCCCTCACCTGTGGTGCAGAATGGTGACAAAGGTGAGTTTGCTGTCTCGGACCTGGATCCATCCCGGTTGCTGGTTGCTGGTTGACGAGTGATTGCAATGCCGACCGTAGTTCACATGTGTTTCCCCCCGACAGAGGACCGCCACCTCTGCATCCTGCCCTCCACCTCCTCCTCCATGCTGCCGTCACCAGGAGAACCTGGAGCGGAACAGTTCACACCGGTTCCCTCCTTCACGGAGCAGGACTCGGTCAGCATCCCAGAAGGTACACACACACACACACACACACACACACACATGTCTCTTACTGTAGCCGTCTAATCTGTTTACATTGTTTGCTTGTTGTCAGATGTGTTTGATGGACACTTGCTGGGCTCCACTGACAGCCAGGTGAAGGAGAAATCCACCATGAAAGCCATCCTCGCCAACTTCCTGCCCGGCAACAGCTACAACCCCATCCCTTTCCCGTTGTGAGTGATGCATTCTGGGAGAGGCCCGGTTGAGGAGCTCTCAGTGGTAGAAAAACTGGGAGGAGACTTTAATTTATTCTCTAAATGCACTTTAGACAATGAGCTATAGATCTTCTAAAGAGTGGTCTTGTTCAATTATTATATATTGGCTGATAAACAAATTCACTTTCTATTAATTATTGCATTTTTTTATGTCTTTGTTTAAAGAACGTGATTTTAGAGTTTTTTTGGTCAACTCTGATCTCTGACCTGTGACCTCTGACCCCTGACCTCTGGTCTGTGCTCTCTGTCGACAGCGAGCCGGACAAACACTACCTGATGTACGAACACGAGCGGGTTCCCATCGCGGTGTGCGAGCGAGAGCCGAGCTCCATCATCGCCTTCGCTCTCAGGTGACGACGCAGAACGCAGCTCCGTGAATGTTCCCTTTTTTTAAATGTGAAGCCCGACGTCATTCTGTGTGTCGCGCTCTGCCTCCCCAGCTGTAAGGAGTACAAGACGTCGCTGGATGATCTGTCCAAGACGTCGAGCACGGGCGGGGATGAGACTCCGCAGAGCGTCAGGTACGCTCCTCACCTCTTTACTGACCTGTGTTCTCCTCCTGTCTGACCTGTGTTCCCCTCCTCTCCTCCTGTCTGACCTGTGTTCCCCTCCTCCTGTCTGACCTGTGTTCCTCTCCTCCTGTCTGACCTGTGTTCCCCTCCTGTCTGACCTGTGTTCCCCTCCTCTCCTCCTGTCTGACCTGTGTTCCCCTCCTCCTGTCTGACCTGTGTTCCCCTCCTCTCCTCCTGTCTGACCTGTGTTCCCCTCCTCCTGTCTGACCTGTGTTCCCCTCCTCCTGTCTGACCTGTGTTCCTCTCCTCCTGTCTGACCTGTGTTCCCCTCCTGTCTGACCTGTGTTCCCCTCCTCCTGTCTGACCTGTGTTCCCCTCCTCCTGTCTGACCTGTGTTCCCCTCCTCCTGTCTGACCTGTGTTCCCCTCCTCAGTGCCGGGGAGAGCCGGGCTAAGAGCAGCCCCGCCAGGCCCAGCGAGTCGGCCTCGTCCCAGCAGAGCCGCAGCAGCGTGGAGACGGATCCCCTCAGTGAGTGTTGAGACACCGACTTCATTCACGGAGGATTTGAAACCTCTCCGTGTGAAATGCTTCACCTCTCTTGCTGTTGTGTGCAGAGGATGCAGACCTGGCAGATAAACAGAAGAAGCAGAGCCTGAATCCTCACGTGGAGCTGCGTGAGTACATTTATTTATTATTTATTATTTATTATTTATCAGTATTTAGAGCCTTAAAGGTACTAATGCCACTCCTTCAAAATAAAAGTCCTCCATTCAAAATGTACAAAAGTACAATCAGGACTTAAACTGTCCCCTGAGACTGTCATACTAATATGTTATATCATTATATTATTATTGCTCATGCATTCATACAAAAGCAGGATTTTATTGCTGAAGTTTTCTCTTTTTGTCTCACTAACAGTATAAACCTTAACGTTATTACAAATAAATTAAAAAGATGTATTTATTGAAGGAAAAGCAGAACATTGTCTGGATTTCTGGAGGGTGAAAAATATGAGTTAAACAATAATCAGAATAGTTGCCAGTTAATTTTTTAATCAACTGAGCGTTTCAGCTGTACTTCAACTGTTTGGTAGTTTAATTTATAATAAAAACATTATATTTTATAAGCTCTTCATATGTTTTGAATGCAAGAATCTAGTAAGTAGAGAAGTAGTGAGCAGCATGAAAAGATGAGACTCGTCTTTGTACCTGAGTAGCGTGACCCTTCGTCTGTCGTGGGATTTGTAGAGTTCTCCGACGCCAACGCTAAGTTCTACTGTCGGATCTACTACGCCGAGGAGTTCCACAAGATGCGCGAGGAGATCATGGAGAGCACGGAGGAGGACTTCGTCCGCTCGCTGTCCCACTGCGTCAACTGGCAGGCTCGCGGGGGGAAGTCTGGAGCCGTGTTCTACGCAACAGAAGGTTGTATTCATAAAACATCTCTGATGCAGCCGACACTCACACACATTATTAAATGTTCGTTGTTGTTGTTGTTGTTGTTGTTGTCTTGCTCTACTAGCGTTTACGACCCAAAGGTTAACAGTCAAATGTGATTTTATATGATGGGAAGTCCTTCACTGAAATAAAAGAAAGGTGGCTTTTGATATAGAAATGCCCAGAATAAAGACTTTAGAATATGGCAGCGGATAACGGAGCCATGTTTTACGGTGTATTTGTATTTTAGTGTATTTGCCGCGTGACAGGTTTGTTTGTGACTCTTCTCAACTCAGAATCAGGTTTATTGACGGGTGAGTTTCTACAAACAGGGAACCTACCTTTTGGTATTTTGGGGGCACAACAAATACAAATACAAAACTAAAAAGCAAGGGACTGCAAAAGTCAAGAATCATGAATATAAAAAGGGATTTATCATGAAAAATATGTTTTTAAAACAAAAAGAGCTGTGCAGTGTTTAAACCAGAGAGGATGGAATATGCAAATGTACGCAGTATAAAGAATATGCAACCTGCAAAGAGGATAATCCAAAAATGTCCTTTTCATTTATTTTTCTCAAACATCCTCCAACATTACAGATCAAAACATTTGGCAATTTCCTCAAATTTGTCACAAGTCCTCCCTGGACTGGGTCAAAGGTCACCGTGACCTCACCAAACACGTTTTCGGACCGTAATTCAAGAATTCGTGTACTAATTAGGAGAATTTCACACAAATGTCGAATAGCTGATGACGTTATGGACGTAAACTGAACCGGGAGGCTTTCATTCTAGCTTCAGCTCAGAATGAGCTTTTTCTCTATTTGTCTTAATTATTGTCAACAAATCCTCTCTGGTCCGTCTCTGAAAGCCTCGTTAATAACCGTCTGCTCCTCCGTCAGACGACCGCTTCATTCTGAAGCAGATGCCCCGGCTGGAGGTCCAGTCCTTCCTGGACTTCGCGCCTCACTACTTCACCTACATCACCGGAGCCGTGCAGCAGAAGGTGAGCAGCACGAAGGGGGTCGGGTTCTGTTCTGGGGTCGGGTTCTGTTCTGGGGTCGGGTTCTGGGGTCGGGTTCTGTTCTGGGGTTGGGTTCTGTTCTGGGGTCGGGTTCTGGGGTCGGGTTCTGTTCTGGGGTTGGGTTCTGGGGTCGGGTTCTGTTCAGGGTTCTGTTCTGGGGTCGGGTTCTGTTCTGGGGTCAGGTTCTGGGGTCGGGTTCTGTTCTGGGTTCTGGGGTTCTGTTCTGGGGTCGGGTTCTGTTCTGGGGTCGGGTTCTGGGGTTCTGTTCTGGGGTCGAGCGGCCGGGTTCAGATAAACAACGTTTAACTGGTTTTGTGACGCAGCGGCCGACGGCGCTGGCGAAGATTCTGGGTGTTTACAGGATCGGCTACAAGAACTCTCAGAGCAACATGGAGAAGAAGCTGGACCTGCTGGTGATGGAGAATCTCTTCTACGGACGCAAGATGGCTCAGGTGAGAGGACAACTCACTCAGGTGAGAGGACAACTCACTCTGGTGAGAGGACAACTCACTCAGGTGAGAGGACAACTCACTCAGGTGAGAGTACAACTCACTCTGGTGAGAGGACAACTCACTCAGGTGAGAGTACAACTCACTCAGGAGAGAGTACAACTCACTCAGGAGAGAGTACAACTCACTCAGGAGAGAGGACAACTCACTCAGGAGAGAGTACAACTCACTCAGGAAAACAACCACTCAAGAGAGTACAACTCACTCAGGTGAGAGTACAACTCACTCAGGTGAGAGTACAACTCACTCAGGTGAGAGGACAACTCTGGTGTGGTCGAGTATCGGAAGTAAAAGTACTTGTAGGGTTGGTTAGTTTAATCTCCAGCAGAGCATCATATTCTATAAGATCTTCATACCAGCTGATCCAAGAGTGTGTGTATGTATGTATATGTGTGTATATATATGTATGTATGTATATGTGTGTATATATATGTATGTATGTATATGTGTGTATATATATGTATGTATGTATGTATGTATGTATGTATGTATGTATGTATGTATGTATGTATGAATATATATATATATATATATTTATTTTCATATTCTGAGAAGTTACATGTTGTGTCTATAATTGGCAAATGTATCACTTCAATCAGAAATGTTCTGGTCAAAGAACCCTAATTTTGTAGTCAAATATTTCAAAGATTGTTTTTTTGGGAGGAATAAAGAATGTCAAGCAGTCTGAAGGTCCTGGGAGGTCTTGAATATAAATGTTACTTAATTTAAGGTCTGTATTTAAAAAGCCTCGTCGTTAAACCTTTAATTTGGAGGTCCCCGACATGCAGACCTTTTGAGACTCACTGGTGAAAATAGTCTCGTTAAAACATCCTCAGTTTCTTTTAAGTTAATAAAACCACAAACTGAACGTGTCCTGATCGGTGACCTCTGACCCTGCAGGTGTTTGACCTCAAAGGTTCCCTGAGGAACCGCAACGTGAAGACGGACTCGGGGAAGGAGAGCTGCGAGGTGGTTCTGCTGGACGAGAACCTTCTGAAGTTGATCCACGACAACCCGCTGTACATCCGCTCCCACTGCAAGGCCATCCTGCGAGCCGCCATACACAGCGACGCCTACTTCCTGTCCAGCCACCTCATCATCGACTACTCGCTGCTGGTGGGGCGCGACGACGCCACCGACCAGCTGGTGGTCGGGATCATAGGTGAGAGGAGGCGGCCATCGGCGGCGTGTGTTGGTTTGGTATACAAGCGGGGCCGGGCTCAGCCTTAGAGATAGGGTAAGGAGATGAGTTTCCTCCGTAGGGCTCAGCCTTAGTGATAGGGTAAGGAGATGAGTTTCCTCTGTAGGGCTCAGCCTTAGAGATAGGGTAAGGAGATGAGTTTCCTCTGTAGGGCTCAGCCTTAGAGATAGGGTAAGGAGATGAGTTTCCTCTGTAGGGCTCAGCCTTAGAGATAGGGTAAGGAGATGAGTTTCCTCCGTAGGGCTCAGCCTTAGAGATAGGGTAAGGAGATGAGTTTCCTCCGTAGGGCTCAGCCTTAGAGATAGGGTAAGGAGATGAGTTTCCTCCGTAGGGCTCGGCCTTAGAGATAGGGTAAGGAGATGAGTTTCCTCCGTAGGGCTCAGCCTTAGAGATAGGGTAAGGAGATGAGTTTCCTCCGTAGGGCTCGGCCTTAGAGATAGGGTAAGGATGTTGGTTTGAACCTCTTCTGGTTGGTGTATCTGGTGACGTCTCCTTTCCCTCGGCTCTGTGCTGCAGATTACATCCGGACGTTCACCTGGGACAAGAGACTGGAGATGGTCGTCAAATCCACCGGAATCCTGGGAGGTCAAGGTGAGTCTTAAAGGGACAGTGTTCGTCTGAAGCGGGGTGGTGTGGGGCTTTCCAGCTGATGTCGCGTCGTCTCTTTCAGGGAAGATGCCCACCGTCGTCTCCCCGGAGCTGTACAGGTCTCGGTTCTGCGAGGCCATGGACAAATACTTCCTGATGGTCCCCGACCACTGGACCGGCCTGGGCGTCAACTGCTGAGCAGCGATACACACACACACACACACACACACACACACACACACACACACACACACACACACACTCACTCCTGAGTACGTGAGCTCAACTCAAGCACACTGGACTAAAGCCTGTATGTGAAGCCGTACACACGCAGCATCATTCCACTTCAGATCAGGTTTTATCCTTTCAGTATTTACAGATCATAATTTATCCCCCTCTCTCATGGAGGGTTTGTTTTATTAGCGCCATGAGTCTGAAAACTGTTTCAGGAGGACCCACTGGCAACATTCAGTTTGGTAAAGGAAACCAAATCATGTAATTTAATGTTTGTAAATGTACAGAGATTATGTAACTATTAAAAGATTATTAACTCTATTCATTTGTTCAAACATTCGTTTGTTTGTTTTCCCGCGTTAATGAAGAAGAAATTATCAATATCAGATATGGCAGAGAGGTGAATGGCTGATAATGATGCAGAGGGCGGAGGTCAAAGGTCACAGGGAGAGGGCGGACTGGCTCTTCAAGGTGGGACTAGAGAATATTAGAAAAACGTTTCCTGGTCTGAGTCTCAATTTCTGCTGTGACGTTCAGATGGGAGTCAGAATTTGGCGTAAACAGGACATAAAAGAATTATTGTATAGTATGCTATAAAATAATCTCTACAAAAATTATAGTATTTAATTTTTTTAATAGTCAGTATAGTATGCTATAAAATAAGTCCTAAATGTCATAAACAATCATTGTAAAGTATTTCACAAAAAAGTCAAATTATAGTTTAAAAAATTGTCAAATTATAGTATGTGAAAAAATGTCACAGTATACTTATAAGAAAGTCTCAGTATAGTTTGTTAAAAATGTCATAGTATAATATATCAAGTCATAGTATATTTATAGTCGTATTATACTTAAAGTCATATTATAGTATATCAGTCGTAGTATACTTATATAAAGTCATAGTATGTCATAAAGTTGTATACTTAATATAGTATGTTAGTATAATAGGTTGAAAAGTCATAAATGTGAGTTTTCAAAGCAATACAAGGTAAAGAAATCAGCTAATTTAATTTCCACACTTCATTTTTTTTTTTTTTTTTACACTGAAGAATGAAACTAACCCAAAAGAGAAAGGAAAAAAATCACAACAGTAACTTCAAACATTTTTTTTTTATAATTGTACAATTTATATAAAACAAGGGGCAGCTGTCAGCCCTCAGCATGTGGTACTGCATCAGGAACTGGTGTGACCCCTCCGATTGTCAGGACTGGTGGAGCTCTTTCCTGTGAGGAGAATAATAATAATAATACTGTGTGTGCTTATGGGCCGTCTAGCTAAAGAGGGGTTCTCAATTTTAAAATAAGCTCATTAATATGCACAACTTTTAGTCTGGAAAGATAACTCAAATAGAAACTTTTAGAATGGAGACGTCACTCGAAAGTCCTGTGATGGAGATTTGTTTTCATACAAAGCTTCACGTGCTGGACGTCAACATTATATACAAAATCCATTTCATATCAGTACCTAAAGCTAACACTCTCACACACACGATCAACTTAAAGAATAAGTCTGGAGATATTCAATCGTTTTCTCGTCGTCTACAAAGCCCACGGAAAAAACTAATATTACAAAAGCCCGATATCTCGTCCCCTTCTGTGCTTTTGAGCTCCAAAAACTATTAAAAACACACCGACATCGCGTTGATGAACGACTTGCACGTTGATGGTTTTGGTCTTCGGGGGTTTGTTGACAACGAGAAAGAATATAGAATATCAGCAGCCTTCAAGGAGAGAAAACAGCGGAGGGAGACATCATTTCACCAAATAAACTAACAACCACAGAAATAAAAGAAAACCAGGCCTGCATACGGGTCCCTCGTGCAGAGTTCCCTCTCAAACTTTGTCATTCAATGTAACATAACCGCCCACATTATGCTCGACATATTAAAGAATCACTTCACCCAAAATTGCAAATAAAAGAATAATTTGGCTTCTGGTGGCAGATACGCGCAAGTACTTTTGGTTTGTATTTGTCCAGGTTTTGAGATCCTTATTCATTAACCTGTCAATTAATCTTTGCATTGGAAAATGTAATATTTGAAAACAGCAAATATTCACATTTGAGAAGTTCTTAATTTGACATTTTTGCATAAAACAATTAATTTAATATATTTATGAATTAATATATTAATTTAATATATTTATGAATTAATATATATTTCTTAATATATTTATTTATTCATATATATATATATATTATTTTTTTTTATTTATTCATATATATATAGTTTTTTTTTTTATTTATTATATATATATATATATATATATATATATAGTTTTTTTTTTCTTCTATTTATTCATATATATATATATATGTATATATATATTATATTTTTTATTTTTTATTTTTTTTTAAACAGTTGCTGATTTATTTTCTGTTGACTGACAAATCGAGATACTTTCAGCTGTAGTACAACAAATTCTTTAAAAAGTAATAATTCCATCAACATGTTCACGGTGCGCTCTGGCGATTTTCTTCCAAATAACAGCGACAACACGTTCTCACTTCAAAGTATCCGTTTAGTAGCTATTCTGGAGCTTTCAATCACGTCACATGAACTTCTAATCCCAATTGTTATGAAATTGAGGATGTTTAAATTGTCTCGGACTTCAAGGACTTTCTGTCCACGTTCGCTTAAAGTTTTAAATGTCTCTCTTCTGGAGCTTTTGACCACTGAATCTGAAGGAGGGAGTCCGACATGTGACCATATACCCACAATGCACCCGTGTTGCATGTGATCCCCTCCTCTCTCTTTCCCTACGTGTCCCGTTTCCTGCCTCTCGGCTGTATTTTATCAATTGAAGGCAAATACGCACAAACATCTCAAAACCTGGACAAACCCGCACGGCTCAACACCACCAGGGTCCGGTTATTCAGGTGAGCTGATTCTTCAATTACAAGAGTAGAATCTACCAACCAAAGATTTGTTATGAAAGAAATTGAATCATCAACATCAAGGCACTGGACACGTTTGAGACAATGGCACATAGCTGGTAGGTAGACAAACAAGAGGGGAGGAGGTGAGGAGGAAGTGGTCAAGGCCCTGTGTTATTTTACATTTTAAGTGCTGGCTGTATTTGTACCATCATGTAATAGATATTAAATACCACAACGAAGTGAGGGAGACCGAACAGAGCTTCAGAAATTTGGTCTTTGTGGAGAATCTGGGCTGAGCTGCCCAGGTGGGAATTGGTCTCAGTTGGTTTTCCTGGTCTACAGGTGTGTGTGTGTGTGTGTGTGTGTGTGTGTGTGTGTGTGTGGGTGTGGTGTGGTGGGGTGGGGTGGGGTGGGGTGGGGTGGTGGGGGTCGGGGGGGGAGTGCAGGAGGCCGCTCTAGGTCGCAGGATAAAATGCATACGTCTCAGCCTTAAGTCACATCTGCACAAACCCTGCGCTCAATCGGTGGGCACGTCCCAATTCCCTTATTTGATGGTTCCTCGCTCCTCTGTCCTCGAGTCGGACATAAGTCAAGTTCAAATTTACTTATTCCTGCTCCGGCACAAATAACAGAGCTAACTATTTTTTGAATTTGAGATATAACTCATTGGAATGATTAAGTAGCCTCAATGTTTTAGGAAAAGTGGAGAATTATAAATATAAGACTTTCTAATTATTATTTAATAATGAATTTACAGACACAATATCAACAAAATGCCGCCAGTAGAAATGGCTCGCATCTTTTTCCTGAATCTCTCCTCGTTCAAATGAGAGAAATGTGGAATGCAATTAAGGGAATGGAGATGTACCCAGTGTGTCGTATTCAAATTTTTGTGATGAATATTTAAAACTACTAAACATCTTATTCACATTCCAGCAACAGTTCATCAAAACCTAAAAGCAACATCCAAATTTGTGCTTCAGTTGTTTTAACAGTTTTAAAATAAGCAAGCTCTATGCACCGTATGTTAATTATTTCCGTGTGGAAGTCAAATATTTGGTACAACAACAAGCCTAAGATCATAAAAAAAAGTTAGAATGACACTTAGCTGTCTTAATGGCCTATTACATTTTGTACAAACAGTTAAAAATGGCTTCTTTTTTTTTTCTTTTTTTTTCCGTCTCAGAGGCGAGTTGCTATGCCATGCAGAGACTAAAGTACCGAGGTCCGTTTGGATTTAAGCACCCGTGAGTAGAAAGAACAAACTGTGGTGTAAGTTAACACAAGCATGCAGACCCGGACCAGAACCGGTCCGGATCGGATTCTTCTTCTTGTTCTTCTTCTTCTTCTTCTTCATGGAGCGACTCACTCAGCTGCAGCAGTCGGTCCGGGGCGGTGCGGCTGCTGCGCTCAGTTTTTTTTTTTGGAAAAAGGGCACTAAGAAAAAGCGCTGCAGGGCCTTCGGCCTGGCGTCACACAGGAGGGCGATTCTGTACAAGATACAGACACTGAGAAACATCCAAGCTGTGTCACAACCAAGTCTCTACCCTTCTCCCTCAAGAGTGCCCTTTACAGACTAAAACACTGCATCGGTCCTGGAGGGGAGGAAAGGTGATCGGTTCAGGTGCAGAGCTCGAGGTAGGAGGGTAGAGAGTCGGTTCGGAGGGGGGTCAGAAGGTTTCCGAGTCCTCCGAGTCGTTCTCGGTGGTTCCCTCGCTGGAGGGTCCGGAGGGGTTCCTCGGGCTGCGTGGCCCCCGAGGGCCGGTGCCCGGGACTTTACCCCCCTGGTGGGGCAGCTGCCTCAGCAGGGAGCCTGGGGAGGGAGCCCCGGAGCTGCAAGGGGAGCAGAAAGGCATCATGGTAGCCAGAATGAGAGCCAGACAGTCAGCCACCTCTCTGCTAGGAGCGCAAGCTAGAGCAGGCGTCAGACCTGAGAGAGAGAGACAGAGAGAAAAAAAGAGAGGAGGGGGGGAGGAAAGGGAGAAAGGAGGAGGAGAGCGAGACGTAGACGTGGAGGAAGCAAGGAAGGCGAAGCAGAAACAGGAGCAGAAGACAAAGGAGGGACGGAGCAGCATTCCATTAGTGTTCAGCCCGCTGACAAAGTACACAGATATGAGAGAAAGTACACAGACCAGAGGGAAGGTACACAGACAAGAGGAAAGGTACACAGACAAGAGGGAAGGTACACAGACAAGAGGGAAGGTACACAGACAAGAGGGAAGGTACACAGACAAGAGGGAGGGTACACAGACCAGAGGGAAGGTACACAGACAAGAGGGAGGGTACACAGACAAGAGGGACGGTACACAGACAAGAGGGAAGGTACGCAGACAAGAGGGAGGGTACGCAGACAAGAGGGAAGGTACGCAGACAAGAGGGAAGGTACGCAGACAAGAGGGAAGGTACGCAGACAAGAGGGAGGGTACGCAGACAAGAGGGAAGGTACGCAGACAAGAGGGAGGGTACGCAGACAAGAGGGACGGTACGCAGACAAGAGGGAAGGTACGCAGACAAGAGGGAAGGTACGCAGACAAGAGGGAGGGTACGCAGACAAGAGGGAAGGTACGCAGACAAGAGGGAAGGTACGCAGACAAGAGGGAAGGTACGCAGACAAGAGGGAAGGTACGCAGACAAGAGGGAAGGTACGCAGACAAGAAGGAAGGTACACAGACAAGAAGGGACAACCACAGCTGACGTGTATCACTACACAACAAATCATACACCCAATAAAAAGCAGAGCAGCAGCTTGTATACAGTTTAAATCAGGGTTCCCACCGTCATCGAGGAAGTAAAACTCCAGGACATCTTCATGCCTTTTATAAGTCCAATTTAGAAAAGACTTTTCCCCCTAAGAACACTTTGAAACCTTCAAGACCCGCTGCTTGAACTTTCTTTCTACATTAATGTTAGTGTTTCTCACCAAGTCAGTGTCACAAACTCCACGATCAGTGGGAACCCCCTTTTAAAGAAAGATTCATTTGCAGCGCACATGGAAAAAATTATATTAAAATCATTCATTAGTCAAGTTCATGCTGGAACGCAGGAAGACATCCATGCTGACCAATGACCCCTGCATGCAGCCGGCCTTTAAAGAGCCTGGGGGGATCAGGTCCTACCGTTCTCATCCACCGTCTGAACGTTGGCTCCTCGGGACAGCAGCTCCTGGACCGCCTTCTTCAGACCGCTACGAGCCGCCAGGTGGAGAGGACTAACAGAGGATTTTATATTTATTAAAATGTGTCATCAGTTAACTGCATAAAGAGTGAGAAGAAAGAGGTTTTAGAGACTCACGTTTGCAGCGCTGCGTTTGTGGCGTTTATGAGCGCCGTGTCGGACAGCTTCTCCAGGATCAACATCACACAGTCTTCCTTTCCCTGGAACCAGTCAGATTACAGAGAAATGAGACCAAACATTCATACTTGCTGATATTTTAATGTACGTGAGGGAAATGACTGTTGCGTTACTAAATTGTCTTGTTCCGATGTTGATATATATGTTATTTGTTCTCAGGCCTCTTTCGTATAAGAGATCTTGATCTGAAGGAGACTTCCTGCATAAATAAAGCTCAACTAACTCACACTAGCTGTTCGATCAGTGATGATGCATGAGGGCAGGGGGCGTTGAGGATGAACGCCACAAAAACACTCATCAAGAGAAACGAGAATAAAAGATGGAGGGTGGAGCCCCTTGTGGCGACTTACATTACTGCAAGCTAGATGCAGGGCGGTGTTGCCGTCTTTGTCCGTCAGACTGAGGTTGGAACTGGTGCTGGTCAACAGCACCTCTGTGACAGAATCAGAGCCAAAGATGAGAAATCAACAACATCGCAGAGCGTTGAAGCCTCGGGCAAAGTAAAACGTCTCCGTACCGAGAGCTCCGGCTCGGCCCTTCTCAGCCGCCATCATCAGCGCATCGCGACCCGTTTGGTCCACGGAGTCGGCCGGAGCATCGTGGGACAGGAGCAGCTGGACGCAGTCGACGTGACCCGAGAATGCTGCGGCGTGAAGAGGAGTCCTGAAGAGGAGGGGAGGAGGAGAGGAAGGTCTTTTACTGAGTACCACGCTGCAATACCTAAAAAAGTACTCACAGTGTTTTATCATTTATGATGTTTCTGGGTTAATATTCCTGCTGCATTAATGTGTGTTGCATTTTGTCTCCTTTATCTCCAGTTGGTTAGTTTAATCTCCAGAGCATCATATTCTATAAGATCTCAGAACCTCGTATCTAAGAATAAAAACCTGTTTTCAGCTTTGTGACGATGTGTTTTCCAGCTGATCCAAGAGGCTTTTTAATACGTTTATTTGAAGAAGAATAGGAGGATTTTCTCAACACATGAAGGACAAACTTCGTCCTTCAGTTCATCACAAACATTCCACATAGTAAAAAGTTCAATATTTGCCTCTGAGATGTAGTGCAGTAGAAGTATACAGTTATGAAGGTACTTGTACTTTACTTAAGTACAGTACTTGGGTAAATGCATGTAGTGCACACACGCCTTACCGGTCCTTAGCATCTCTGCAGCCGGCGATGTCCGACCCCATCGCCTCCAGCAGCAGCGACGCACACGGCTCGTGGTCGTTCACCCTGTTGGTCAAACACAGGGTCAGAGAGGGGTCATCGGGAGGGGAGGAGTCAAGGAGTCAAGGAGGGGAGGAGTCAAGGAACCGTTTCAAAGTCTTCAATGTGCTTCAGCTTAAGTTTAAGTCCGGAGGATGTTTAATGATGCTTCGAGCAACGTTTCAATATTTCAGTATTTGCAGGGAACAGGGCGGAAAGAAAAACATTTTTATCAAACTATTAGACAATAAACTGATCGACAGAGAAATATTTACAATTTTGACAATTATTTAATTGTTAATCACACAAAAAAATGTATTATTTGACAGTTCAACCGTCTCTAATATGAGAACTTTCTTCTTTCTATGTTTTAAATCACTGAAGTGATTGAACATTAAAAAAACAATCAACAACATTGAACAACAAAAAGGGCAATTTTCATCAATTTATAGAAAAAGTGACGAGTCAGTTTAGTGGAAAACTAATTAATAGATCAATTAATAGCAAAAAATAATAATGACCTAAAGCCACCTAAACTCTAGTATGAACATAACTACAAAGAGGTCGACATGTAAACATGATATATCATAATATAATATTATAATAGTATTTAATGAGTGACGTACACAGCACAGTGCAGAGGAGTGAACGGGTTCCCGTCAATACAGCGACAACCTTTCTGCTCCAGCAGGACCTCCACACACCCCTCATGACCTGCACACACACACACACACACACACACACACACACACACACACACACACACACACAAAAACATAGTTATTGATATTATATTCAAATTCTGCTAATAGATCCCCCTGAATGCGACACACCGGACCTCAAAGTAAAGGTAGCAGTACAACGTGTAGAAATACTCTCACGAGGACAAGTACAAGTCCTGTATTCACAATTTTACTAAAGTAAAAGCACAAAAGTATAAGCATCAAAATATAAAGTACACATTATGCAGAACCACCTATTTCAGAATATTATATCTTCATAGTTATTCATCATTTAAATGTTCATAATTGAAATGTTGAAGCTGGTAACGGTGGAGCTAATCTTAGAATCTTAAAGTAGGAGATTTCACACCAACTTGTAGTAGAGGTATGAAGTGATACCATACTGAAATACTCGGGTAAAGTACATAAACCTCAGAACTGCACTGAAGTAAATGTACATCGTTACTTCACTACAACTTTATGATAATAAAAAGAGCAGAAATACGACTGGTTGAAGAATGGTTGAGTTAGAGGAGGAAGTAGAGCCGCCCAGTGCAGCGGCGTGTAGGGTCAGGGGTCAGGGGTCAGGGTGGTTAGGGTTAAGGGTTAAGGGTTAGGGGTTAGGGGTTAGGGGTTAGGGTTTAAGGGTTAGGGGTTAAGGGTTAGGGGTTATGGTTAAGGTTAAGGGTTAGGGGTTAGGGGTTAAGGGTTAAGGTTAGGGGTCAGGGTTAGGGTTTAGGGTTAGGGGTTAAGGGTTAAGGGTTAAGGGTTAGGGGTTAAGGGTTAAGGTTAGGGGTTAAGGGTTAGGGTGCTGACCGTAGTAGCAGGCCCAGTGCAGCGGCGTGTAGGGTTAAGGGTCAGGGTTAGGGGTTAGGGGTTAGGGGTCAGGGGTAAGGGTCAGGGTGCTGACCGTAGTAGCAGGCCCAGTGCAGCGGCGTGTAGCCGCCGCGGTCCCTCAGCGGGGGCAGGGCCGGCGGCTCGGAGCAGGCGATGCTCAGCAGCTCGCACAGCCAGGAGGCGTGGCCTCGGGCGGCGGCCAGGTGGATGGCGGTTCGGCCTCGAGAGTCGCCGAGCAGCACCGAGGCCTCCTGCTCCAGCAGACACTGGATGCACTCCTCCTGACCACACAGCAGCTGGAGGGGGAGGAGGGGGGTCATTACAACAACCTTTTTATGAAGCAGAAAATATAGAATTATACGGAAACATAACACAAGTTGCGTTTAGTCGTCTTAATAAACTTTCCTCTTGGAGTATTTAAGAATAATATTTATCACAATAAACTATATTTATACAGCACTTTTCAAAATAAAACTACAAAGTGGCTTTACATGGTTGAACCATGATTAGAACATTTCAGAACTGAAATCAGAATATTAAAATACAAAAAAAGTAATTGGAATTTAACACTAAACAATAATAATAAAACAGATAAGACATTTGTTTTGTTTTGAGAGGTGATTTAAAAGAAAAGCTCGAAATCCGTTTGCCGGCTTTAAATGCTGTAAATGTGAAATATGCAAGAATTGTATTTCATAATAAATAAAGCTGAAACAAGAAGAGAGAAAGAACAGAAACAATACATGGAGAGGAAGTAGAAAGCAAAGTGTCACCGATCCAAAATATGAACATAAACTCAAATGTAGAGAACCAGGAACAGATTCAACTGATAAGAAAGTGGAATTCAGATTTATTCAAAAATGCAATTTGAGTAAATTCAGTTTCATGAGAGGTTTGGGAAATATCCCCAAACGTGCACATGTGCACGGAAAGACTTCAACGAGTTATAATCAAACCCTCTAAGGTCTATGACAGGGAGGAGGAGGAGGAGGAGGGAGGAGGAGGAGAGGAGGAGGGGGGAGGAGGAGAGGAGGGGGGAGGAGGAAGGGAGGTAAGGGGAAAAGGGAGGAGGAAGGAGGAGGAGGGGAGGAGGATGGGAGGAGGAAGGAGGAGGAAGGGAGGTGAGGGGAGGAGGAAGGGAGGAGGAGGGAGGAGGAGGGAGGAGGAAGGGAGGTGAGGGGAGGAGGAGAGGAGGAGGAGGGGAGGATGAGAGGAGGAAGGGAGGAGGATGTGAGGAGGAAGGGAGGAGGAGGGGAGGAGGATGGGAGGAGGAGAGGAGGAAGGGAGGAGGAAGGGAGGAGGATGTGAGGAAGAAGGAAGGAGGAGGGGAGGAGGATGGGAGGAGGAGAGGAGGAGGAGGGGAGGAGGATGGGAGGAGGGGAGGAGGATGGGAGGAGGAGAGGAGGAAGGAGGAGGAAGGAGGAGGACGGGAGGAGGGAGGAGGAGGAGGGGAGGAGGATGGGAGGAGGAGAGGAGGAAGGGAGGAGGATGGGAGGAGGAAGGAAGGAGGAGGAGAGGAGGAGGGGAGGAGGAGAGGAGGAGGGGAGGAGGCTGGCGCTCACCCCGAGGTGCAGTGCGGTGAGGCCGTGGTCACTCGCCAGGTTCACGTTGGCCTCGCGCTCCAGCAGCAGCGACACGGCGTCCACGTGGCCTCCCGCCACCGCCAGCATCAGAGGCGTCCTGCAGAGGGCGCCACACATTTAAAACGATAATACAAATAAAACAGACGAGGAGAAAAACTTTAATAAGTGGAGAAAGAAAAATAAATAAATCTAAACCACTCACTGTCCCTGAGCGTCGGCGGCGTCCACCAGGTCCGCGCTGTCCGAGTCGTCCAGCAGGAGGCGCACACACGTGGTGTGACCGTTCATCACTAGAGGGCGAGAGCGAGCAGACACACGGGACAGAAATGTTTATTCATAGAAGTGGTTATACTGTGACTTTTATGGCTTTTTTATAAAATAATTACTTTTTGATATTATACTATGACGTTTATGATATACTACACTATGACATTTTCAACAAACTATACCAAGACTTTCTTATAAATATACTGTGACATCTTTTCACATACTATAATTTGACAATTTTTTAAACTATAATTTGACTTTTTTGTGAAATACTTTACAATGATTGTTTATGACATTATACTATGACATACAATAAGATGACATTTAGGAAAAATAAATGAAATACGATCATTTTTGCAAAGTATTTTATAGCATACTGCCCTCTCCCTGTGACCTCTGCTCTCTCCCTGTGACCTCTGCCCTCTCCCTGTGACCTCTGCTCTCTCCCTGTGACCTCTGCCCTCTCCCTGTGACCTCTGCCCTCTCCCTGTGACCTCTGCCCTCTCCCTGTGACCTCTGCTCTCTTCCTGTGACCTCTGCTCTCTCCCTGTGACCTTTTCCCTTTCCCTGTGACCTCTGCCCTCTCCCTGTGACCTTTTCCCTTTCCCTGTGACCTCTGCCCTCTTTCTGTGCCCTCTGAGGAAGAGGGAAGAGCAGGTGAGGAAGCAGGAAGAGGAGGTGAGGAAGCAGGAAGAGGAGGTGAGGAAGCAGGAAGAGGAGGTGAGGAAGAGGGAAGAGGAGGTGAGGAAGCAGGAAGAGGAGGTGAGGAAGCAGGAAGAGGAGATGAGGAAGAGGGAAGAGCAGGTGAGGAAGCGGGAAGAGGAGGTGAGGAAGCGGGAAGAGGAGGTGAGGAAGAGGGAAGAGCAGGTGAGGAAGCAAGAAGAGGAGGTGAGGAAGCAGGAAGAGGAGGTGAGGAGGAGGGAAGAGCAGGTGAGGAAGCAGGAAGAGGAGGTGAGGAAGCGGGAAGAGGAGGTGAGGAAGCAGGAAGAGGAGGTGAGGAAGGAGGAGGAGGGAAGAGCAGGTGAGGAAGCAGGAAGAGGAGGTGAGGAGGAGGGAAGAGGAGGTGAGGAAGCAGGAAGAGGAGGTGAGGAGGAGGGAAGAGGAGGTGAGGAAGCAGGAAGAGGAGGTGAGGAAGCAGGAAGAGGAGGTGAGGAAGCAGGAAGAGGAGGTGAGGAGGAGGGAAGAGGAGGTGAGGAAGCAGGAAGAGGAGGTGAGGAGGAGGGAAGAGGAGGTGAGGAAGCAGGAAGAGGAGGTGAGGAAGCAGGAAGAGGAGGTGAGGAAGCAGGAAGAGGAGGTGAGAGAACCGAACCCACCTGCCAGGTGCACCGGGTTGCGTCCGTACTGGGTGTCGGTGGAGCGCGGCGACGCCCCCTGGCTGAGGAGGGTGTGAACACACTCGGCGTGGCCCCGCAGGGCGGCCAGGGCCAGGGGGGTCCGCCCCGCCTCGTCCCCCTGGTCCACCTCCCTCTCCCCCTGCAGCAGCACCTCCAGGGCCTGGGCGTGGCCGTGGTACGCCTGCAGGGCCGCAAACAGACAAACACAACCAGGTCTTTCTCTGGAGGCATGTTACGGGTCACGGTGAGTTCAAATCAGAAGAACAAACCTTTTTACCCTGATGGGAACACTTCACGTTCAAAAGGTGTGTTGGAGAATTATGTTGCATCACAATTTCTTATTTATCACTTTATCTTTTTCTATCAATGTATCTTTGTGTTTGTTGTGTTTTAGTGAATCAATCAACGTCAAAGACATAATAAATCTATTTATTTTACAGTAAGCAAACAGCTGTTTTTAAGTTTAGTTCATTTAGAGACTTTTGTGCTTCGTCAAATGTTGTTGAATTAAATAAAAAAGGGTTTTACGGGTACATTAATATTGTTTCGGTACCAAAACTCAGGTGTTGCATCATCACTGATATATTTTCAGGTGTTGCATCATCACTGATATCTGCGTGAGACTCACGGCGAGGTGCAGCGGGCTCCTCGCGGTCGGAGATTCGGGGTCGTCTTGGTGACTGTCGTCTTGGTGACCATCGTCTCTGTCCAGCAGCTGCAGGTCACAACGACACGCATCAATGTACAGAACACACACACACACACACACACACACACACACACCTCACACACACACACACACCTCGCACACCTCACACACACACATACACCTCTCTCACACACACACAACAAACCACAACAACACACACACACACACACTTCAGGCATTTTGTAAAAAGTTTGGGGCTCAGAGACGAGAGAATGTCGAGCGTGCAGAGAAAATATGATCAGCCACCAGATGGAGGAAACGCCTCGAGTCACCATTCCAACCATTTCCTGTGCGTGCGTGCGTGCGTGCGTGCGTGCGTGCGTGCGTGTGTGCTGACCAGCTCAAGACAGTGCCGGTGTGCGTGCGTGCGTGTGTGTATGTGTGTGTGTGTGCGTGTGTGTATATGTGTGTGTGCGTGCGTGTGAGTGTGTATGTGTGCGTGCGTGCGTGCGTGTGAGTGTGTATGTGTGTGTATGTGTGGTGTGTGTGTGTGTGCGTGGTGTGCGTGTGAGTGTGTATGTGTGTGCGCGTGCATGCGCGCTGCGCAGTGTGTGTGTGTGCGTGCGTGTGAGTGTGTATGTGTGCGTGCGTGTGTGTATGTGTGCGTGCGTGCGTGCGTGTGTGCGTGCGTGTGTGTATGTGTGCGTGCGTGCGTGCGTGTGTGCGTGCGTGTGTGTATGTGTGCGTGCGTGCGTGCGTGCGTGCGTGCGTGCGTGCGTGCGTACCAGCTCCAGACAGTGCCGGTGCCCGTAGGCTGCAGCGTAGTGCACGGGGCTGTAGCCCTGCAGGTCCTCCAGAGAGGCCGTGGCTCCGCTCTGCAGCAGGAACTCCAGACATCTGGAACACAAGACTCTCGTTGGGATTCAGGACAAGAAACACGCAGCGAACGGCGACTTCACCGCGTCCTGCCTCCTACAGCTGAGCGAGGCTCCTTTTCAACAAGACACACACGTTAATGACACGGCGGCTTCACGCGTCGTATGAATAACGATATGTTTAATTCAGGGTTTCAGTTCTGTCCTGCCGTCGTGAGAAAAGCTTCACCTCTTAGAAGCTGAAACCAGCAAATGTTTGTCGTTTATTTGCTGGAAAGATGAAAACGATTAAACGATTAAACCAAATAGTTTCAGATTAACGACTAATTGTTTCAGCTCTCGTTTTATTTAAGAAAGAATACACCGCTATTAGTTTTTATTCATTTGTTCAGAGGACTTTTATATCTTTCATTGTTTTTTTGAGCAATTTAACTTTGTTTTCTTCCTTGTTTTAGTCACTAAAATATACTTAAAACTATCAGTATCATAAAAAATGTTATCATAAAATTATAATTAATTATTATAAAGGAGAGTGATGTTTGTTTCTATTTAGAATAATTAAATATTATAAACAAATATTATAAACAAATACAAATTAATATATTTTTTTATAAAAAAAACTTTTAACTTTTTTTTAATATTTAATTTTGTCACTTTTTGTGTGTTTTTTGCTCAAAAGCGACTCAACTTTATATAAAATGTTTGTATTTGTTAGGGTGGACTTACAGCGCGGCTTCTTTCTCCCGCTCTGCCTGAACGCCTTCACTCTCCGGCTCCAGAGCAACACGACGCCTGTAGAGGGGGAGAGGAGGGGGGGGAGAAGGGGGGAGGGGGGGGAGGAAGGGGGACGGGGGGACGGGTGAGACACAAGAGGAAGCAGTAACGCCCTCAAACAAGGCAAGTGTATCTGTAGAGCACATTTCAACAACAAGGCAGTTCAAAGAGCTTCACATAAAACCATCAAAACATCAAAGCATCAAAACATCAGGCAAAAGAAAAGGAGATTTAAAAACTATTAAGAACATTAATTTAAATATTAAGTAAAACATTAAAAAGCCGGGGCCTCACCTCCTGTCCAGGTCCGAGGCGGCGGCGTAGTGCAGGGCGGAGCGCCCCCACTGGTCGGTGGCGTTGATGGCGGTGCCGCAAGCCACCAGCGTCTCCAGGCACGGGTAGTGGCGGCTGGCGGCCGCGTAGTGCAGGGGGGTTCTGGGTAATGAGGAGGAAGCAGAGGTAGTCAGGCTCGAGGAGGTACTTTGTACCGGATCACCCAAACTTCACTTCCACAAGATGCTGAGATCTTTTTTACTTGTATTATTTTCTTTTTATCCATATTTAATAAGCTTTGTTGGAGGGAGCGTGAGACCCAAGATCTTAACTGACAATGACAGCGACTGTAATTGTTGTGCTTTTGATAATAAATAACTTGAGTTGGGGCCCGGACACGAAGCAGATAGTATTTAAAATGTATTTCTAAAAGTGCATATTTTATACAGTAATATTTTTACAACCTACAAAACACCCGAGACTCATCAAAGACCCTAAAAACGAACTAACCCCAGAACATATTCAACATTATATCAGCAGCACCTGCTGCCTTTTCAAAGAAATATGTATCTCATTCCGACCTGAGAAGCGAATATTTAATCCGGCCACGATAGCGTGACATGAAATGTCCCAAACAACCAAAGGGCCAAACACAATGTGGACAGAGTGTCCTCGAGCACATATTAATTATAATGTTCGAAAAGGTAAATATAACAAAAGATGAATTGTGGTGAGTAAGAACTAAAAGGGGATCGGTCCCGTGTGGCCAACTCCCGTCTATTACTCACTGAGCAGCTGAAACAATTAAGGACACACACACACACACACACACACACACACACACACACACACACACACCAAAAAGGACTACACCCAACTCAACGCTTATTTTACAGACATGAATGCAACAAACATCATTTTCATGATCAATAAATCTCCCGTTTGTCATCTCAAAGTGAATAATCAACAAACATCCAAGACATGGTTTATAAAACACAATATAATGGATTTGTATGGAGCTATAAATACATGTTTTCGGTGTATTTTAATGTATAGTATTTGTCAATAATTCTAACTTCTCCTATGAGGACATATTTTATATTATTATAGCTGTTTTATTATTCTGTCTTTCATCATCTGTTGATATGAGAACCTCCACTTATGGGGGAGTTATAGTTGTTGACACACACATCAACAAACACACATATATACAGTATATTATAAACTTTGCATTAAATGTTTACATAAAACTATTCAACTATTATATATAGTTTGTTTTGCTGCTCTTCTACTAATCAGCTGATCTCTTACCTGCCACACTTATCTCTCCTGTTGTGGTCTCCACCACTGCTCAGGAGCAGCTTCACACACTCCACATTACTGGAGGGGGGGGGGGGGGGAGAGAGAGAGAGAGAGAGAGAGAGAGAGAGAGAGAGAGAGAGAGAGAGAGAGAGAGAGAGGGTACCATTACTACAGGGAGAGCATTATACTATACAAACATAAATAGACAGATCTGTATTTCTTTCTACTATAAAACATGACGATGGACTTGAGACCGTCTCGATGCTCGTGCACGATGTTGAGTTGTAATGAACAGAATGACCCTCTCAGGATTCTTAACCCTTCATGAGTAATAGACGTTGTGGCTCACCCTCCGGCGGCGGCGGCGTGCAGGCAGCTCCTCCCCATGCTGTCAGGGGTGTCTATCTGGAAGCCTGCAGACAGGACCGAGGCGTTACACATTATTAACCTCCGGCCTGAAGGGGGCAGTGCAGGGAGACGGAGGGGGGGGCAGACAACACACAGCGGCAGCCACCACAGAGAGACAGGGAGAGGGAGGGAGAGAGAGAGGTAGAGAGAGAGAGAGAGAGAGAGAGAGAGAGGGAGAGCGAGAGAGAGAGAGAGAGAGAGAGAGAGAGAGAGAGAGAGAGAGAGAGAGAGAGAGAGAGAGAGAGACAGAGAGAGAGAGAGAGACAGAGAGGGAGAGAGAGAGAGAGAGAGAGAGAGAGAGAGAGAGAGAGAGAGAGAGAGAGAGAGAGAGAGAGAGAGAGAGAGAGAGAGAGAGAGAGAGAGAGAGAGAGAGAGAGAGAGAGAGAGAGAGAGAGAGAGAGAGAGACAGAGAGAGAGAAGGAGAGACAGAGAGAGAGAGAGAGAGAGAGAGAGAGAGAGACAGAGAGAGAGAGAGAGAGAGAGAGAGAGAGAGAGAGAGAGAGAGAGAGAGAGAGAGAGAGAGAGAGAGAGAGAGAGAGAGAGAGAGAGGGAGAGAGAGAGAGAGAGAGAGAGACAGAGAGAGAGAGAGAGAGAGCGAGCTAAAGGTGGTGTGTCTTATATAAGGAAGGGATCCGAGAGAGAAAGCACATGTTCAGTAGCTCGGCTCCGTTTCTCAGCACTGAGATTTTCTCGGGAGCCTTTGGACGTTTCTAGGACTTCAGGAAGAAGAACTACGAGTGAGCCATGATTCTAATGTGATGGGATTCAAACCACCAGAGCGAAGGCCTCGAAACCTCTGTGCGAACGCCCTCTGAAACCTCCTCGCTGACGTCAGAATGGGGGCGTGGCCACAGACAACAGCTTTACCACAGTTCCCACAATAAGAGGCAGGAAACAGGAAGTATAATGTGGCGTTTGTTTACATGCTGGCACATTGGCACCTTAAGAGTAGGAATGAGCTATTGGCACATTACGTCTGCCATGTACTCAAGATGGACTCACTGGATACTTTGATACTGAAGTTCTGCAGTTATAAGTTATATATTAATCTATGAATCGAATGAAGCAGATGTATGGATATTTATTCTTATGGTTATAATATATATTAATATCTTTGGAAAGTGCAATGCCGGGTTCAATATCTTTTTTTGTTACGATGTCACACTGAATCGGCCTGTGAGCTCTCGGCTCACGGGCCGAGCTCTCGGCTGCACACGAGTCATGTGAAGGACTTCTCTGAAACTCAGCGGAGCCTCATGAGGAGTCTCGTCCTGTTGTCTTTCTGCCCAGAAACCCATAAATTATACGGGGATGAGCGGAAAGAAATGACTTCACTGCCAAAAAGAAACAAGTAAACGTTTCAGATTGTTGACAAGATATCAACAAGCGGACTTAAAAGAATACTCTCTTCTCCTCCTCCAGGAGGGCGAGCGGTCCATCGGTGAGTAATTAGACTCACAGAGGCCTCGTCTTGTTTCTGGAGCTTTGTGACTTGGATTTGGCCGGAGCTGAATAAATGTGCTTGAGGAGGAATTTGCCACCGAGAGCAAGAAAAACAACCGGCCCCGAAATCTCCCACGAGCAGAACTACACTCTGAGACAGAAGACGTGAGTGAGCAGACATCGAGTCCAGAAAGCGACGATTCAAGGGCTCTCAGAAATACTCATAACTAATATATTTCAAATAAAAACCTACTGTTTAAAAAGTGAATGCTTTAGAACAGAGACAAAAGCGTATACTCTTCGGTGGAGACAGGAAGGAGCTAGGGAGTATTCTTCTGAACAAAGTCCAGGTCAGAACACTGGTTTTAATGAGTAAAGTAGATCTCGGGTCGAGGGTTCACCTGAGGACAGCAGCTTCCTGCAGCAGTCAGAGTGAGCGTTCAAGGCCGCCAGGTGGAGAGGGAACATGTCGTGGACTCCTCGCCTTTGGAGGGAGATGGAAACAATAGTGTCTTTTACCAGACGCCTCGTGGTTTGTAATAAACATCAACGCGGACGTCTCCGCGGGCGAACAAGCAAACCTGGTGCAGTCGGCGCCGCTGGTGATGAGCGTGTTGATGAGGAGCTCGTGGCCGTAGCGGGCGGCGATGTGGAGAGGCGTGTTGCCGTCCTTGTCCACGCTGTCGATCTCGCCGCCTGAAATTGAAAACGTTCATTCGTTTATGTTATTTATGGAGAGAATGTGAAACTTTAAGAGACGCAAGAAGCGTAAAGGAGGCGTCACCGTTCTGGATGAGCGTCTGGGAGCGAGTGAAGCGTCCGTGAACGGCCGTCATGTGAAGAGGACTCTTCCCGTCGCGACTCTGGAAGATTACCACGTGAAAACATAGATTAGCAATAATAATAATAATAATAATAATAATAATAACTGTGGGAGATATTCATATTCTCAATTATGATCTTATTTTTTACATATTCTTTCCATAGACAATTAAATTGACAATGCGTCGTGTCAAGCTAACGTTTAGCAATTTAACAAGCTAACGCTATGATGTAAACATGCTTACTGTAGCATGCAAACATTATGATGCCATCTTTAAACTCGGGGTCAGTGCAACAAGCTGCAGCGTGATGTGACCTCCTGATTAAGTTCTATGGTGAAAGTACAACAACCAGTTCCCCACACAGACGTTAGCATGTGAAGCCTGGTCTCCTATTTTAGCTCTGGTCTGATCTCAACCTACTCCTGAAGGAAAGACGTTGGTGGAGACCAAAAACAGAGCTAAAAGAGAGTAAATATTGCACTTATTATTTATTATTATTTATTAGATGGGCACAAACGCGCCTCCAAATGAACGCTAGCGTTTCTCCGTGCAGCCGGCGTACCTGTACGTTGACATCCGCCCCGTTGTTGACCAGGAACTCCAGACAGAGCGCTCCGTGTGTGGAGGCGGCGGCGAAGTGCAGCGGGGTGAAGCCCTTGTTGTTGGCCTGGCTGACGTTGGCCCCGTAGTCGATCAGCTCGCTGACGACGGCGTCCTGACCGTTGAAACACGCCACGTGGAGCGCCGTGTTCCCGAAGGCGTTGCTCTCATCGATCTGTTTCCGTGGGTAAAGACACGGTTATTAGTGTGTGTGTGTGTGTGTGTGTGTGTGTGTGTGTGTGTGTGTGTGTGTGTGTGTCCATCTGTACTATCTATCTTTGTGAGGACCAATTTGAGTCAGGACATTTTTGAAAGTGAGGACATTTTGGTCGGTCCTCACTTTGAGTGTGTGTGTGTGTGTGTGTGTGTGTGTGTGTGTGTGTGTGTGTGTGTGTGTGTGTGTGTGTGTCCTGACCTCCACCGTGAGGTTCAGCAGGTGTTTGACCACAGCGATCTTCCCGCTGGAGGCCGCCGTGTGGAGGGGGGTGTACCCCCGTTTGTCCTTACAGCTGATCTCGGCCCCCTGACTCACCAGCAGACACGCCACATCCAAATGACCTGCAGGGGGCGCAGCAGAGGCAATGTTACTTGATTACGAACTTTTTTATATCAATTCATTCATTGCTTACTATTTAGCGTCAAACAGTTACAAGTTTCATCGTGTCCATAAAGTTTTACAGAGTCCGCGATGACGTCTTTTGGGACAAAAATCCCAAAACCGAAAATAATTGAATCGACAAAGAAAATGTCTTAATCGTCTTAAATGTGCACCACAAATATATTTTTATTTGATATTGTGTGTATGTATGTTACATTGTATTCCTTTATTTTAACTTCTGCAATATTTTATGTCTTAGAGTCTCATTGTACATTTGTGTTTCTATACACGAGATCTAACAATTTAATTTCCAACAACTGCTTCCTTGTTATTGTTGCACAAATGATAAAATAAAATAAATAACTAAAACAATTATTACAAAAATCAACAATTATTAGTTGAATTAGTGGGGATATTTAAAGTTCTCTTAACTACCTAATGACACTTTTATCACAACTTTCAATTAACAATATTTTAAGAATCATTTAAGAACTTGTGTAAATACAGAAATCAAAGCTTTGTCACACCAGTTCACAGTCTTTGTAAAGAATAACTTTAAAGAGTCTTGTTTCCCGCTCTAGTGAACAGAACTGATCATCAGACTGTAACGTGAAAGGCTTGATGAGCGTCTCTTACCCATGAAAGCTGCCCAGTGCAGCGCGCGGCCATCTTTCTTATCGAAGGCGTTGATGTTGGCCCCTTTAGCGAGGAGGAGGTTGACCATCTGACAGAGGGAGGGCATTAGTGGGAAATATGAGACATGCATATCTGTGTTTTTCATGTTTATGTGTGTGTGTGTGTGTGTGTGTGTCTCTGTGTGTGTGTGTGTGTGTGTGTGTGTGTGTGTGTGTGTCTCTGTGTGTGTGTGTGTGTGTGTGTGTGTGTGTGTGTGTGTGTGTGTCTCTGTGTGTGTGTGTGTGTGTGTGTGTGTTCCTGTGTGTGTGTGTGTGTGTGTGTGTGTGTGTGTGTGTGTGTTCTCTGTGTGTGTGTGTGTGTGTGTGTGTGTGTGTGTGTGTGTGTGTGTGTGTGTGACGGTCTTTATATAACA
The DNA here is from genome assembly GCA_016806645.1 of Ophiodon elongatus. Lineage (NCBI taxonomy): Eukaryota > Metazoa > Chordata > Actinopteri > Perciformes > Hexagrammidae > Ophiodon > Ophiodon elongatus. The sequence continues at coordinate 137,717 of JACSYO010001003.1, read as the reverse complement.
GCGATGTAAATACATCTCTCGGCTCAGTCGTTGCATAAACTCTCTTCAGAGAAACAGAAGAAGAAGCCGTTCATTCAGCCGCCTCTCATCGTTAATTTTAGATTCTGCACATTTGTGAATGTAAGAAAAGGAGCGTTTGAAAAGGAGCAACCCACTTAACGACCCCGATGACACAGCTGCAGCCGCCCACCCGTTTCCCTCCACCTCACCATCCCACCAAAATAGCACAAAGCCCGGTTACATCACAGCACCGAGGATGATTCCCTTCCTCCAGACCCCCGAGGAGCCCGCAGTACCTCGGTGTGCCCGTTGAGGGCGGCGTGGTGCAGGGCGGTGCGTCCGCCGCGGTCCGACACGTTGACGCTGCTCAGCAGCGGGATGATGACCTCGGCGCAGCGCAGCGCGTTGTTGGCGGCGGCGACGTGCAGCGGCGTCTGCCAGTTCTTGTCCCGCGCGTTCACGTCGGCCGAGTGTCGGATCAGAACTCTCACCGCCTCCTGAGGAGAGAACATCTCACTGTGATGCTGACTGTGAATATGAAATATGACGTTAACGCAGCAGTCAGAACACCTTCAGTGGAGAGGAGAGATTCAAATACAAGGAATCTTCTTCACTGAAACTAGTGGAAGAAAAATAAATGAAAATATAAATATTACGAGACTCAACATCTTCAATCTGCGGAGAAACACGACTACAAACATATTTAATCAGCTGGATAAACAAACACAGAACATTTGGCTATTTATGAAGTATTAATTACGATTCCTAATGAATGCCAGGCTGTGGTGAGTTTACAGCTCCAGTGAATATCAGAGGAAGTGTTTTAATACGTCATAAACTCTGAGGACCTGCTTTCAAACTGCTCCTATGTTTTACTAATTACATAGTTTTATTTATGCTCTTATTTCATAGTAAGTATTCAACGTTGTGAAGAAAGAAATGATCCAGAGCACTGCAGCTTTAATACAACGTGTAAACTACAGTTATGAATGAATGAATGAGAAAGTAATGACTTCTGACTCATAACTACGTTACATATTCACAGAGCAGCCTGACGGTGAGAGACCTAACCTCCGCCGCGCCTCTGGAGCCTTCCAGCCGGACTCGTTTGGGCACTGAGGATCAACGGCTCGACACATTCTTTACGCCTGCTGAGGCGAAGTCGTCCCAAAAGTGGGCCGAGAACAGAGAGCATGCTGGGAGAGGTGTGTGTGTGTGTGTGTGTGTGTGTGTGTGTGTGTGTGTGTGTGTGTGTGTGTGTGTGTGTGTGGTCACCTCGCTCCGAGAAGCCACGGCGCGATGGAGGGGGGTGAGCCACATGTTGTCTTTGGCGTTGACCCGAGCTCCTGCAGAGGAGGAGAAGGAGAGAGGAGGAGAGAGGAGGAGAGAGGAGGAGAGATGAGGAGAAGGAGAGAAGAGGAGGGAGGAGGAGAGAGGAGGAGAGAGGAGGAGAAGGAGAGAGGAGAAGAGAGGAGGAGAGAGGAGGAGGAGAAGGAGAGAGGAGGAGAAGGAGAGAGGAGGAGAGAGGAGGAGAGAGGAGGAGAGAGGAGGAGAAGGAGAGAGGAGAGAGGAGAGAGGAGAGAGGAGAGAGGAGAGAGGAGGAGAGAGGAGAGAGAAGGAGAGAAGAGGAGAAAGAGGAGGAGAGAGGAGGAGAGAGGAGGAGAAGGAGAGAGGAGAGAGGAGAGAGGAGAGAGGAGAGAGGAGAGAGGAGGAGAGAGGAGAGAGAAGGAGAGAAGAGGAGAGAGGAGAGAGGAGGAGAGAGGAGAGAGGAAGAGGAGGAGAGAGGAGGAGAGAGGAGGTGTGACGTGGAGCGTGTTAGCAGTCGGTAGGAAACACACAGACCTGGAGGTTTCATTTACTAACATTTAAAACCTTTTTATTGTCGAATAGAGAGAATAATAAACACTGCTGACATTAGAAAGCCTGTATGACTGGTGGGAAGTCTCCAAGGGGTTAAACACTAAATAAAGTTGAATGAAATCTGAAGTAAAGAGGTAAACAGGTAAACAGGTAAACAGGTAAACAGGTAGAGGTGTACATGGTGTTCCACCTCGTCCTTGAGCCCTCATCAGTTCATAAGTGGAGGTCATTACTATAAACGGTGGCACTGCAGTTCATTTTGCCACAAATACTCACCGTTACACCAAATGTGTATTAATCCGCAGCTAAAAATAGTCCCTAAAGAATGTTAGAACCTCCACCGCCCAGAGACCCACCGCCCAGAGACCCACCGCCCAGAGACCCGACGCCCAGAGACCCACCGCCCAGAGACCCACCGCCCAGAGACCCGACGCCCAGAGACCCACCACCCAGAGCTGTTTCATGTTCTACTTCCTCCTGGAGGTTAAGAGCCTCAGGTGGAATGGGGAAGTCTTGAGAGACGAGCGAATGGATGACGCTTCGGTGAAAGATTTATTTTCACTTCAATAGATATCCTCACACACCTGCAGCCGGTATTGTTTACAAAAATATAGAAGAACGAATCAAGTAAACCGTAAAGGTTATTCAAATTCATCAATCTGCATGCATTTGTCTTTGGAAACGAGAAGAACTGAAAGAGAGACAGAAACCAGAGAGGAAGTGTGTGTGTGTGTGTGTGTGTGTGTGTGTGTGTGTGTGTGTGTGTGTGTGTGTGTGTGTGTGTGTGTGGTGCTTTACCAGAGAGGATGAGGAGCTCTGTGATCTCGGCATCGCCCAGGAAGGCGGCTGCGTGCAGC